>JANIJU010000003.1:46428540-46481859 GCA_025504685.1 Leucosticte australis | reverse complement strand
AAAGAAAGAAAGAAAGAAAGAAAGAAAGAAAGAAAGAAAGAAAGAAAATGCCATGTTCTTGAGACATGCAAATTTAATAAGCAGGTCGATAGTTTTCCACCTGCAAAACTCAAAACATTTATATTATTTTATTTTAATCCTTCATATACAAATTTTTCACACAGCAATATTTCAATTTATGTCCGTATCTTTCATGGATCATTTACTAGTGAAATTATGAAAATTGAGTAGCATTATAGCCAAGTATGGGCATTGCCAGAGTACAGAAAATGGTATCAGGTTGCAGAGATCAGTACATGCACAGGCTACTCACTATTCAAATTGCTACACAGAAGTTCATATAGAAAATTATATTCAAGTGCTCTACAGCTGGCAGACCTGGAGTCTCTGAGATTGCTCACCCATGGAACAAAGTGTCTGTTTGCAAAAGCACAGCTGTTATTAGAGGCTAGCTGCAGTCAGGGTACAGAACCAGAACAAAGGTATCCTTTCATATGAATCACTTGGGACCAGGAGAGTCAGATCTGCTCTGTGCTGGAACACAGGACCACTGTGAGCAACTCAGTGAAACAGTCTAGTCCTCAGAGCTCTGGGCTATCTGAAAAAGTTATGTGTTTATGTCTCATACAAGGCACAGGTTTCTCTGTAAAAGTTCTGATAGCTACAACTCAGTTTTTCTATGTGTACTGAATTCTGCCTATCCACCTGATGATCTACCAGACTATCTGGTGTGTCTGGTGGACCATCTGCCCAGTTTTTGTGTAAACTGACAGAAGATGTGAAACACCATAAAATTCATGAAAATAATGAAGTTTAACAAACGCATTCCTTATCTATACTTGGATAAATGCACAGACAGAACATTCCAAGTAATAATTAACCTATATAGTTGAATAGAAGTATATTACCATACATTTGTATCCTTAGATACCTGTGTAATACATGACAAAGTGTCTATCTCAAAATGCAAACACTTCATAATAAACATTCCCTACAGAGATGCCTTATTGCTGTTGCAAAGAGTCTTTATTATAGGAAGTTCTTTTGTACAAGAAGAAGATGGATTTGGCACTTTAGCATGTTAAACTGCAGTTTCATCCAAGCTGTATGGCTCACAAAAGATTAATCTATCCCCTTGGAATATTCATGAATCAATAAGAATGTTTCCTAAGTCCAAGCAGTATTACTACTCTTGAGCTTTACATTCTAATGAACCAGAACTTACTCCACACAAAGTATGTATTTTTGTAGGTATTTATTTACTTTTTAAGGGACAGGAGAAATGGGGTCTCTTTGTTTCATTTGCCCTATGCTATATCAGACACTCTGTCTTGTGTTTGCATTCAAAGGATAAACCTTTGCTGAAACAGTCAGGTAAAATATTTGCTTTTACCAGAAGGAAGATCAGAATAAAAACTAAGTTTCAGCTTCCAGAGGAAGTCACTGCTAATGCCAATCATATGCACATTGTTAATTATAGTGGCATGCTGAAAAAAAGGGGATTATACACTCTGTCTCTGTGGTGTAGAGTTAGGCTGAGTAGTTTTGTAAATTACTTATTCATTGATTCCCTACTTTTGTTTTCTGGAAGTCCAGTTTCCCTAAAAACTGGCTTTATGCCTGCACAACTGAAAGTAATGCATCATATTAAAATTAGCATGTTAATAAAATGAAAACTAATTAGAAACTCAGCAAACACAGGCTAATCCAGATAGCAGCATCTCATTAACAGGGCAAGATACTTCTGTTGTTTTTTTTGTCTTGTGTTCATTTCAGTTAACAATTTTTAATAAGTGTTCTTCACTCAGCTCTCCCTTTAGAAATTTATTCTAGTCTGGGTGGAAGCAGTGTGATTTATTCCACCTCTCCCTGATCAGATGAGGAATGAAAACAGGAGCAATGCATCAAAGGGTCTCCTCTCCTCATTCTAAGGGTAAGTGATGATTGCTTCACAATGTGATGAAAATTTTCACTGAACTTTATTGTAACTGCAACATTTCTCTTCTTACACTGCAGTACTATTGGTTTGTAAAATACAAGATTTGCAAGGTCAGAAAAGATCATTGTATTAAGGGAAAGGGTTCTTGATTACAGAGCCACTTAATGTAGTGCATCCACTGGGGCAATATTATTCCTGCCACATTGGTCCTACATGAAGGAGCACAAAGGGTCAAAGTTATGCTAAAATGTTCCAGTAATTGTACCAGAGGTGCTGTACTAGGAGTTTTATTTGGCAAGGACCAAGGTCACCCAATCACATAAACTTCTGAGAATCATGGAAAGAGGCAGGATGCAGTCAAGGAAAGGGGTTTGCCTTCATTCCTACACCTCTGGCATCTGCAGAACAGTACAGAATATGTGGGAGAAGAGCTAGCAGATGATGGTAGGTGAATTTTCTGGTTAGTCATTTAGTTCCCATCTGAATTTCAAAATGCCTTGCAACAGCAATGTAAAGTTCCGGGGAAAGGATTCCAGATAAATGAGTGCTAATTGGAGTGGCCTTCTAGTAGATATTCTACACAGTTAACCATGGGATTGCCAAGGGACAATGTGAAAAGCAGCTGTTTTCTGATACCATCTGCAAAAATGCCTATCCTACCCATTCCATGTGCTGCTATTACAGAAGAGCTACAGATTTACAGAAAATAAAACTGAAAAACTGAAATGGAAGTCTCTCCTTTCTGAATCCTGCCTGAATTGGTTACCCCCTGCTCATGTAAGTGGAGGACACAATCTGGGTATGAGTGTCTTGATTTGCTATTACTGAACTGCTAAAAGGGATGGGGAAGCTGAGCAGGAGGTGGAGCTGTTTTGAAGGTTTTAATCTGGTTTCCAGGGAAACCTATTTTTCAGTTATTTGCACGTTCAGCACATCTGGTTCATTTGGACTCTGGCTTTTTGAAAGTGATGAATGTGTCATGGGAAAAATGAATGAAAAAATAATTTAGGGAATTAATGGGATGGAAGGAACATAGAATTATTTTAAAAATGCAGCTATGTTTTCCCCCTCCTGTTTCTCATTCCCTCCCTTGCCTTCTTTTTAAATACAAACTTCCAGATGATATTTCTTCCATATTTTGCAAAGGATGTCCATCCTCTTGATTGAAATAATAGATTGGAAAACATATATATCTGTTTTACTACAGGTATATATTACTACTATATCTGTATTACTATGTCTCTACATTTCTAACACAAGTAATGGTTATTGACTCAAATGGCTACATTCCTACAAGGGGAAATACAGACTGAAGAGAAATGTAAATTGAACAATATAAGAGCATATTTGTGCATATGTTGACGGAAAATATTCATATAAAAATAGAAATAATTTTTGTTTCAGAAGAACAGCTACACGAAAAGATTGCTGGTAATCCAGATGTAAACATCTCAGAAAAACAAGAAAATTATCTGGTAAAATAGTCTTATATAAATCATCTGTGAGGGAAGCCTGTACTACAACAAGTTTTCTGCCACTGCCTGTGGCTCCATCGGGGAAAGCTGTTGTTCTTGAAGGACTGCACCTGGTGGAAGGGACCTATGCAGACACAGCTCATGAAGAACTGCAGCCTGTGGAAAGCACTCACAATTCATGGAGGACTGTCTCCTGTGGGAGAGACCACACACTGGGAACAGGGGCTGAGTGTTAGCAAAGAGGAGCAGCGGAAACCACGTAATGAACTGACTGCACCTCCATTCACAAAAATAGAGAATTCCTGGGAAAAAGGAAGGGGTAGTGGGGGCTGAGGGGGTATGGTGATAGCAAAATATTAAATACATAAAGAAGACATCCATCTAAGGAATCAATAGCACTTCTTGATGAAAGCTATGTGAAAGGGGTACTGAACACTGATAATATAATAGGAAAGAAGCTCAGGTTATTCTTTCTACCAGACTTTGCTTGTGAAAACTTTGGAAAGATTTCTCTATTGTCCCCAGTCTTTGGGAGGAAAACCACAGATGAATTAGACCAACAGAGGAGTTGGATGCTGGAATAGGACGGCATTAACATAAGAAACCAGAAGGAACTCACACATGAAATTGTCAGGTTCCTAAGGAGTGTAAATGACTTATTACTGAAGTCCCTTGCATCTGCCAGAAGGGCTCTAGAGAGCACCTGAGAACTAGAAACAAAGAGCTCTTACTTCAGCCTGTCAAAGGGTCTGTAGTAAAGGAAAAGGTCACTGATTGCATGGGTGAATGCAGTCTGGTGGTAAAGAATCAGCACAATTTCTAAAATGGGAATGGCTGCTACAGTGGCTTGATAGAGGTTTTAGAAGATGTTAACCAACATGTGGATAAAGGCCATCCAGTGATCTTAACACATTCAGATCTTTTGATACCCTTGGATATTTTTGTTTTGTTTGTTTGTTTTTGGTTTTGTTTGTTTTTGTTTTGTTTCATTTGTTTGCTTTTGTTTTTGTGGTTTTTTTTGTTGTTGTTGTTATTTTTCTGGTTTAGGTTTTTTTTATGGCCAGATGAATATTTTTCGAGAAACAGAATTATTTTAACAGTGGAGGAATTCTTCCTTTTATAGACTGAAAGCATGTAAGGGATAAATTGCAAAGCATAGGATTTAGTGGTCATTGCACAGATTGGAGAACACTGACAGCATGTAATATTCTGGGGAATGCCAGTGATTTTGTAGTGGGAATAGATTTAACTTAATGTCTTTCAGTGATCTCTAAGATTTTGGAGACCATTAGAACTGAGCTGTCTTGGGTAGCCAGATGCCTTACTGCTGGCAAAAAATCCTTAACACATTGGGCCTCACAACATTGAGTGAAAAAGCAAAATGATGATAGATTTCAGTATAGATTAATATGTAGAGAAAAAATAATCAAAACTGTACTTACAGGATGCTGATTTTGGAATGACAGTTATATGTCAGTAGGGATATCTTGGAATTATCATTGACAGCTTTCTGAAATCTATAATTTCTGCATAGTGGCATTCACAAAAGTCAAGAAAATGCTCATCACAATCAGAAGGTGTAACAAGAACAGGATAGAGGCTGTCATTTTAGTCTTATATAGAATCCTGGTATGTTCTTATTGTGACTATATGCAGCTGTGTTCTCTGCATTTTCATGAAGTTTAAAAGGAGTTAGAAAAAGTGCAGAGCATTAGAACAAAGGAGATAATAAAGTGAGACTAAAATGGCTTCAGGTCTACTGTTGAAGAGGCAAAGACAGAAACTGGCAATAGACTGAGTCAAGAAGGTGAAGCACTTACTAATCAGAGGGCAAGAGGGGAGAGAGATCAGTTTGAAAGAGGAAGAGATAATTTTTAAACAGAATGTTATAAAAACAGTAATAAACTTTAGAAATTTGCTGCCACAGAAGATTACTGAGGTAAATAGTATCCACAGATTCATGTAACAATGAAACAAATTTAAGACAAACTGGTAAATGGATACTAGAAAATAGGCAGGAACATGTCTTCTAACATCCCTAATTCTGTGAATGTGGATGCTGGGAAATAGGCAAGGAATGCAACTATAGATCAGATGCATCCCAGAATCATGAGGGAACTAGAAAACAGAGTTGCTAAGCTGCTCTCTATCATATTTGAAAGGTAGTTGCAGTCAGGTGAAATCCTTAGGGACTGGAAAAAGGGACACATCATGTCAATTTTTTAAAAAGGGTAAAGAGGAGTATCCTGGGAACTACTGATCAAACCATTCCCAGTAAGGTGGCTTAGCAGGAAGACATGTCTAAACATATGGAGGATAGTGAGGGGATTATAGACAGTCAACATGGGTAAGTTCACAAAGGGCAAGTCAAGCCTGACTGATCTGGTGACCATTTACAGTGGAGTAACTGCATCAATTAAGAAAGGAAGAGCAACTGATGTAGTCTACCTAGACTTCTGTAAGGCTTTTGAAAAGGTCCCATTCTGTCTGCAGCATTGGAGAGATGGGTTTGACACAAGGACTGTTAGATGGATAAAAAGCTGATTGGAAGGGAGCTTTCAAATAATTGCAGTCATGCCTCAATGTCCAAGTGGAAACCAGAGATGAGTCCTGTCTCTTAGTGATCCATATGGCTGACAGTGCTACTTAAGATCTTCTTAAATGAGATACACAAAAGGAATGAATAAGAAACATTGAGGATGACACCAAGCCACCAAGTGGATTTGCCAGAGGGAAGGAGTACTCTCCAGAGGGACCTTGATAAGCTTGGCCAGGGGCCCATCAGAACTACATGAAGTTCAACATGCCAAGGCAAAATGCTGCCTCTAGTTCTGAGCAGGTTCAGAGGAGAGCCACCAAAAGACTCAGAGGGCTGGAATAATTCTCCTGTGAAAATATGTTGTTAGAATTGGGGTAGTTCAGCCTGGAGGAAATAAGGCTTCCAGGAGACCTTAGTGTGACCTAGTTCTGTATAGAAGGGGTTTTCAAAAATAATGGAGAAATACTATTTACCAAAGCCTGAAGTGACAGCACAAAGGGTAACAGTTTTAAATTGAAAGAAGTTTAGACTGGGCATAAAGAAGTTCTTTGCTATGAGGATGGTGAGGCAGTGGAACAGGGTGCCCTGAGAGGTTGTGGATGCCCTGTCCCTGGAAGAGTTCCAGATAAGGCTGGATAGGTCTTTGAGCAACCTGGGCTAGTGGGAGGTGTTCCTGTCTGTGACGGGGTGATGGACTAGGTGATCTTCAGAGGTCCTTTCTAACACAAACCATTCTATGATACTGTGATGATGACTGCATGGAATTAACTACTATTGCCACTACCAGAGGAAAAAGTATTGCACAGAACAGAGTATAGTTCTGTATTTCTGATGTTCTTATGTAACTGAAGTAGTAATAACAAACTGAGATACAAAGCATGTCCAATAAAACACCTTTCTATGGTTTAGTAGACAAATGACATCACAATGAAAGGGGAAGGAATGGGGAAAATTATTACAAGAAATAGAGAATAAATCAGATCTGCTTCTAACACACAATTTCATTCTTTGCTCTTTTTAGTCAACAAGGAAAAGATGAAGAAAACCTGAAATATTTCACTGTTTAATTAAAAATTCTTACATTTTCTGTAACCATTATTAACATCTTCTGTAACTCTTTTTGTCTCTTAATTTACATCACCTATCAAAAATATTTTGGTCACTATTAATTTTCAAAATGTTTTTGGGACAAAAGTAAACTGGCCCAGAGTAAACACTCTATGCACCTCTTAGTTTTTTAAATATTTCCCAATGAAAACTTATAAATGCTTTTGATATTAAGAAAAACTGAGTATCTTGATATGCAGTGACAGAATTAGATATTTTTCTGATGATTTATCATACTTTCACAAAACTTATACAGAAGTATACGTTATTTCAAAAAAAATAGAAATCAGACTAGTCAGAGTAAAAATAGAATTAGTCTTCCCATTTGTATTACGAAAGTTATGAAATAAAGATAAAATAACATCCACAGTAAATTTCAAAAATGCTTTAGCTTTGCTCATCTTTTAGAATCATTACTTTTATATAGTGCTATGCATGTGATATTGAATTAAACATTAGGCTCAAATGAGACATTGACAGAATGCAATGTGATACTGAAATAGCATAAAAAGGATGTGCAAAATTCCAGAATTTTCAATAAGATGAGGATAAATTAGCAATGCAAACACAAAACATAAGGCTTGTGATTGGGCTTATGCTTGCAAAGTTTGAGATTTTTAAAAAAGCCATTTTATAAAGAAGTTACTTTGAATTTCATTTTCCAAATAATAACAAATTTTACATATTCCTCAACACTTCAGCTAGGCAAAGTATTATGAATGTGAAAGGACCCATTTTAGGAATGAAAAACTAAAGGTTAACTCCCCAGTTCCATATATATGTATATATACACATGTATGGTATCCAAATATAATTTTACTGTAAGAAAAAAATAAACAACATTTCTGCATGTGCCACTGAAATATGGAACTGCAAAGTAAACAAATCATTAGTGCACAGTGGTATGTCATTATCATCTACTATTAACTGTACTTTTTATGCCTGTGTTTCAATGTCGATAAGCTATATTGATACAGAATCAGTTTGCAGTTTGAAGATCTTGATTCTAGTGAAAAAAAAAAGGAAAATCAGACAAAATCCATTGATTCAGCTTTGAGGTAGGGAATTGTCTTGGGCTACATATAATTTTTTTGGTGGACTTTGCATGTCAATCAAGCAACCCAGAGAAACGGAAACCAGAAGGGTTTGGAATTTCTACCTAGTCCACATGATTCTCATTTCAGAGCAGAAGATTGCAGCACATGGGTGTGGGTCACTAGTTTATGCTCATGGTTGTTCACTTTTTTATTCCTTTAAAATTTTTGTTCATAGATTAGATTTCAGAAGACAGGATACAGATGAATATTGAAAAAAGTACCATGCAGTTTTCAGTGAAGTGGGAAAAAACATAAGCTCACCATATAATTACAGTTTCTGTAAATTTAGTTTTGAAAGAGAAAAAGCTAACTGCACCTGAGTGTTTCATAGTAACTGATATGCCTTTCAAGTAATTTCCTAAGTTCCAATACTTTCTTCGTTCAATGAAGCAAAAGCATCAGTGATTCACATTTTTTTTTAAAACAGGAACTAAACAAATTATTACCTGCACTGGTTATTTTTTTCCTTTCAAAGTTCTAATTTATTTCCTACTGCAGGAAAAAAAAAGGGTGAAAGGCTAATTTCAGCTATCCTGATACTTCTTTGTTTTACACTGCAGTCCAACCCATGCCCTGACACCTCAACTAAACCATGACATCAAGTGCCACATCCAGTCTTTTCTTAAACACATCCAGAGATGGTGACTCCACCACCTCCCTGGGCAGGCAATTCCAGTACTTTATCACTCTTTCCATGAGAAATTTTTTCCTATATTTTTTCCTAATATCCAACCTATATTTCCCTTGGTGCAGCTTAAGACTGTGTTCTCTTGTTCTGTCTGTTGCTGCCTGGAGAAAGAGACCAACCCCACCTGACTACAGCCACCTTTCAGGGAGTTGTACAGAGTGATAAGGTCACCCCTGAGTCTCCTTTTCTCCAGGCTAAACACCCCCAGCTCCCTCAGTCGTTCCTCACAGGGTTTGTGTTCCAAGCCCCTCACCAGCCTCGTTGCCCTTCTCTGGATGTGCTCAAGCGTCTCAATGTCCTTCCCAAACTGAGGGCCCAGAACTGGACACAGCACTCCAGGTGTGGCCTCACCAGTGCCCAGTGCAGGGGGAAAATGACCTCCCTGCTCCTGCTGGCCACATCATTCCTGACACAGGCCAGGATCCTGCTGGCCTTCTTGGCCACCAGGGCACACTGCTGGCTCATGTCCAGTCGGCTGCCACCAGTACCCCCAGGTCCCTTTCCAGCCATACTGTCCCCAGCCTGTAATGCTGCAGGGGGTTATTGTGGCCAAAATGCAGGACTCAGCACTTGGACTTGTTAAACTCCATCCCATTGGACACTGCCTATCCATTCAACCATTCCAGGTCTCTCTGCAGAGCCCTCCTACCCTCCAACAGATCCACACACAATCCCAGCTTAGTGTCGTCTGCAAATTCACTAATGAAAGACTCAATAACCTCATCCATGTTGTCAGTGAAGATATTGAACAGAGCTGGCCCTAGCACAGACCCTTGAAGCTCTAATTATCTGGACCTCTTAACATCCTGATAAATGGAGTATCAGATATCTTATTTAGATTAAAATGACCCTCAACACTACCAAAACATACATATGAAAAACCTGCAATGACAGGAAAATCTTCCATGACTGTGTTACATTTCTTTTCCTCCTATTTTGAAAGTTTTTTTCTTTCAAATGAAAGGGAGAGCAGGAAGATTTCAAAGTGGTTGCCATGCATTTCCAGGGTAGAAACAATTCCTCTAATACAATAAATTTCACAGTCCACTGTGTTTCAGGGATTAGTACCATTCTCACTTAATTTCAGCTATTGCACTCAAAAGCAAGCCGTAGTCTCTTGATATTATTTTAATATAATGATTAAATGCATTATAAGAGCTGTAGACAACCATTTGCCATGCAGATATTAATTCCCAGCTTTCCCCTCCCTCATCATGAGAAGAGCAGATAAGAAATATTTCTAATGCTCTGAATCCTGAAGCTGGTGTCTCCAGCTGCCCTAGATCACTATTATGGAGCTGTGGTACCAAGCTTTTGCCCATTATACTTTTCCAAGTGGTGTCTATCATGGATAATCTTACAGATAAAATTATTTCTTAATCGTTATTGCTTTCTTCATCAATGACTGTGTGTGCATAGTACTGTGGGTGTACATTAAAAATTAGCTTGTACTCCCTTTTGTAGCTTCTCAGCAGACAATGGAAAAAAAATTTCCATTGCTCTTTCACCACAACTTCTGTTTGCCTTCAAGTAGCCTACTATAGAAGAAAGAGAAGGAATTGAAATTGAGAATAAAATGGCATTTTAGATTCTTTTCTCTGTAGGGTCATTAAAATTTACGAAGACAGAAGTGAAGATGAGAAGAAAGTGTTGCTTATGGTTGGTTACAAGTATTTTTAGAGGCCTTAGTTAAGCTTTAAGACCTTTTTTTTTTCGTACTACCTAAAGCAGCTTCTGAAAGCAAAAGCCTAAAAAAATCCCTTAATACTGGCCCCAAAACACAACACTAATGTTTTTGTTCAAATATGTGACAAAACCCTGTTGAACCAAGACTTGATTTCAAGCTTCTGTATAGATAATTTCAAAGACAAATTCAGACAATTTCAAAGAGATCTTATGGCTATTTTTAGAATAATTTTCTGATATAATGCACTCTAATTTCTGTTTTAAATTGACTGGAAATCACAGAAATGATTCAGAGCACTGACAGAAGTATGCCTTCTCTCACAGAGCCACTGAATGACTGCTAAACCTCAGCTGTGATATAAAGCAAGTAGATCACAACAATTATAATAAGCAAATAAATACAGCTGGAATCAAATTCTAGTCAATGATTTTGCTACCTGAACAAAGGCTACTGACAGCAGCAAATATGAGCACATTTTTGTAAATGTGAGCCACTGGAATATTCATATTTACATTTAGGTTTCAAAACAAAGATTAGATTATTTTTAATTGTGTGTGACTTATAACTGACACCAGCTTCTGTTGATTTATTTGATGTCTTCTCAAGCATATCTCTGTTTTGAATAATCTCTTTGTTAAGAATACTTGCTTTTAAAAGCTAATCTAAAATTTTCACCGATTTCCCATATATGCATAAGCCTGCCTAAAATCAATTATATTGTTAGAAGCATGGAATTGGCAAGCATCTAAGATAGGTAAATTATCCATCCACAGACAAGTGCAAAGAGAAAAAGGTATAGATGCACAAGGATAAGAATTTTTTTACTTGCCAGCATTTGAAGGAACAAACAATAAGCCACTCACAGCATTTCCATTGATGTATATCACACTACTTGCAATAAGTTGGCAATAAATCATCTCTATTAAAGCTCATGTCTAGATGCTAATAGCCAATTACTGCATTAGTATTTAATGGTAGAAAATATGTCATACTACTTTAAAGATACATCTTATTACACTTTGTGCATGTCAACTAGGCTATTTTCCTATGCAGTTCAGCTGCAAATTTTAGATTACAACAGAGGCTTCAATCTACTTATTGGGAGTAAGTTTTATTTATATTTTTTTTTCCAGTAAAAGTCAAGTGGTAATACAGTATGTCTCGTCAAGTTTCATTCTGGCAATTACTGTAAAAGATGGAATATAAACACCCAAGCTGGCTATCACTCTGTAAGGAAAGCATCTTCTTTTTTACTTGAAGGCTCACTAAAATAAAATGTGATAACAGGCAAGATGTCACTCTCAAGCCTTATTGCTCTTCTCTTCTTTAAGGACAAAATATTTATTGATATACTTCAAAAAGCCAGACTTTAATTCTGTTATTATTTTTGGAAAAAAGATGAATGCAGAGACTGGGGGGGGGGGGGGATGACTAATTGCAAATAAGGGAGGGTAAAATTATTATTTTTTAAAAATCTACAAAAGCTGTAGACTAACAGGAAAACTAAATCCCCTTAAATATTAGAATTTCTGACAGCTGCAAGAACATGAATCTACAATGGCGGTAGCCAGTGCTATGCAACACTGAACCATGTAATTTACATCTTAGTGAAATTAAACATAGTATAATGGCTTAGCTTCCAGGCAACAATGCTATTAAATTTGCTGTAGCAGATTATGACATCATCTGAAACCCCAGGATACACTTTCAAGCCGGCTATTATGCTTGTAATATATACTGCTTTTCTGGTTAGTTTTTCATTTCATTCATTGCAAGGATTATATATTTCAATGGCTGCACACGCTATCCAGCAGAATGGCTCTAGAATATTGGTGGGCCAAAGTAATGTCACTTAGGGAACAGAATTGATATTATTATAAGGGGAAAAGGTCCGTAAGTGATTTGGTATCCCTCAAACAGTACTTGTAAGAATTGTCATATGCCTTTTCTTCACTTTTCTTATCCAAGGTGTCTTTTATTTTCCCAAAAAATCCTTCTGAAGTTCTATGTTTTTAAATTCCTGCTGCTATAAAACTGTGTATTTAGTAGAATAAAGAGATTAAGGTGCAAGATAAATAAGGGGGTTTTGTGTGCCAAGAATCTGGTGAAGAACCTAGATGGATGTGAAAGCAGCTTTCCTTATTGATAGGTGCACAAAAATCTCACCTAGGAAGATTTTCTGTGATCAGGGCTCCACCAGTGATTGCCTCAGCTGCCCACTGGGCTCTGGTTCTCTAATGAACTACCAAGAGATATCAATATGGGTGGGGCAAACTGCTATAAGCTATATATTCTTGAGCAGTGAGAATAATAAATTATGTTCTTGTCAATGTTTAACTGTACTCATTCAAGGAGTGGATGAACCTACACAGGCAGTAATATTGTGTATGTGCATAGAAGTCAGAGACAGATTATCTTCTTAAGGGTAGTACTCAAAATGTCTAAAATAATCAGTGTCCAACTCACTGAATGTGGCAGCCCCCCCATCTCCTTTTCGTGCCACAAAATTAAAAAATTGTGTGCCAAAAAAATTTATATGAGGTACCACAATATTTAAAAGTTATGTGTCTCTAGCTCTATAAACAGCTGTATGCATGTCATATGTTTCTGTATATGGCTTAAGGGCAGGCAACCAGATTTCCATGTAACTTCTGACTGGATGAGCTGTTCCTTAGTAACAGATTAGTATTGATTTCAGTGCCAGGAGTCTCACAGAGCTAATCTTTATTGCCACTGAGCAGGTTTATCAAAAGTTACATCCTTGTCCCTCCACGTCCTTGGTCAATGCCAGTGCCTCAACTGGTTAATTAGTTAGCTAAATGTGGATATATTTTCCTTCTTTAGTGTTCAGCTGTCAGAAAAGTATTTTATTTAAATATGCCCCTTTTTTTTTTCACTGAATCAAAGGTATCTATCACACTGTTGATAGTTCGCTTTTTGAACACATAGATTTGTTAAAATAAAAAAGTATTCAAATTCAGATATAGCTTGGTCACAATCCAAAATCAACTCACTGATCTACTTTGTACTTTGATTCCTGTGGCATAACCAAAATATTTTTCTAAGTAACAGTAGTCATTGAGATGTACACTGACGTTTTCATAGGCTACTTATCTGCAAATATGTTATTACTCCACTGGCTTCTAAATAAAAGTAGAGTAAAAGTAAGTTCTTAACTCTGAATATCTTTGAAATCTCATAGTGTTGCTTTTACATGTCATACTCCTAAGGTGGAAGAATCGTAGTCTTTTCACTAGAAATAACCAAGATATATGCTCTAATAATGCACCAAATGCAAAAACAGGCCTAGAGGTGGTCTGAAGGCTGTTCCTCTTCAGTGTCAACAAATCTTTAGTTTGGTCTGTCTCCTTTTGCCAAACTAGTCCTATCTACTTGTACCACTGGCTGAAAAAGGCCAGCTGAACTGGTTTTACTAGAGTCAGAAATGTAATTTGGTCACTCCACTGAGTTGCCTATTCCAAAATGCTCTTAGAACTTCAAGCAATGAAAACAGACTGCGTGTGTGTAATCTCTGACCAAAGGTCAATGCAGTGCAGGTTTCCTACAACTCATAAAGAGTAGTGAAGCAGCTAGCAAATGCTACATCTCTTTTGGCTGCTGTCATTACTTAAGTAACAGCAGCTGATTAATCCATATTTTTATATGACTTCTTTCACCAGCTAAGTACATTTTCTGCATAGACAGCAGTGTTTGTAGATAGAAACAGTGTATGAATGAGAAGAGATGAGTTTTGCACTGAGAACACAAAAACATTCCAGGAGAATTTTATCTTTCCCCTTAATAAAACAAACAAACAATCAAACAAACAAACAGTCAAACAAACAAATTCAGGATGAATCTCAAATTTCTAAAGCATTTGATAATAATAAGCAAAGAAAACCACTTCTCTCCCTGCTCAAAAAAAAAAAAAAGAAAAAAAAAAAAGAAAAAAAAAAAAGAAAGAAAATGAAAACTCTCTAAACTTGTTCAGGAAGAGAAACTAGTAACATTAGCTCAGCTCACCTGATTCTATGACAGGTGAAGCCAATTGCACAAACTCAAAACTAGACATCGACAATTGTATTTGCAATTATTACAGAAGAGAACCAAATATCTGAAAGAGTGATGGGCAGCTGTCCCTTTCTGCTATTGTTCACAAAGTGGCTTTTAAAAAGGCCTATAGGAAAGACATTGCAGAATCTCAAAACCAGACAGATATAAACAGAGAAATCAATGTCCATAAGCAAACCCCAAAAGATACAATCCTTTTAGCCTAGACTGCTCCCTCCTTTACTTCCATCCCTGCAAGCAATGCAACATGTTGCTGAGCCATTTTGTAAATTCTTTTTATATTTTTCCTCGTATTCTATTTATTCTTTGGTAGCTGTTGGTATTAAAACTGATGTTCGCAAAACTGAGTGAGTTGATTAATAGGTATTTTATACATCTGGTATTTCCTCATAAAAGACTGGAAAACTTATTTCAATTATCATACCACCAACAAGGATGCAATCTGTTCACAATGGCTGTTTACGAGTGGCTGCTTTGGGTAATGGCTGTTTTCTTAGCATGTGAAATGAAATATAATATTATTAAACAGAGATATGCAGAATGGTGTGTCAACTTATCCATCTTCCTGATGTTTATAGGCTTAATTTTTTGTAATGTTTGTTTTATTTTATGGGACCAAACGTTAAAGTATCACTTATTTGAAAGCATCTAATTTCTTTTATTTTGGTTTTAATGTCCTTGAATATTAGCATCCACAAATTCATGTGCAATCAGTGCAGAAAACCTGTGGTAGGTAGTCTATTAATCCTATTTAGAGAAACATGTTGTAATGAGAGAGATAATGAACCAAGGAGTTTAATTTTTTTATGTCTTACCCACAAGGCTAAGGTTGTCTTATTTGGTGTTTTTTTTTTTTTTTAAACAAATCACCTGTAAAATGTCTTAAAATGATGCATGATAATCTCAAAATTGTTATGAAAATACAGTGTGGATGAGAAAGCAGGAAGTGCAAATGTAAGACTGGATGGTGAGAAACAGACATGAACATTGTAAAGATTTTAAACATAACAATAATTAAAATTATGTTAGATTAATACCTCAGGTAGTGAAAGAAAGCACTGTGGTAAAAATTCAGTTTCTTGAGAATCATTAAAGTACAGCTATTTATTTTTGAGCGGGGAAAGAGTTTTTTTAGTTTTGCAAATCCAGCCATCAAACAATACATTCTTAGATTTCAGTAAATTGTATTTGAAATGCTAAATATATTAGAACACTTTCATAAACTATTTACATGTCTAACAGAGACAGTATCTGTTTCAGATACTTAGATATTTTAAGTCTAGCATATACAAATTTGAAGTTCAATTAAGGCTTAATTTGGGGGAGTAAGAGAAAAATGTACATTTCTTCAAAATATAAATGGATAACGAAAACATAAATGCTTCTAAAATTTTAAAGAACTTTAAAAACTAATGTTCTTCAACAAATGATATCTCAGAATTTACGTAGACTAGAGACATAGAAGACAGAAATGACATAGATTCTTCTGCCAAGTAAAACTTTATTGCTGCCTGCCATTACAGAAGTCACTGCTGCTAAGAGAAGTATTTAGCATGGAAGGTTTCCTTTATCTTCTTTCCTTATACCCACTAAGCATATGCTGAACGCTTTGGTGTCTGCCAACATGTATTTTTTCCCCTCTTTGCATGCAAACCTTGACTGCCAGTTGTGATACCACCTTTGCTCTGCTGTCAGCTTTAACCTGCACTGTGAGTCTGCTGTTGCTCCTTAGGGTAAATGTGGATGCAGAGGTTTAGATAATACCTCCTTCCCCCTCACATAATTATCCTCACAGTATTTGGTTCTTGCAGGCTTCAGCTTCTCAGCAATGTCTTAATACAGAGCAATAGCTGAGGATTTTTCATGGGAAACTATATTTCTGGTTACCTGAGATAAATAGTAGGAGATAAACAGTTACAAAAGCACTAACATCACTACCACTGAAGGCAGGCCACTCAAAACATGCTACTGAAGTTTTGCCACTGAAAGCCTTAGTTTTATGAAGCCAGACTGGCTGCACTAATGCTTACCTGAGCTCAAACAACTTCAGCTACAAAGGTTACCTAAGATGTCTCTTTGCTTATTGCATATGGCCAGTTCCTTTGTATTGTGGTTTTTGATATGAAATTAATGAGGTTTTTAGTCTCTACTACATAGCGAAAGGTGCTGGAAGGACAAAGAAGGGAGGTTAAAAGGACCATTTAAAAATAAGGAATGCATTGAATATATTAAATTTATTGGGTGAAACAATTTAATGAAGAAAAATACTAATTAAATTATTGAAATCTAGATTGCAAGTAGCAATTAAAAAGGCAGTTGCTATGCAACCAAAAGGATTTTTGTGACAGAGTGCATAAATATATTTGTTAAGTATGCTGGTATTTCACTTTGACCTTTTTCAGTCATACACCTGCCCAAACTGTCTGTAAATGTATTTTTGAGAATGAAAACATTAAAGATATCTGCAGGATAAAGAAGCAGAAAGACTATCTGAATTAGTTAATGGCTTTTATTATGGTTAAAAGGTTAAGGAATTTGTGAGATAAAAATAGATACACATATATAATTATCTATAGAATTTGTATGCTGATATTTCATCATAACTAATGGATTAATTCCTATCCCAAACACAGGTCCTGATCCTAAACACATGAAAACATTAATTTTTATAATGTAGTGCGTAGAGTTTAACCTGTCCTCTCCTGAAGGTTTTGAATAACAGTTAAATCTATTGCTTGTATCAGAAACCGAAGAGTTGTTCATAATAACTAAGGCAAATTTTTGCTTTTCCTGGAATACTTAGTCTAGGATGTGTGTTGGTTTCTGCTATAGTATCAATTGTTACATGTGTAAGATTTTTGTTGCTGTCATGTTATACTGATGTATGGAAGAGAGAACACCAGTATTTAGATAAAAAGTGACATACAAAAGAATATTGTTAGGGCACACATATAATTCTATGAAGAAGTATAAATTGTGTTCAAAATATGTATAGAGTGCTTCTACATATACTCTACAGTCAGGCAAATTCTGCCTTGGACTGTGCTTTACAAATGGGAGGGAGATCTGGTTTGCTGGACCTGAAGGACTCAGCTCAGTTGTTAAGTCATTTATTTCTTCAGGTTGATTACTGGTCGTGTGACCAACCCAAACTCAATTTTCTTTAATTCCCTATAGTCCCACATTCAAATTGCAAAATATTAAAGATATTGCTTTGTGGATGCAGATTTCTTCCCACTGGTACCTCAGCCAGACAAGTGGAGGGAATCTGAATTGGGTCTAACTAACTGGATTCTTGAGAAAGGCTGGATCACCACTAGCACTCCACATCCTGAAGCAACCACTTTCTGTTCTCTGCACTGTCACTTGTTTCCTCTTTGATTTTTCAGTAAGAGAATGAACAACAGTGATTCTTAACCAGAATTTAATTTTTTGCAGATATGAGGTCCTACAGACATTTGTTTGCCCTTTCCTTTCCTTTGCTTATGACTTCCTTAATTTCCAAACAGAAATTTATAATTGTTTTCTAGATAGCTTCTCTTCAAACAACCACTCAGAATAGGCCCTAAGGCCTCTTTTCAGATACTGGAGCAGAGGAACTATAAGATCTAAAGAGAGTGTATCAGTAGGGTGGAGCGATTCCTAAAAGGAACTCCGGGACATTTGCTTATCTTTTGTGCAGCAACATGTAAGTTCTATACAATTTTACCCTTCCATACTAGGAATCTAGGTGAAAACAAAGTATTCTCTAAAAAGATTCTGTAGGTTTTCTCTCTATATGTTAGTTAGTGGGTGCTTCCAATTCTGTATGGCATAATTACAAAAGAACATGTTGATTTCTATATGTGTGTTCTGATAAACTCAGTTTTATCTCGGATCTATGTAGAAGAAGCAGGTCCAGGGCTGTCTTTAATCAGGAGCACCATCTTCCATCTCTGTTTTTGTTTAAAGACAATTTTGAAGTTCTATAAAGAAAAAAGAGTGTGTTCCACTACCCAGTGAAGTTACAACTCCCTAAAAGCTTTCTGCTTTTCTGGCCTCCAGATAAAAGTCAAAAATAAAATATAGGAAAACTTCAGCATCATTGGAAAGACAGGAGTTAGAATACACCATTATACTTCAGAACTATTTATAAACACAAAAGGAATTTGATCATTTTAGCTGAAAATCTTATCCAACAGACCAATGACAGGAAGAATCCAGAGTCCTTCTCTATATTGTGGAAAACAGATTTTTTGCAGACTGTAAACCTTCTCTGTAAGTTGCCATAGTGAATAACTGCTAGAAGCAAATCACAATAAATCAGAAAGCTTCAATACCCTTGGCTTTAGTAAATTAGTTAAATTACCCAGTAATAAAATGAGTTTCCTACCTCAACTTTGTGAATTCCAACTCCTGTTACAAAAGAGAGAAAGGAAAAAAATTTCAGAGAAGGGTACATAAAGAAAGATATTTGACATTGTTTAGCAAATATTTCACAGAAAACAAGTTCACAAGTTTGATTAGAAGAAAAATTACATAAACAAGAATGTACACCTGTTATAGAGAGAAAATAAATATTTTTTCCTATATGTAATTTCCAACTATAAGAAGATTTTACAATTTATTAAAATATTTTTGTGACACCTCACTGCATAAAGTAAGATACTATCATAGGAGAGAATGATAACTAGCAGAATCTGTGCTCCAATTTACACATAACAAAGAAATTTTAAAAATACATGAAATTGAAGTTCAAGCACACTTTAAAAAGTCACTAGCATGAAGTTTTAGCCCTGTCTTTCAATCAACTAAGCAACAGAAAAAATTATTTTTTTTTTAACATTAATATATGGTTCTCTAAGTTTCTTTTTCAGTCATCCTATCAGTCATCATCATTTCAGTTCTGACTTGTTAATGTGTCCTGCCATTACTGCTACATGTGTACTCTGCTGTTGCTGTTGCAATGACTCTACATCATACACTTTCCCAGCAGTGTCAGAAGTCTGAAAAATTAGGGAGCAAAGATCAGGAAAGACACATTATAAAAATACTTTTTAATAAAATATGTCAGAAGTGAAATTTATCTACTACAAACCGCAAACTATTACAAGATATTTCCAAGAGGATTTAAAGTTGTTTAGCTCTGTACATTTCCTAAACTACATAGTATAAAAGCCACAGTCTTGACTTTTTACATAAGAAATTTATTCTCTTCTCTTCAGTTACTTCCTTGGAGGTGGAGTGAGAAAAACTTGTAAGACATGGTAAGAAGGGTATACACCTAGGATTTAAATTTTTTCTCCTATTTTGATGGTCTCAGGCACTATCAATACAAATATCCATATCATATTACATATTTGACATTCTTTAATTTAGTTTGTGCACCAAACTACAGTCCTCTGTGAACTTTAGGAGGGATTTAAAATATAAAAGAGGAATTGTCAAATAGATGGCTTCAGCTGTTAGTAAATGACTGGGTAAAACCTCTGTACAAGAGAAAAAGAGTCTAAGTCATCTGGATTACGGGTTTTTTTGTTTTTTTTTTTTTTTTCTTCTTTTAATTTTGTCATTAATCAATGGTTTATACTTGACAACTTTTCAAATCTATATTTTGGAATGTAATCTGCAACAGATGATCATGATTTTATGTAAGACAGTGCCCTGCAAAAACAGTCTTTATAAGGTTTAGACTCTTTCAGAAATCCACTTCATATTTATGTTTAAATAAGGCAGAAGAATATCATCTTCTTTCCTATTAACACCTCTGCATGAGATAAAAAAACCCCACTCTTCCTTTGTATCCTGTCGCTTACTTGATATAGTTACAATACTGTCAGAAAAATTCTCAAAGCCTTAAGGAAAGGAGCAAGTTTGTGGAATTAGAATTTCATATTTTTGATGAACCTGAACTAATCTGGTAAACTCCTTTAAAACTTAATCCTACCACTTTTTTTCAAACTGTTGCTTAGACTCAATATCATGTTTCCCTTCAAATAACAGCTCTCTAGAGTATTTTATGGATTTTTAAATATTTTTATTCATTTTCTTTACTTTTCTAGAAATAAATCTCATAGTTTGAAAAAGATTGCCTAAGAAAGCAGGGCAAACAAATGGTTTAAGATCCTGTAAACTTTACTAATTCTGGAATCAATTTCTCTGTGGCATTTCTCCAGTTCTGTTGAAAATCCTAATTACAGCCTTCATAGATTTTTTCTTTTTACTTTTGGTTTTTTGGTTTGGGTTTTTTTTTTTTTTTTTTGGTTGTTGTTTTGGTGGTTAGTTGTTTTTTTTTTTTTGTACTTTGGGCTTTAGCATGTATCAGTTTATAAGCTTTATTTCATCTTTATCTGTATAGCCAGTGGGAGTCAGTATTGAAAATTAATTTGCTTGAGCATAGCAGCCACATTGTGCAGAATATAATTCAGTGAAGAGACTAGATAATAATATGACAGTTATATAATTTAGGAGAAATTATCATCAAGAAAGGAAAGAGAAAAATTTGTTTGATAGTGTCAGGTGTCCTGAATGCACCGATCCCTGTGTAGAAGAATCAAAGGGTTCAAACATTGCTGATAAGGAGGACAAAACCTAACAGACCCCTAAACTGAAGTCAATACTATACCCTCTGGTAGAGTGACCTGCTCTTCTCAGAAACCCTGCTTTGGAGTGTCCAGGCCTGGGACCCTCAGCACAAGAAAGGTGTTAACCTGTTGGCACCAGTCCAGAGTCACTACTTTGATTTTAGGGATTTAAGCAGGTTGCCTGTGAAGACAGGCTGAGAGAGCTGGGGCTGTTCAGCAGGGAGAGGACCTTAGAGTGGCCTTTTAGTACCTACTGGGCACCTACAAGAAAGCAAAGGAGGGTTTTTTCACAAGGGCAGATAGTGACAGGACAAGGGGGAATAACTTTAAGATGAAGGAGAGTAGGAGATGTAGGGATGGTGAGGCACTGGAACAGATTGTCCCAGAGATGTTGGGGGCTCCGCATCCCTGGAGGTGTTCAAGAGTAGGCTGGGTGGGATTCTGAGAAAACTGGTCTAGTGGAAGTTTTCCTTGTCCTTGGAAGAGAGGATGGAACAAGATGATCTTTAGGGTCGCTTCCAACCCAAAACTTTTCATAATTATCTGATAATGAAGTTATTGGTGGAAAGCTCTTGTCAGTGACACTTAAGGAGAGTCATGCTAGACACTATTAAGGCAGGATCATTATCTGTGTATCATTACACAGCAAGAATTACAGTGACTGAAATATCAAGTATAGAGTCAAGTGCCACATTTTCAAATTTCTCCTATTACATAGAAATATCAAGTTTTCATGAGTCCAAGAACATCTTAACAAGTCATTGGTTTTCCTCTCACTTTTCTTTCTTTGTATTTTTGTTGACTTAGCTTAAAGCAGACCTGGCCTTATTCCTTTTTCTCTGCTTAGAAGTGTATTTCATGCTTATTCTGATCAGTCAGAAAACTAGAAACAGAAAACACAGAAGTAAGATTTAATTATAAGTGAATGATTGTTTCTTTGAATTTTTCTTACGCATAGTGGGTATCTCTTCTCCAATGTTTTTCCATTCTAGCTATTCACAGAACTTTTGCTGTGGATCATTAGGTTAATGAAATAACTTCAAAAGAAAATGTGCCTTTCCAAGCCTTTCCAGACACAATTTTGATACTGCACTTGCTCTGTCATTGGAATATTGACTATCACAGCTTCACTGCCTATGAGATTGGATTAAGATTCTGGAAATAATTTTTTTTAAAGGGTTGAAATTACATGGGGCTTAAAGTGTTTTAGATAATGAGGCCTTGGATGATCCCATCTTGCATGCTGCCTGCCTTCAGTTCAATACTTGGATCACAGAACTAGCAATCCTCCCTGGCTAATGGAGTTTGGAGCTATGAAACAATGTAAAAGCCGTGATTAACTGAGGAGCTATAAACATATTTGGGCTACTTCTTCCGCACTATCATCTTGTACTCCTACTTGACTCTGGGTCTGTAGTGTCAGTTTGCTTTCTTGACTTCATAATCAATATGTTCTTGTGACCCTTAATATACCAATTCTAATGAAACTTCAAAATATCTGGATATCTATAGCCCTATTCATTCTACACAAGAACAAAACTCACTGGGGGAATTACTGGATCATTACTTCACTTCATGTAATAATAAGAATTATGTTCTATAAGTAATTGCAGTTACCTTTAGTTCCAATTTCTTATCAATTGATACCTTTTATTCCCAAATATATATTTGAATTATTTTTATAGTCTTTTTCACATTTATTCAGAAATACAATTTAGTGATTTTGGGATAGATTGGATTGCAGATTTTAAAATTTATTCTGATTTTTTTTTTTTTTTGGTCAAATTCAACAATCAAGATATTTTTGTATTACTCAGCATCTTCATCCATGAAGACAAGTCAGCATGATAATTTAATGCTATGAGCATAACTCAAGTTTTATATTGTGGTTTTTTTCCCCAGATGGTAGTCATTAAAGGGATAATCAAACACAAGACATGGAATACACTTGGGAGATTTTTGAATATAGTGATGGAAAAATGTTGCACATTGCATGTTATATGTTTTTTGTTGGTGTTTCTTCCAATAGTTCCTTTCAAAAAATAAAACACAAGCAAATATTAAATCAATTTCAGCTTCAAGCAGCTGGTAGTGTGCCAACTTAACTGTTTTACTTCATTCAAGTGGTGAATAAGCAATCCTGATTCAGCCTATCATTTAAAAATCTAATATTCTCCACAGGAAAAAAACTATTCCAAAACTATTCTGGTCATAATACCAGTTGTCTTGTCTAGTTTTTCTGACATCATGGGAACAACATGGATATTTTCTGAACTTGGATTGTAATCTATTGTAACAAAGTGTGCAATAATATTTCTTGTTATTAGGAATTCTAAAAAACGTGATGCCTTTTTAGAATAAAATAACCAGTTTGTTTTTTAAAAAAACTTTATGATAAAAAAAAAAGAACTTGCTTTAGATTTTCTATTTAGTTTTCATATCCTGTTTAGAAATGTGACTAGAAATACAATAAATAAGCAAGATTGAAAACAAGTGACTATTTTAATGCTGACTATTTTAATATAAGGAAGAAACAATCACTGTATGATTAATTAATTTAAAATGAATCCTTGTGGATTTTGTTTGTTTGGTGGGTTGTTTTTGATTTTGTATGTATGTGTTCTATATTGAACTGTAAGACATACTGGAAAAGTGCAATCTGGATAATGTTTGGCTTAAAAAAAGCTTTCTTGTGTAATCTGCACTCTTGATAGTAAGGAATACTATTAAAATTGGTGACTGGAAAAAAAATGAGGTAGGATCATAGTGGTTTTGATAGTATCAGTCTGTTGGTTTAATATTTAAAATATCAGATATAAATAACTTCAACATTTGGAGAACTGCCAGAATATGAATTATAATATCTAGGTCACTGCCTGTTTAAAACACTATTATCTTTTATCTAGAGTAAAACCTTAAATGGACCTTTTAGCTACCAAAGAAGCTGTGCTGAGGCAATTTTGAAATACCATATGTACATATATTTTGGCTGCAGAAAACCATACAAGGAAAAATCATAAAGAAATAATTTTGATAAAAAAGTATATTTTAAATCTGTTCATAAATCATTAAAATTTGATTTTTTTCCCCCAGATATTTGTGTCCCTTTACTAAATTTAGTAAAACTATTGATTTTATATTCAGTTTAGTCACATAGTTGCAATTTTTTGTTCTGGAGATAGTATGATAATTTACCAGGCTTCTAAAACCAGTTTTTTAATACATCGAGACAGCCTTGTAAGAGAGAAAATGTCTGGGAATAAAAATTCATTAAGTTCAGCTACTGAAAAGGAGCAAGTCAGGAACCAAGATGCTAAGGTTGAATATGGAATCATAAAGGTGCTCCGTTTTCTCACTAAAAGAGCTAGTGTTATAAGTAGACTAGTAGACTAGTTCCTAGAGGTTGTAGCAAAATTCATTGCTATAAAATACTGAGATCTACTCTGTTCATGGTATGGAAAAATAGAAGAGATTAGAAAAGGAAAAAACCTTATGATAAACATTCATTTGCCATGTTGTTTTAAAATTCACATCTTTACCTCTCTACAAAGGATACCTGTGGAAAATCCCACTGCTCCAAGTAGATGCTTCAGAAGGGTAAACATTAGAGAGACACAGATGAAACATTTAATGTCATGGGCTTTATATGAAAGCATGGATATAAACTAGTCAGTAATGAATGTCCTCTGGCAACTGCAACCTGCTGAGAATGGAATATTTAAAACAGCTAGAACAGGTGTCTGGTGTTAAGGTGGGACAAAACAATAAGTGTAGGCTATTTTAAAAATGGATTTATCATAGAGTTAAATTTTTCATTTGTTTCCCTGTGAAAATATGCAAATAGCTAACTATACACTGCATCCAAATGGAAGTTCATATAAGTGATTAAGTTAAAACAAGCTTTAAAAGACTTTTACTGCTTACACTCTTTACAGTATTCAGCACCAAATGAACCCCTAATAAAGGACAGAGAGATGATAGATAGATTAAGTCCTTTTTAGAAAACACAAATCTTTCCAAAAACTTGGAAGGTGCTTGCATCAAATCATTGCAAAAATCAGTAAAAACATTTCAATAAGAAATTTTTTTGGATTTAATTAAAACCACTCAAGAGGCATTAACAATTATATATATATATATATGTACGTACACACACACACACACACACACACACACACACACACACACACATATATATGCATACATACATATATATGCAGACATTAAAATAATTTTAATTGAGTTCCACCTACTGCCATAAAAAAAAAAATGAGACTGTCTGTTACATTTATAATAATCACTGATCCAAGATCAGGCCAACACAGTTGTGAATAGGAGCCTTTAAAAAAGCTTACAATGGGAAAAAAATGAGAAACATAGAAGAAAAAAATAGTTTGATCATATATTATTTAAGACTCTCAAGACTCTCTCTCCCCAACCCAAAAAAAATCCTGTTTATCAGCTGGAGTTAAAATTCTAATGATCAGACTGCCTATTTTATGTTCATTTTACATTTACCTAGAATGTGAATAAATAATAGCCAATGTTCAAACTAGCCTGAACTGGTTGTTACTACAGTTTATTACCCCTCTTATTAAAAATTTCTTCTGAATGCTTTCTATATTACTGCAATGCAATGTTTTATTATAGGTTCAGAGTCTGGTTGTGTGAGGCTTTGAAGTAGTAAGCTGAACTTTCTTTCCATGATGGTTTATTTCTCACAAAACAAGCATGTAGTGCACATATGGACAGGTACTGGACACAGCTGAAACAACAGCTGATGCACTGGAATATCTCAAAGAATTGGAAAGCAAGACATCAAAAAGTGAAAAATGGCCTTGCTGTGAGATTGTGACAGTAATTTGAAAACATGTTTGCACATCTGAAAAGACTCCCGAAATACGTATCATTGAAGAAATAAAATATAGCTATTTAGTCTAAATTTTCTTCACTTTTTAAAGAGTACAATAGTGTTGGTATCCCTTAATGTGAGTCATATGGCTCAATACATTTAATAAATCTGTAACTAAGAAAAATTTTCTGTGGCTTGTGAAAGTAATTATCACCTATTTTGTGTTCATGATAGACAGAAAAGGTTACTAAAAAGGTGTTGATTAACAAGTGATCTTGCTTAACATAAATATTGAGTGAAAACATAATATAAATATTAGGTGAAAATATAATTTAGAAACTCAGCATATTCCTCAGAAAAATGGAAGCCTAGTAGCTAAAAAAAATTTTAATCTCCCTTATACATTCTGGTAAGTTTTGAGACCTGTATCAAGCATCTATTTGTACCTTGCCCAGTTACTAACGCGTATATTTACCAGAAAATAACAAAATATCAGATATTCCTTTTTAGTTATGTGGACTGTAGGAATAGCTCTTGCATTGGAAAGCAAAAAAAAAAAAACCAAACCTAAATGAGTGAATTCTAAATACAGCTTGAAATATGTATGCATCATAATAAAGCTAAAATAGATAAAATCAGCATATTCTCTTTAACCTGTCCTTGTCAACATATACTTCTGCATATGCTTGTTAAACATGAATTCTGGATGAAATTATGGATGGATGTTGCTCACAGATGAAATTCTGATGGGAAATTTTGCTGAAAAGTCTTTATTATTCCCCATCTTCCATGAGTGACTTAAGGGCAGTGTGTGAATGGATAGTTTTGTACTTATTACCTTTAGGACATATCCAAAGGCTCAGATGGAAAGTTCTTTGAGCTACCTTAGAATTTAGAAGCACAGGGTACTCAGATATTTGAGTGACTGTATAGAAGATTGACAACTCAGAGCTGCACTCTTTGCTGGATGTGATAGAAATTGATGATTTCTTGTGGCACAAGTCTCATAACAACAGGATTTGTGCAGTCTGTCCAGAGGAATGACAGACAAACCTGTTTTCTTTGAAAGGAAAAGGACTTCTAGTTTATCCTAGTTTCATTACCTTCAAGAGCAAAACCTGGCTCTTTGATGCTTGATGAGGATACCTAGAAGTCTCACTGAAATATTAATTTTGTAAAGTAAGCAATTAATAATTTTAAAACAAGTGAATTGTTGACCATGGGCAACATGGGCACGGGCATGGGACAACTCAATTGCCCTTTAGAACAGAAGCCCAATTATATTAACTTTGTAAGGCAAGATACTTAAAAGATAGTCTTTAGTTTGTTCACAGACAGAGAAATATCACTCTTGTTGCTATTATGCCTTTGTCCTTAAAAATTTTAATCTAATACATTCAGAGTAATATGAACTTCTATTTACCTGAAAGTAAAAGAAATAATGATTTAATAAGAAGTAAAATTTTTATATATTGTTGAGTAGAAATAATTTTAATTTAAATATAATATATAATGTAAAATCAATTTACTTCATTATACTTCAATTTTCTTGGACTCAAAAGTTATGTAGTTTATGAGTGTAGTAATTAGGGTAAACTAGAGAGCAAAAGAGTAATTTCATTCTATTTAATATAGTAACATAATATACGTTTTAAAAACAGTTTCTGTTAGAATTCATGCACTACTAGGTTTATGAACATTTTATACTTTATTTTATTATATAACCATAGATTAAAAAGTAAAGTGAATGTTATGCTATTATTTAAGTAAAGACATAATAAACAATGTGCATAAAATGTGAATCCAATTGCAAAGACACTACAATTTTAATTAGTAGATAAATAATATGCATGATATGTCAAATCCCTGTGTATAGCTTTCCTCCTTTTTAAGCAATGCATATTTTGAACTTACACTTTATCATGAAGCATCTAAAATTTCATCTTAAACCCTAGGCCCACATGTTTTATTTGCACACAAAGGAATTTATGTCCTAACTAATTTTTTCTTGGCCCTTTATATGAAAAGTAGAATATTAAATGTATGTGTAACATTTTGCAAAATATTTGGAAAGTACATAAAAAGGAAGGTTTTTTGACTCTCAAACTAATATTCAGTTCCTAAAGCCCTCATTTAAAAAGGGGGCTAAAATTTTACATGACTTTTCAGTGACACACAATTGTATTACACTGAATGTTGATGCACCTAAAGATCTCAGATGAAGAACATGAAGATCTTCCAAATTTTAAAGTGTCATTTAAGAATGTCTACCAGTTCTATATACCCTAATTTTGTAGTTTTGAAATGGGATTTACAATGCTTAGCCACATATTAATAATGCAAAAGTGGGTACAGCAAAACAATGTCAGAATTTAGCACTTAATCAAAAACCATACAGGACATTTATTTGAGCTCCTCTCATTGTTATTCATCATTTTAGTGTATCTGGAATTTTTTCTGCAGGAACAATCGTGTGGCACAGATGAAACTTCAGTAGGATTACTGAATAATCACTCCTTTTTTGACCTTTGTTTTGGCTTTTTTTTTTGACAGTTTCTGCCTGAATACAAATATGGATAGAAAACAGATCAAAAGGTAAATCAGTCTAAAGGAAATGTAGTGAAAACAATCAGCCTGAGAATCTGTAGCTAATGAAAGACTGTTCTAGTTTCATTTTATTTTAGCCATCTTCCAATGACTTCATGCCAATGTGAAGAAAAGGCATTGTACTATAAAAAGTGTGAAATTATGATTGTCTCCATTATATGTATGCATAATGAATTTTCCAACTTCTCAACTAATACACTCAAGATGCATGTGTGGGAGAGTGGTAGGGAGAGCCATTATGGTTTGGTTTTAGTTTTGTTTCCTCACTTGGGGATCAGATCTGTGGAATTTCTTTATTCCATGCTTATTACTGTCAGATAAAAAAATGCTTAGGTTTGCAATTCTGTTTTTCCAAAAAAAAAAAAAATCCAGTTGCCAAAGCATGCATGTGTTGCTCATTAGACGAAATAATGGGTTGAAATCTCAACAGTAAAAAAAATCAAGGAATCAATTGGATACAAAAAGCAGTTACTGTGTGTTTTAAAAGAGAAAAAAATCAGGTATCAGGCTTCTATTTAACAATCAAAAAAAAAAAAAAAAAAAAAAAAAAAAAAAAAAAAAGAAAGGGTAACTGAAGACCTGAAACCTCTCATAATCTTCCTGGGAAAGAGATAAAGATAATTTTGAATACTACTGAAAGTTCTCTTAGAGGTTAGAGGTTAAGTAGGCTGACCCACTGCAGCAGGCCATGATTGCGGTGCGCAGAGCAGTGACTGAAGAAGATCAGAGGTACTGAATGTTTTAATGTCTAATGAATGCCATAGATCAATGGATTGCATTTTTTTAATTATTTAATGAATACAATGAAAAATTTGAATATTTAATTCCTACTTAGAAAATGCTCTCCTGTTTGGAGAAAAACATCTGATCCAAAGGAAATAAAATTATACTATTTCTTTTCTGCAGTTTCCTAGTCCTTAGGTTCATTATGGAACCACTAGATTATATAGTATAAAAACAGTCAGAGGACTGAATTTCCTTATGCCAGGGGGAACTTCAATTCTCTAGTGAATGCTCATTTGAGAGCACTTTTGTGACAGTATTTCTTCTGGACTGTCTTTGTAACAGTCCATCATGAGCAGATGATAGAGTTCACTTTCATGGTGTATGAGACAGCAAAGAGATTGCTGTGCATTTCAGGTATTGTTTTCAAAAGAGAAACTGCTTGTGCTTCCTTCAGTCCTTCATGTATTTTTACAGTATGGTCTGATGCAGGATTCAGTGAGTCAGAGCTCTGTATGATTTAATGGAGTCCCAAATCCAAATACTGCTTCTAGAGAAGCCTGTTATTATCGTGAGACTTTTCTTAAGGAGTAGTCTCAAATGGCCTGGGTAATTTTGGAAAGTGAGAATGAGAAAAGCACCAGAGATCAAAATATTTATTTCCACTGAATTTTCTATAAGAAGTAACCACAATATAAATAGGTAAAAGCTACACTCTGAAAATATAAAGGAAGAAAACTCATCAGGGACTTTTTCTTCACTAAATAGACTGATCATCTGATGGGGATGTTTCCTGTCCTCTGATAATTACACTGACATCTACAAGCACCCTGCCACCTTGCAAGATTATTTTCACTTTGCATTTATTGAAGAAATAAAAACAGGCTGCCAAAATCTACCAATTCAAACAAGTGCTATCTTTCAAATAAAACGTAAAAGAAAATAATTACAGAGAATTATTGCAATAGAAAGGTTGTGGGATACTGTTTATACCTGTTTATATAAACTAAAAATAAAAACATTGTTGCTCTTCAGAGTATAAATTACAGTCAGTACACATGGCTCTTATATGCTGTACAGAAGAAAGCAATAAAAATCAAGGAAAAAAGAAGCACACATAATTTTGAATTTTCCAACTGAGGAACTCATGTCTTTGACTTTCAAATGTGATGAGCTTTGATAGGCTCTGTGCACTTCATCCCACCTGCAGTTTCTTGGATTCACGCCTTGATTTGTGTCAACTGATTCACTGACTTTTTATGAAGGTGTTCAAATATACAGTGCCTTAATTAACTACCCAAGACTTCTGTCTCATTATGTGAGGCAGAAAAGCCCACTAAGCTGTCGTTGAACCGCAGTCATTACTTCAGAGCTCCTGTACTTTTGTGCATGAGGGCAAGGATGGTGATTGATTTATCACTATTTTAATAGATACTTGACCTGTGAGTCAATACAAATGTTTCACTCAGTGGTGGCAGAGGGCAAGTGATCCAATTATGTGAACACAGTGGACTAATAAAGGAGCTCTGTTTTTTCCTGATTTCCTGAGAGAGTTGTTAAAATCTTCTGTTGTTTGATATTTAGTACAACGGCTAGTTAAGAATATTAAACTTGAAATACTAGGGATAACATTAAAGAAAAAAAAGTCCAAATAACCACTAATAGCTTAACATCATTCCACAATTTCTTAAGCACTATCAAAATGAAGTTTTTTAGTTTTTGGCAAGATATTAAACTCATTCAAGAGGATTTTTCTTTTTGTTTACTTTTAAATTTTTACTGCTGCTCAAACCACTGATCATGACTTAAAGATGTTATAGGTTAAACTATGCAGATGAAATAAGAACTTTGTCTTTTTTTACAAAACAGAACCAAAACCAAATTAAATGGAGGAGAAGTAAACAACTATCTGTGTGAACAAGATGAACTCTCATGGAACAAAATGAGGCTGACTGGCCTGTAGTTTCCTAAATACTTTTGATTGCTGTCTTGGTGACAGAAAGATTTTGCTTTATTCTGGTTCTGTTCTAGGTCCAGTATTTCATCTCCTGCTCCTGGTTTCCTAGTTGCCCATGTCAAGAAGATGTTGGCATCACATTGTCGATGTGCACTTCAGAAGGCTCCTGAAGTACATGTGCCCTGTTTGTCCTTCTCTGATACATTGGGCTAAGTCAATTCTCTCAGGAAGACAAGGGCCTATGGACACGAAGCTGTCCAAAAAAAGCATAATTTGCTTGTTTTTCATTAATATAGTATGTAGCAGACATTTATTCAGATGGATCCCTTATCTTCCAAGAAGTCCTCAAAAAGTCGCATGGTCTTAAAATTAAAACTATTGCCAACATCAAATGTGCAACCAGCTTTTGACTTCCAACATTCATTTGTTTTTCCTCAAACCTTTCCTATTCACCAGCAAGACCAGGCAGAAGTCACCATGCACCAAGCTCTTTTCGTCATTCCCTGAAGAAGTGCAGTCCCTGCTTATGAAGTCCTAAATCTCCCAGACATATTGCTAGTGCCCTTATGAAGAAGAAATTTGGAATAGTAGTCTGACAAACTGTCAAACTGAACTAACTTCGTCAGCCTATCCACGATGTTCTGGACCAAACCCCTCAGCGTGCAGCAAATGTCCCCTTCTAACAGACCAAGTCAGCTTATAAAAACTTCTGATGTGATTAGAAAGATACTTGGTTTCAGGACAAATCACTGGTTCTAGAAATCATATCTTTATTTTTTGCTTGATTCATGGAAGGAATTTTACTTACATAACTCTTACATAGAATTATATTAAGCTCTGCATTCCATTGCCATGTTAGAAAATGCACTTTATTTGGCCTTCTGTCTTTAAAAATATAGAGTAATATATATTTGGCCTATTTAACTTTGAAAATACATAGTAATTGAAAACAGAAAACTAAATTATTGATAAATTAATGTAACTGAATATGTTTCAATTCTAGAACAACATAGGCATTGAAGGTATTAATAAACTATCTCATTGAATCCTCAGATCTGTAATAGAAGAAGACAGAAAAAAAGACTCCCTAGAAAATGCAGTTTGAGAAAAGTCAGAAGACAGAAATGAACTCTTAGTCACTGCAATGATTCATGAATTCAGAATAACAAAAATCTAAGAATGAATACCGTCAGTTCCTTCCCACATGGATCTGTTACTGTAATGAAATTTTAGCCAATCAACAGATCCATAGTATTCACAGAAGGTAACTGCACAATACTAGGAGTCGAATTAAAGGCTGAAAAAGCTATATAACTGTAAAGGGGAAAACATTCAAATGGTAAATTACTTTTGAATAAAGAAGTCAAATACTTATTATGAATTAATATAGATGCATTTGTAACAAAACCAGATTTTCAGAAAATTATGTATATAATGTCAAGGACATTCATCACTCTGTGCTCCCCTTTGCCTTATAGTAAGCAGCTATCATCAATATATCCTTGCTGTTGTCTGCAAATTCTGTTTTTCTGTAAAAATCTATTATCATCATGCAGAAGAAATTCAGTCACATAGTCACAGTCAAGAAATTTTCACAGTTAGGGTGGCAGCATTTTGCCTATACAGCTTCAGAAAATGAAACATAATCTGTGAAATATTTGGGATATTACCCAGCCTTTAGGAAATACTTGCAGTGAAAAAAAATTTATGCAAATGACTCAACATGCAAATAATAAGAATTCATATTAAATCTGCCTATAGCTGTCTTACTTTAGGCTGATATTTCTTTGGAATACATTTTTTTTTAAACCCAGAAACCTAGAAGCTTCCAGAGGCAAAGCCATGTTTATCAGAAGAAATTCGACTCTTCCTTTTCTGGATTGCATTTCCATTTTAAAAGACAGAATGAAATTTGCCTTCTACATAGAATGTAGTATACTGAAGGGTAAAAAAGACAGTTCTTCCTTTTTTTTTTTTTTTTTCCTATTAAAAGTGCTGTGAAAAAACTCCTCACAACTGTGCAGAACAATTAGCTGTAAATCAAAAATGTGACCAGATTGTGTTAGAAGAACAGATGATGTAACTGGCTTTTAATTTCTGGGCTCTTAGATTTAGCATCCTAAATCATGAGTATAGATGAGTTATTTAGTCAGATTCAAGCATTCATCTGTTTTGCCCAAAGTTCATCTGGAGCTATTTAAACCTCAGGATTGAGATGAGGTAAGAGAGTCTGACATTAATAAACCCACACAATTATTTATGTGACACAAGATAACCCTTGATATCCTGGTCTTAATTTGGAAATTAGTTGGTCTTCCAATTGTTTTAAAACCTCAGTCATGTCTATGTAACTTCTATGTTTTGAGCAGCATGAGATTGCCAGTTTAAAGATGTTAATCCTCGAGCCTACAAAGCCTTAAGTCTTCTGTTAAAGTAATGTGTAAAGGTGAAATAGAATATCTCTGATACCAATACACTGAATTTTGTTTAAACCCTAAAATATTACCAAAATATAGCCATTCTGAAGGTTTTTTTATGTATCATTTACCTTCATTTACATTAGGTTTAAGTATTTACATTTATATTAAGTAGGAGCAGGCTGAAAGTTTTTGGAAAGACTACTTCTGGAATTGTATTATTACTGACAAATAACACTGTTTTAAGCCAGCATTTACCAAGTTCTGTGTGATATTAGATGCTTATATTTATTTTCACTAAATCTTTATTGACATGTTTATTACCTAGGGTATCTGGGACTTGCTTTTCTGATCTCAGCATTAAAAACCTCTGTTAAGGCCTCACTATTGAGAAATGGTTGCAGCCACTGAGATAAAATGTGAAGACACTATCTTTGAAATATTCTATTGCATTTGCAGATTCTGCATTTTGAGTTTTTTTTTTTTTTTTTTTGAGATTTGCAACTGAAAAACAGAGTTTATAGTCTAGCCCAGAGCCTGTAAACCACATTAACATTCAGGGAAAATATCTTCTTTTTCAAATCTAGAAAACAGCACTTTGAACTGATTACTTAATTACTTCATCCACCCCCAAATGAAGATATTACTCTTCAGTACAGCTGGTCAGAAAATGCAATGCAACCAGCCCTTCCTATGGAACTTGAAGATAAGAGCTGTGTTTTCACTGAATGTCTCCCTAGCATATCAATGAAGTAAAATTCTGTGCTGTGTGTACAATAAACATACTACAAGAAATAAAACATTTATATGCATGACATTTTCTGGGAATATTTTTTTCAAATTCAGTGGAAAAACCTGATCACAAACTGCAGTATTAGAAACATTTGCCTTTATAATATTTAAACTTTTATTCTATGAGAAATAAACTTTAAAAAGTATATCTCATCTATAGCAAAGTACCACTGTCTAAAGATTGGAGTCAGAGGGATCGAACCTTATACAAAGGAAAGACATGCTAAACAAACAGGCTGGTGAGGGGCTTGGAACACAAACCCTGTGAGGAACGACTGAGGGAGCTGGGGGTGTTTAGCCTGGAGAAAAGGAGACTCAGGGGTGACCTTATCACTCTCTACAGCTCCCTGAAAGGTGGCTGTAGTCAGGTGGGGTTGGTCTCTTTCCCCAAGCAGCAGCTGACAGTCTTGAGCAGAAACTGACACAGTCTTGAGCTGCACTAAGGGAAATACAAGTTAGATATTAGGAAAAAGTTTTTTATGGAAAGAGTGATAAAGTACTGGAATGGCCTGCCCAGGAGGTGGTTGAGTCACCATCCCTGGATGTGTTTACAAAAAGACTGGATATGGCATTTGATGCCATGGTTTAGTTGAGGTGTAAGGGTGTGGGTTGGACTCCATGATCTTGAAGGTCTGTTCTAAGCTAATGATTTTGTGATTCTGTGATTCTGTGAAATGGATTCAACGAAGCAACACACTGGCATTTTGCAAAGAAACAAAATCCATTCCTGGCTTGTCCTGAGCCCCTTCTGAGAAAGCAAAGCTCTTAACTCTGATCGGGCAAAGCAAAATACTAGGTATCATGTTCCCTTTGAGAAGTTGACCTCTGTGTAGGCCACCTGGCTTTAATAATGCTGTAAATATATCAAGGTTAAGCTCCTCTGAAATGCAAAATCCCTGCTCACTCTTTGAAGACTCTGAGTAAACACCAAAGCAACAAATGCAGGCAAAGTGCTGCATTAAGCAGATAAACAAATACCAGCTGAAAACTGAGGTTAATGCAGTAGCCTAACAGGAAACAAATGTGTGAAAGCTTGGTTAAAGATTTATTGTTATCCATCAGAGCAGACTGTTCCCAATTATGTACACATCAGTAAAGCGGCTGTTATTCCTTTGATAGCACCTTCCTATATATTAAATGTAGAAGCACATATGAAAATAAAGATGTAACAATGAGCAAATCATCATTTAAAGAAAGCTTTCTACAGAGTAGAATTCTTTACATAATTTATCAGAATTCACTTATTGACTGCAAAGGGAGGAGCTATGGTAGCATGCACCATACTTTCTTAGACTGCTTAGCATCCTTTTACTAACACAATCTTCAGGCTTGTTATCTTAGTAGTGCTTTGAAGGAACATCATGCAGACAACAAATTCTGGAAAATGGAACAATGTTGAATATCTTTTTTGTATCTGTATGAAACAAACAAAAAAAGTTTAAAATTCCAAATAATTGGAATCAAACTAACAGGTAAGTAGAATAAGGATTAATTAGTTCCTACACCAACACTGATAAGAACTGAGGCAATGTATAACTTTTAAGAGTACAAAAGACAGATACTTCTGAGAAGAACAAAACTTTATTCAAACCATTTTTTTTAAAAAGTACTCAAAAGCAAATAAAAAGGTTTCCTTTTAGCTATTAACCTCAGTGGGCCTCAAAAATTTTGAATATCAAATCATTACTCAAGATAATGTCATTGGGCCAATTTTAATACCTGTTTTTAAAAAAGTTCCCCTAAAATCAGTCATTGTGATAACTTTTGCTTTGGATCCAGTGCTTCATTTTGTATGTCCAGAGTCCTCACTATGTTAACAAAAAAACAAAACCAAAACAAAATACAAACCCCAACATTATTTCAGTCATCTCTGCAAAGCCTAAAGAGTAGTATTTCAGATAGGAAATTCGTATATACTTGTCAAATGATCTCTTTGATTTCTCTAGGGGTTTTTTGAATAACTGAATAGCTATGATAACTATGCAGCTAGTTGTGACTCAGTTTTCACAAATCAGAAACTAAAACCCAGCAATTTTATCTTATTGGAAAGCCAAGAGACTAAATATGATCTAGGATTACTGTTCAAAGGCAATTGCTAATGTTATAATCTAGTCTTTATTCAGGTCTAGATTCATGAAAGCCTTATATAAAGTGGAATACCTGTTTCTGTTGCACTGAAAATGGGAATTCTCAGCCAACAAAATGATTTATGGGCCCTTCTGTAATTTAACCATTAATGCATTAGTCTTGTAAAGAATTAAAGATTAAGACTTTAATTTAGTTTGAAAAGAAATGAAGACATGTACAATTTCTATTGCATTAGAAAGTACCTGTAGAAATTTCGATACCAATATTAGATGGCAACCTTATTACTGTAACTATCACTACTTCTTTTTACAGATATGGGCATTGTTTTGAACACCAAAAAGTAGCAGGTAATGGAATATCAGAAATCTGATAATGCCAAACAATTATTGGCTGACTAGAAAATGCTATATTGAAGGATAGCAAATGCTGCACCTACAGCTTATAATGGGAAAAGACTGTTCGGGTCTCTAAAGTTTGCCTTTGGGACAATAGAGAACCTCTCCCTGACACCTCCTGATTATAGGCAATATCTCTCATCAACAAAAAAATTAAAGAATTTTTTTGTACATATTGGACATGACTATCTCCATGCAGCAGATTTACAAATGTATCTGATAATGATGCTGTATTATTTTGGACAATAATGTAACTTGGTTTTGGAGTTTACTGATTAAAAATATATTTCCATTTGCAAGAAAACTAAAGCATTAGGAAATACAGTGTGGCCATGGGTGACCAGTTCATGTGGGCTACTTTACTTGTTACAGAAATGGTAGAAATTCACACAAAGAAAGGATCTCAGCCCTTTACTTTTTTATGTTGCTGAAGTGCAGCAGTTATTTGATCACATTCTAGAGAGAAGAGAAAGAGAACAAGACGAAGAAGAAATGAAGGGAGGCTCAGGGAGTGAGGAAGGGAGAAAAGGAAGGAAGGAAGAAAGAACAATGATCAGAAAACTAATAAGAATTCACATACATTAAGATAATTAAAGTAAGACATATTTGAGTTGTATTTTCAATAACAATGAACGCAATAGAAAAATATGTACTTTTAACTGAAAAATTGAAAATATAAATGCATCATTCAGAATATTCTTAGATTTTCAATCTGACGAGGCATCTCTTTTTTTTTTTTTTTTTTTTGCTTTTTTTTGTTTTATCTACTTATGCTCCTATCCCCTATATTTCTAAAGAGAAAACAGATATAGTCTCGGTTTTCAGCTTTTTTCATAAAATCACTTTCAGTCTTACCCAGGCTGTTATTCTCTCCATGTTTTGTACCTGAATAAAGCCCCTATTTTCCTATTCCATACATGTACTGTACACCATTGAAAAGAACATCTCAGGTCCCTGAATAATAGGGTCCTGTTATTCCAGTCAGCTGAGTTATCTAAAACCTCTCACAAAAAAATCATGCTGTTTTACAATCCATTAGATTATTATTTCTAGAGAATGCTATTCTTGAACCACCGATTATAAGAAGCCATCACATTTTACAGCTCATACATTTTCTGTGGAAGGCTCATTCTATATATTTTTACACTAGCAACTTTTAAATTTCTGCTAAACACAACATTTCTGTAGAATCCCTCAAAGCTAATAGTTACATTTTCAAGTCTCTGGCTGTTACTAAATGGTTTTCTTGCATCTTTTAAATTAACCTCTCAACAGCTCTTTCTCCAAGACTACAACTCTGTCCGTCGTTCTAGCTGAATTCCCTATCAGAACAAACATAATTGTTCCCCTAATCCTTCTAGCCAAATTTCTATTTATGTGCCCTTTAACTGCAACAATCATTCTGATATTTATCTAATAAGATAAGGATGTATTTTTCTTTTCTATCATTTCTACCTGATGAGACTCTAAAATAGAAATTCCTGCATATTTCTTCCTCATATCATTAAATTATTGTTTGGCTGCTTTTTTTTTTGTAAGATCATGAATCTTGATTATACATGATGTGGAACACCAAAAGATATCAATCAAGAATTTTATGCAATTCATATAAATTTAAGTGCTTAACCATGACATATTGAACCTTGTTGTCAGGGTTGCTAGACATAAACTCTAGCAGGGTTTAAATTACTAGGCCTAAACTCCAGCAGGGACTTCTCAAGAATATATTATTATAATTATTATTTTCTTTAAAAAAACAAAGCAACGTGTTTTCCTAAAGGCTCAGTGTTAAAAATATCTGCACCTCTCTGCTGTCTCAACAACCAGACACCAGGAAAAAAGTCCACAAAACACATGCACACATATGCAGCCTGAGGCAGAGACACATAATGGGAAAACCAAAAATCTATCCCAAGGTTAAATCCTGGAAAGCAATTGATTAGAAACACAGTATAATAATACAAGCATAACAAGACCAATCAAGTTATTTTAATATTACCCAGAAATGTTCATTCACATATGGCATCAGACTTCACCTAAAGTTCCCTAAATGAAGTTATATTCAAGTTGCAAAAGAGGTACTTCCTACTACTACAGTTTTACTTAGAATATGCTTTTACACTTTATTATTATTTGTTGCTAACAATTTAAAAGTGAGCAAACAAGTTCATGACTTTATACTTGGAGGACTTCATGCCTACTAAACCAGTGAGAAGGATTTCGTATTGGTTTGGCAGGGAATAACGATCAAAGCATGATGAGAAATGGAAGCATCAACACCAGTGTGGAAGTACAAGGGACACTGCAACTCTGTGGGATGTGGGGATCACTTTGTTGCCTTGGGAGGCAATTTTGGTCCTGTGAGGCTAATATCTGAGATGCTTGTATGGAGAAAATGTTGGTGACCAGCAAACCCTCAGAGGGTTAACCCTTTCTGATCTTCTGCATGGACACCAGCAATACTCTTGGGTTACCTTTCTTGTGGTAGGACATGGCAGAGCTCTGAGGGTTTAAAGCCACATCACACACATGCACAGATGATATCATCTTAATTTCTTCAGTGAAGAGGAGCTACCTTAAGTGCACATATACAAATGTAAATGAACTGAGAGACAAGAGGGATTAGAAATCTGAGCACTCCGGTGCATTTCTATGATTTCCCTCAGAATAAAGAAATGTGGTAAAGGTAACTCACATGGCTTGACTGTGGTGATGAATGAAAGAGGGCTTTCTAGCGGGGACAGGCAGAAAAGATGAAGAGCAAGGAGGAACCTAGCACAGGGAGAAAATTAATGCTGAGAACGGTTCATAGGTCCATCGAGTACTTATCAGGAAAATCAGAGCCCAAATGACCGTGAGAGACATTTTAATGAGTGTCTGCTACAGAACACCAACTCAGCAAGAGAAAAGCCACTTCCTCCACTGAAGGAAGCTGTGCAAAACCATATGCCTTTGTATCATAGGAGACCAGCTATCCTAACTATAAGAAGGGCAGTGGGAGAGAGGAGCAAGTAATACCGATGATTCTGAGCTGACTAGACAAATCAAATTTCTTGGACATGTTGTCTACTACCCCTTTGGTCTGCAAGCTCCTTCAGTTCCTTCCTAAGCTAATGTCGTAGGTATACCACTGCCTTCCCCACCTTTGTATCCTGGGCCATGAATCTAGGCTTTAGAAGTGTTTCCATCCCTGTCTGTGTTTCTTGCTTCTTGCCAAAGTCTCTGAGTAGTCCTTGACCTGGTTAATCTCTTAACTGAGAATGTCAAGGAGCTCATTGCCATTACTACCCTGTTCTGCTCAGCCTGAGAGGTGAGAGTCAGGGCTGTGGCCCAGAGGGAGGGACCTGTTTGCCTTTGGCCCATCCCCAGCTGCTGGTTTATCATCTTCTGAGGGCAGTCCTCCATTTTCAGGGTACTGGTGGCTCCAATCATTCATGAACAGAGCAGATGTTGCTAAATAGATCAAAAACTGAATTTTATATACTAAGCCAGATAAAGAAGTTAGCATGCATACAAGAAAAAGCTAGGAAGGCAGGGTTTGTGCAGCCTAGGGAAGAGATTTTTGGGAGAGATTGTTATCCACAAATACCAGTTGAGAAGTTGTAGAGAATCTCTTTTTCAGCACACAGATAGAGCTAATGAGCAGAAATTGTAACAGAGGATGATTTGGCAAGACATTAGAGAAAAAAATTACCATCAGAATAGTTGAATAACCAGAAAAAGTTATGCAGAGAAGTTGTAGAAGTTGTAGTTTCACAAAGAGAATGGAGATTCTTGGAGATACTCTGCCGTCTGAACTGAGCCTGACAGGTCCTGACAGGACCCGGTCTAGCTCTGAACTGATGAAATGATCTTCAGAGGTTTCTCCAAAAATACAACATTCCATGATACTCTGATAATGTACTTTGGAAGTAAACCGTGATTTCTGTATCACGTCATGTCAGACAATTATTTACTACCAAAATTTAATCTAATAAACTTTCCAAAATTTAGTTCTGCCTTATCTTTTGAGACTTTTCACTAGGAACTGTACAGTTTAGTCCAGATACTTTTGCTCTCAGTGTTACTTTTCACACATTGGAAGCCACCTGTATCAAGTGATAAGCACTGTTCCATGAAGCTGAAACATTCATATTAAGAAGTAAGATTATATTGCTATTATAATAGAAGAAGATGCATTCAAGAGGAATCCTTATTATCTTTTTTATTTAGTGCCCAGGAATTATTTTAGTGTATATCCGGCAATGGCCTTAAAATGTGTCATGGTAACAATGTTAAAACTTAGAACAAATGTTACTCACATTTTTAGGTAGGGAAAAGTGAGTCTATGATCACCTTGTAAAATTGATCATCTTGTAAAAGATTGCATGGATTTTTCTTTTCTAATTTTCTAACTTTAAAGTAGTTTCCATATGGGTTTTCTTGGCCGAAGAGTTACAGACATGAGTGGCTCACATTTGGGAAAGTATATTGCCCCATTGTTGAGATTCAAGATGTCAAGATTAATATATTTTTAATAGAAAGTATCAGTCTAATCTTGTTGAGTTGTAGTAAGAATAATTCTATTTAGGCAATCAACTAAATATATGTCTTATACCAAGCCTATAGTATATGAATTACATATTTTTCAGCCTGGGATCTTGCATTTTCAGCAAAGTTTCCCAGCTTTGGTGTTAATGGAATTTACATGCCTTGTATGAACAACACAAATAATTATGCAATGCGGTAGTTTTGATAGGACACACATTTAGCCTCTTTTGGCAAAGAGTGTAATATATCTTTATTGGCAATGGAGGAGTTGGGTAACTTCAAGATAACACACATCTAATTTAGATCCAATGAAATAGCTTTTCTGAATCTAACTCTTTGACAAATAAAAAACCAAATGTGCTTTCATTTTAAAAGTTAAAAATTGCAAGTACAAAGATTCAAGGAACACCTCATATAATTTAGCCTAAGACATGGAGATTCATGTGCATTAAAGTAAATTTTATGTGGCGTGCTGCAACTTTATTTGGATTTTCACAAACTGATGTTTCTAGATATTCAACTAATTAAACCAAATTCAATATAAGCTCAGTACATCGTGAACTGGCTAATTGCTGACATTCCTCAGTTTGGGAATATCAGAAACATTTGAGAGTTTAACTGAACTTCCTTATGAGAGCCAAAGTCCTAGTTCACAAAACTACAAAATCTAACCTACTTCCCAATATGACAATATGAGCCACTTGAAGAACCATAGCTTTAAAGGCACAGGCTTAAATAATGACCATTATGAATAATAAAGAATGACAATATCTCTCAGACAGAGGTTGTTTCTTAGGCACAAGCAAATTATGAAAATTTACATATTCAGTTCTTCAATAATGATCTTGTTTGGCTGGTGCTAAAATGCTTACCTTTAAGGACTTTGTTTTTCCTGAGAAGGATTTGTTGTCACCAAAAAAGATATCCTTAAATGCTACTGATGAACATACAAGAATGTATTCTATGGCATAACTTGTAAATCAGCTTTTTTGTTCAGCTTGTTAAGGAAAGCATTGATGAGCCTCTGAAGTGTCTGAGTTCAAAAGAAATACAGACATACAAAATGTACTAGCTCCCAGGCTGAGATTTGTTTGGTAGCTCATCTGCAGATTGTCCCGTGGTTTACCTTCCTTAACTGGGTCTACATCTGGACTCTGCAGAGAACTTCTAGTCATTAGTACAGACATCTAAGCAGAAGAAGTGTTTCTGATTTCCCAGTATAGTGAATGCTGAGATATCGTTGCTCTTTTCAAGGGAGACCTTAACTTGGCCTATAACTTTTCCTAGAGTTATGAAGCAGTTTTAGAGAACAATATAGAAATATTTATCCCATTAAACAAGGTAGAAAAGCATTAATTTTATTTCAATCTAGGTCTAGTCCAGTTGCCAATTTGCAAGGTTTTCTTCCTTACATTCCTTTGTTAGTTTGGATGCAGTTTAAAACAAAGGTTGAAAAAAATCCTCCAGGATGGAAGTTCCCACAATGAATTTATTTTCCTTTAAAAGAAAGAAGGGACAATTATTTTTCAAACTCCCAGGTGTTTGGTATTTGGATACTGGCTACAAAGAATGAGCAAATGAAAGTCTGACACAAGACCTATGGATTAGGACTATAGCAGAATAGAAAGATAAATTTCACTTGCTGTTGTTTTGGTTTTTTGGGGTTGTAAATTGACATTAATAACTATCCTTGCAATGTCTGCAAGAGAACATTAAATGTTCATAATGACACCCAAACTCTAAATCACCTGAAACGTAATTTTCTGCATGTGAGCAACCTCTAGAACACATAAGCCACAAAATGTTCTGCATTTAAGAATGAGGTTACACATAAGATGTGTAAGGTGCCAGGAGGGTCATGCTATCCAACCAGTGAGAATCAGGTTCTCAGACTTCCTGCTCTGTCTATGAAAAACTCTCAGCTGATCACTCACAAAGGGTATTAGGGTATTAGCATAAATGATTTAGCGTCCCCTGATATAATTCTAAAGAGGGATTACTATTCCAATCCAAAACCGTACATGTTATAGGATCTCAATTGTGCAAAAGTAAGAAAAAAGGGCGAAGAAAATGTGAGTTTAAGTATCTTTTAAATTCCAGAGAAATATAAATAGACATTTTGGACAAGATATTTGTGCTAATTGAGAAATGAAGGAGGAAATATTCTAATAGTATTGGAAGCTCTATATCATTTTGAAAGAAATAGATTTTAATTGATTTGACTGTGTGTGTAAATTGGTTACCACAAGGGGGTAACTGCTATAAGTCCTTAGCAATTCGACGTCTCAGTGTGTAAGCAGATAAATTGTACTGCAGGACTGAGAAATGCATCCTATCTGAGCCTGGAAATGTTGTTAAGGAGTGTTTTTGCCACAGGAAATACAGAGAAATATCTACAATGCAATGATTAAATGGAAATTTAAAACGTCTCCTAGACTCTTGGGAAAAGAAAAACTAACTAAGGCAAAACTAACAACTGTTAGCCCAGTTTTAAAAAAAAATCAAAATAATGAAGTTAGCTATTATAATGAGGACAAAGTAACAGACAGAAATTAAACATCTATAAAGGGGAAATAAGACCAAACCAACCAGAGGAGAGAAAAGAAATTTTCAACACTTTATGAAACAGATTACAGATGAGTTGAAGATGAAACAGAGCTGAGGTTAAATCTTACTAAGTCCATGGACATGAAAGCATTAGTTGACTTCAGTGTCCTTTAAATTATTCTGCTATAGAGTGACACCCTAATGAGGAATACAAACACATTTTTGTTTGTTCTTGAGAGCATCTTGTTATATAACTGACATATAACCTTATACCTGTCTTTATTTATTAATTTTTTGGTGATTAATAAAGTTAGAGTTTTGGGGTTTTTATCTAAGAGTGATAGTTTTGATATTTACATGATTAATTATGAAAGAAAATAATTTCTTTTAAACTACCTGCTCAAGATACTCATAAATAAGACATAATAATAGAAATTTGATCACAAGGAATGTGAAATTGGTAACTCTTCTTTTCAGATAGTGTTAATGGATATGGAATGAATCATCCAGCTGTTCTTAGCCCCTGTCTGCTAAAAGATAAGGAAACTATTGTAGTGATGCCCGTTTAATAGAGACAAGCTGGGTAAGAAATATGATGCCGAAATATAATGACCATTTTATCAAATCAGTACATAATCACAGAGAGAAAATTTTGTAGAAAAATGATGTCATATAGAGCCTGAGATGTGAGCGCTTATTCATTCTTTCTTCAAAATTGAAGCACATTTACAAGGTACAGTTAGTGTTTAAAGCTAAAAGGAAATTTTTGAAGTGACAAACTTCTGCTGGATATTCTATTTTTATGAAAAATTGCCAAATATGAGAAAAGGAAGAGTGACAATGCTTCATGAACTCACTGTAGGACTTGGGGACAGGTTTTCTAGTCCCAGCTCTTCAGCTCTTTCTTTTGGTATTGTCAACTGTGTCAGCCTAACCTGACTGACTCTATTTTAAAATTTGGTAATCCTGTTTCCTGGATTAACATCTACATTAATTTTCCATGTAAAAAATAGCTATCACAATTACTTCAGAGAAGATTGGTATTGTATAAGTACTTCCCAAGACTTTTCTGTTATTCACATAATAATTTATTTTCAAGATCATTGCAATGATTAATTATTGTATTAAAATTATGAAGATATAGCATTAAAAAAAGTTGACATGGACCAAAAAGATTACACCTCCCCCAACCAGAAATGTTACTGAAAAAAGAAAAGAAAGGGAAAAAAAGGAAAAACCAAACAAAGAGGAAAAGATGAAGTAGGAAAGTCTGTGGATCTACAGCACTCAAATACATAAAAAATTTATTTTCTGTAAAGTTGTTTTTAATGCTTTTTTAGATTTTACTGTGTCTCCTGTAGCCAGCATGCACTACCTTATTTTACCTTTATAGGGAGAGTTTTTCCAGGACATTGAAAACTGTGTCCACTTTTGTCTATTTAGATTGTTCTTCAATTCTTAGTGTACATTTCTATGTCCATCACTATTTCTCTCAATTTATATGGTGGAAAACTTGTTTAACTGAAATAGGCCATCTTTGCATCAGGGTTCTCCTCTGAATGGAGTAGAGACCGATAAAACATGAGGCTGATGAAGACACTGTGAAAAGAAGGGAGCTGTGGGATGCAGGATTATGGCGTCATTATGTAGCTTTCCTTCAAAAAGGCATTTGAGGTAATAATTGGTAGTGAGAATGTCTTTGGTTTCCAAGCTCAAATGTTGGAGTTAGGAAACTATGGTGTCAGATATTGAAATAGATGTTATGTTTGGTCAACTACCTCAGTGGTAATTCCTATCACATAAAGATAAAATAGTTTTCTCTTGAATTGGGCCTTGGAAATGACTTCAACAGATTTTCATGCTTTGCCTAGGACTATAAATTTGAAAAACCTAAAAACCAAATTTCCATAAGAGATGCACTCCAATAGCAAGAGTTAGATGTCGTCTCAATATTATGTCTGTGCTCCTGTGGGTTTATTTGAAACTAGAAATTTGAAAAGTTTTGGGCTAAAAAGATTCCTATTTTTCATTTTGGAGAGTAACGTATCACTTCAACCAGTATTATATACTGCATAGAGGAACTAAAGGTGGGTCCACACAAGAAATTTAATACCACAATCTAAAATTTGGGAAATTTTGCATCACAGCATACTATTCTAAAGCCTCTGAATGTGAGAGCAAGGTGTAAAAATTTCATGTGTATTACCTCCTAAAACATTTTGGCTTAGTCTAAAGAAATGCATGACAAGAAAAAATTACTTCCACTATGGAACCGCTTTGGTTTAGGGGACCTTATGTATCACTGAACAACGCCACTTAATTGTGCAACACAGAAAAAAAAAGAGCTAGTAAGAAATGTCGGCTTGCATACATTATCAGTTATTTAAGTACTTTCTAGATACTAATTTCACAGAGAAGCCAAAATCAAAATTCATTTATAGTATCTGTATTTTACTTGAAAACACAGGTATGCTTTCTAAAAGGATTTTTTTCATGATAAATAGTTCATTTAGCCACATTTAAAAGAAACTATAGACAGCTGAATAAAATATGAAATGAACAATAGACTAAACTTCCAAACAGAAAATATTATTTTATTTCACTTACCATTAAAACTTGCAATGCAGTTATGTGTACATTAGTTATTTATTAATAAATTTGAAGTTGCTTATACTTGTATAAAATGATTTGAGCTTATATTAATTCTGAAGAGTTAACAGGAACCATGGTCCTTTCTGGTATTTGAAGGACTGTATGGCATTATATCTTCTTTGTCAGAATTGTAGAAAAATTGCTTTTCCCTAAGCTCTGGAAAATTTCACTCTTCATCTAAGTTCAGAATTATTTCATCCAGCTATGTAGGATTATATCTTCTGTTTCTGTTCCTTGATATATTTTTTCTATTGTGTATCAAGCTTCTTAAAAATACAATTTATTATTATTTTAATAATAATAAACCAAAGGCTAAAGGACTGCAAGAAGATTTTAGCTACTCAAAATGCTGACAGAAATTATAATCTCTACAAAGTTCTTGCTTTACAAACACAGAGAAAAGAGGAATTGAAAATAAGTTCAAGCTAGGAATAGAAGAAAAGAATTGATGTAGTATGTCTGTATGCCCCAATTACATCTGAACTTTGTTTTGTACAATACTTTAGTAAAAAAAGATAGTAGGTTGAATTCACATATGTTCATGCAGGAAATTAGTGGCGTAATGACAATGCTAGACTGGCCAAATGGGACTTTACAAAGAACTATGAAAGGAGATGAAATATTGAAAAATAAGGAATGAAATAAAATACGATGAAGGCATTCAAAAGAGAGGCAAGAAAAAACAACAGCAAAATTTTCTTGCTCTCATATTTGCAAGGAATTTGAAGAAGGGGTATAAGTCAAATGTTACTAAAGGTGTAGATTGAAGAAAGGGTAAAATCCACTGAGAAAAAGAAGAAAAAAAAGAAAATGATTAAAAGATGAGGACTCGATAGGCGGAGGGAATAAAATGAAAAGATTGCAAGAAACAAACATGATTTTAAGAAAGATATTAATGAGAAATTGATAAAACTACTGTGGACTAATTTAACATCAGAAATATTTCAGAATAGCAAGACTGATAATTAGAAGTTGTTACCAGAAGGCAAAGATATATGAAAAATTAAGGACTTTATAATGAAAATTGATGGCACAGAAATTTATAATTTAAAGGCAGAACAGGAAACATGCCTGTTTTAATATTATCTGATCAAGTCCTCATTATATTTAATTTAGAACAAATGATTATTGCCAGGCAGATGGCCCAGTATCAGGCATGACCATGTGGTGGACTTAACATGATGACTCACTGACCCATATCTGGCACGCTTTGTTTCTGTAGATGATTTTATTGAATGTGTTGAATCAATCCACTGATTTAGCAAGTTTCTGGTCAGTGGGATTTCTAAAATTTTTTTAATAGCACTGTGACTCCAATGTCCTGACACAGAAATTCTCCAGCAACGGACATTCTTGAAATCACCTATTAAAATACTTAAACACACATATGAAATGCATTTTAGTTGCTATATATAGTGTAAGTCTATGACTTAGTTTATAAGAGGTTCTTTGGCAAGCTGCAAATAATGAGATTATCCTGTAAAGCCTTTTGTTAGTTGTATATTTCACCTCCTGCATGTGCATTACCTTTAAACTCAAAAAGAGATGGTCATCAGTAATCATGTGATCACTCCATTTTAATGATTTGTTATGATATCCACTTTGATGCAAAAGTCAGTCATCAGCTAACTTCTGGTTTTCTGGTTTTCTGGTGATAAATATATCTTTAATGCATCAATACACAGATCCAGTCGTACTCTGGAAGTCTAGTTAACATTGTAAACCTATTGATTTGCATTGTTCAGGAGAAAATTCTGCTCTCAGTTTTCTTTTAAACACATTCTCTACTAAAATGGTTTTAAAAAAGTTTCACACATGTAAGTTGGCATGAATTTTAAGGACATTGATGGAGATTATTTTCCCCTGTTAGTGATCTTCACATTTATCAGCAGTTAGGTGCGCTCAAATCTTGCAAATTTCATATTCATGAAAGAAATCAGACTGACAGCAGTGGCATGTGCATTAAAATAAATGTATTTAAGTTCCTGTAGAAAGCTATAAATCAAAAATCCTTAGCTCCATATTTTAATATATTAAAAAAAATAACCAGGTAAGAGATAGTAGATTAAGTGGGGATTAATAAATTCTGGAGCAGGTTCTTGTTTTTAATGAAATATCTAAAGATAGAGCCAGAGCATTTTAGAAATTCTACTTCATTACCAACAATAAGCGGGTCAAAGGGAGCTGCATTCAGCTTCAAGACCCTGAAACATGGCAACGAAGCATGTTTGAGCACTGCTGTGTCTGGCTTCTGAGATGAACTGCTAACATGTAAGGTCCATAGGCAGCTGCTAGTCTTATCTAAGTGAGGTTTATGCTGATAATCTTTGCATACTATTAAAACCAGAAACATTCTAAAAGAATATTTAATGTTTAATTGTTGCACTTTTGTCAGTTATCCAATAGACTCCAGAAACCTTTCACATTATAAAGAACTTTTCAGCTCTATTGGAAGAATGTTTTTGTGTAAAGGCTTTAATTATCTTTTATGCAACAACATTCGGTTCTGCTTGACAGTATTTATGCTTGAGGAGAAGTTATGGTTACGAATCAGTTAATAAATCAAAAAAATATAAATAACAAAGCTGGATGAAGTCAAGGCTTTTAACCAAGCACAGAAAAATACAAAGCTTGACTGATATTTAGTAATAATTTTTCCCTTGAGATAATTAATTTACATTAAAAAAAATATTATTTTAATGCTTTTAGGCTTACAATTTAAAAGGAGTTACTATTATCTAGTATACAGCCTTACTGAACTTTTTGCTGATAATAAAATAAACAGATAAATATATTGAAAACCAAATACTAGATGACTTCTTTTTTGTTGACAAGATGTAGAAATAGAAAGTTGCAGGATATAACATGATTCATGGGATGGAATTGAGAGCAAGCTGAATATTAGGATAGTAGGTGGTGAGAAATGCAGTCACTAAACAATCTTATTTTTGAGGAGTAAAATATAGTTTTGGAATATTGACATACACATGTATAATTAAGAAAGTATTGACACAGGCCGTAACTACTGACATGAGGTTTGCTAGGAAGGATCTTAAGCCTGAGATTAAAACAGGAGTATGCATTGTTGTGACATTTTAACACGATGGGTCACTTTTATTTTCTCTCCTAAGTTAAATACAGGAAAATGAGACTTTCATGTTTGTCACGATGATTGCCACATAGAAACTAAAAATCAGAGTGTCAACCCTAATAAATGCTTAATTGCTCTTTAAGGGTAAGTCTGCTAGAAGAAACAGAATAAACCATAGCAGAATATTGTAGTGTGTGAAATAGCTGCCAGGAATGCTGGAACTAGGACCACTGTGATTTGAAAGAGCCAAAACCAGGGTGCAAACTCACCTAAACTAGTGGGGAATTGGAAACTCTAAAATAAATTTTTCAAATTCTTCAATGTTGAAGCTGCAGTCCTTTTAACTTGGATTTTGACTGAAAAAAACTTTTCTAAGGTTAGATGAGTGTTTCAACTTCACTTATGAAGAAATTTTTGCATAAGGAAAGCTGTACTTTTCCTGTCTGTTCGGAATCTTCCATATTTTGAGAAAGTATGAAACTACTGAAAGCAAAACTGTGCAATGATAATGTTAGGGGATGTTATTAGGAGAGTGGTGTAATCAGGAGAGAAAGAGTGGCAAAAAGAAATTACCAGAGACATGGAGATAAGGAGGAAATGCTCAAACAGTTCCTATGTCAAAGGTCTAGATTATTATTTAACTTCTGGTGCTTAAGTTTGTAGACCTACATTATTCAACACAAATCTGGACCACAAATAAGAGGTGAATTCAGGATTCCCAGACTAACACTGATGTGTGCTCTGTAATATGTGGCAAATAACTGGAACGATATAAGAATGAGCAGGTTATAAACAATTAATTAGGTTCTTCTGTCATCACTAAGATTCTGAGAAACTCCACTGATGCAGATAGGCAACGATGTGACAAATTCTGATCTTGATGATAATTTTTTTGACACATGCATTATTGTATAGAACAAAACTCATTTCTTAAGTAGACAGATTCATAAATTGCGTAATAAATAATCAGAAAAATACTGTATATTTTTTATCTTTAAGGGTCTCCAGAATTTAAATTATTTTCATCTTTTTTTTTCCAATCTGAAAAAAAAGTTTTATTTAGAACAATAATATTAACATCACCATAAAAGCCATAAAAGCCTATGTGTATTTAAAAGAAATAACTGTTATAGCACTGTTGCTATATTTTTTTTAAAAGTTATGAGAAATTTTAATTTGCCCATATGAAGTTTACTGTGTGAAAAACATGACTACACTGCATGTGAAGACAGCAGTATTTAATTTGATGTAACAGCTTTTATAATGAAGGCAAAAGTGATCTATGTAAAAACTGTCTAGAAAAAGCCTTTACATATTTGTTTTAGAATCAAACTAGCAGGAGTTTCATTGTTTTGCTTTATTCCTCTCAAAGAGAGTATTATGAGTGGCTTCACAAGCAATTAACAAAAAAAAAGCTATAATTATTTAGTCATTCACCAGTCTTACTGGTGAAGTAACAGCTCTCTGTTATAACAAATTATAAGCTGGGTTAAGCTTGAGCCTGGCTTTACAATGTGATAGAAAACTTTAGATCACAAGAAGAAGTCAATCTTTACTGTATATTGATTGGAAAGGCATCTATCTAATGCCAGTAACAGGCTGGTATGATCACTAGATATGATCACTATCACCAGATATGTTCACTATTTTTTCACATTTCTACAAAAAATGTGTAATTAATTTTGAATTTCTATGAGAAACACATATAATCTACCTACAGAGGAATAGTGTAGTTTTTGTACAGTTTTTCTGTTATCTAAAAATCTCTAAACTTGTTCAGGACTTGGGAATGAATTTGCCTTTGTGTTTGGTTCTGGAATTACCACATTTGTTCTTTTGCAAAGGAAATTTCTTGACAGGTAGGGATTTTGACAGAATGTCCCTTACTTTCCTTCACATTGCTCGAGAGACAGAAAGAAACAGGATAGAAAGCAAATCTTCTGTAAAATACAAATTCACAGGAAATACATGCAGGCCAATGCTCTAAGGGTCCCAGTGCTGACTGCAAGCTTTGCTGCACTGTTTTTTCAGAACCACCTCCACACAGACTCATCCTTAGAATTCAGGGGCTTTGTGCAGCTTTCCTGAGCATTTGCAGTGCATTATGTCACCTGCTGAGTGGAAGGAAATGGTGACGCATTTGTGTTGCTCTAAATATCTGTTGCTTCACAAGGTTCTAACACTGGCATTTTTGCATCATTTTCTACATCTATGTGAAATAACAAACTGCAGAAATCATGACACCTTTTTAATTTCCCTTAATAGAAGGCATCATCCTTGGGAGTTGAGAATTAGGCTGAGTGGAGTTGATATGGCATGATGGCTTGTCATAGTGTTTCCACCATAGCATGTCTCCCTTTAAAAATTTGGTGATTCTTAGGATTTGAACATAAGTATTGACTTAGTTTGTATACTCCCTGTAATTCTTTCAGTGAAATGAATTCAAAGAATATAAAGTGAGATTCGTCGGCTCTGAGGAAGATGAAATTTCAATCAAACCCCCCCCCAAATCCATAATGAAATAAACTGTATAATAAAGTCAATAACTATATAACTTAGTATAACAAACTTGGGACTTCAGAAGAAATGAATTATACTAAAGCAATCACATACTAATTAATAGAATTGTATGAGTCACAGGCAGTGTATTACCATAATAATTACAAAAAAGCACTAATCTCATTAAACCAACCTGTAACATGATTATCAGCTCACATGAATTAGTGATGTCTGCTTCTCATACAGTAGACGAAACCTCATATGAAACAACTAATTATAACCAATGCAACAGAAAAGCCATGTATATTATTACATTTTCAGTGGTATTAATAGAAGAATTTTTTTTTTATACAAAGAAGTAAGAAATCAATTGCATTAGTATCTGCAAAGTTATCCTCTTAATTACAGGTACTTGAATATTCTTAGTTGTAAGAAATGGGGGTTTTTTTTGTTTACATTGAATAATAAACACTTTATACAATTTTATTTGGTTTTCTAAAGCTGTGTTGCTGAAGGTATTTGTCCAGGGAGACTTTCTATACCCTCATGGCACCATACATACACGCCATAGAGCTCAATACTGCTGGTGCCAAACAACAAAGTGGAAGAGACAGAAAGGAAACCTTTTTATTAAGCTCTGCAAGTGGAAACCAGGGAGGCAGCTGTAACCATGTCTAGTTAGTTGCTGTTTTTCTCTGTGTTTTCTAGTAATTTGTCATTTAGGGCAATTCAGAGAAATAGATTAAATTTAACATTTGCTGCAACAAAGTGGAAGTCTGTGTCCATAGTGCGGGACTTTATAGTGTAAATCCAAGATCTATTTATAGGGTATCTATATTTGTAGTATTTCCCAAAGGTTTGTGTTACCAGCTACTTATTTTTTTTCTTCCTGGTTCTTTATTTCAGTTTCATCAGTGTCACATTTTTAGGTATGGGCAAAGCTAAGCTACACAACACTATCTATCTATCTATCTATCTATCTATCTATCTATCTATCTATCTA
>JANIJU010000003.1:46397244-46415676 GCA_025504685.1 Leucosticte australis | reverse complement strand
GAAGGGAAGGGAAGGGAAGGGAAGGGAAGGGAAGGGAAGGGAAGGGAAGGGAAGGGAAGGGAAGGGAAGGGAAGGGAAGGGAAGGGAAGGGAAGGGAAGGGAAGGGAAGGGAAGGGAAGGGAAGGGAAGGGAAGGGAAGGGAAGGGAAGGGAAGGGAAGGGAAGGGAAGGGAAGGGAAGGGAAGGGAAGGGAAGGGAAGGGAAGGGAAGGGAAGGGAAGGGAAGGGAAGGGAAGGGAAGGGAAGGGAAGGGAAGGAAGATTGAACAACATAGTATTGTATGAACAGAAGGCATAAATAGTACAAGGTCTTGATTCGCTAATGGAGATATTTTAGAAGCAGTGTGAAATACAAAGCAGAAGGTGTTGGCAAAACTTTTTTATTAAATTGAGGAGTAGGAGACTTTTACACAGATGTCTATTTACTATCACAAATGAAGGTAATGAAAAAGGAGATGGTTTTTAAAACAAGGTATACTATTCAGAGTGTGGTGTGTTCAACCTATCATTAAAAATTTTTTGAAAAAATTCTGGACAGGAAGACCTCAATTTAGAAATGCATCAGTTATGAGAAGACAAAACGGATTTGAGAGTTAGCAGGGAAAAGTTATTAGTTGAAAGTGTAGGAATAAGGTACTAATTTTTTTATGACACATAGGCTAAAAAGCAAAAAAAAAAAGAGAAGAAACACCTTTATTGGATTCATATGTTTCTTCTAAAGAATGACTAAGAAGCAGGGCTAGGCAAGATAGCACTTTTTTAAAAAAAAATTTCTTGACAGTAATACAAATTATGAGATATTTCAAGTATCTGCATAAAGACTTCCCCAGTTTCCAAGACTGGACTTTCAAGTTCCCACTCCCCTAATATTTTTCAAGAACTCTGAAGGGATGCATTAACTTTACCAAACCTGGAAAAGAGCAGAATAGTGGAATTGTTTTCTAGAGCAGAAGATGAATTATAGATATAATTATGGCATACTCTGGAAAAAATAAAGTATTTGTAATTATTGGAAAAATGGTATCAAATTAATGGTATCACAGTAAGCATAGTAATTTCTCCTCAAAGAGGAAAGTAAGTATTCTGTATCCCTAAAATTATGATTTTTGCTCCATGTTGGCTTATGTTGGTCAGTGAGGGGGCTCAAGACCTATGAGCCTTGACCCCTGTCTCCTTTTAGCTTGCCTTAACTAGTGTCTAGTGGCTAAGTTACCATTGATGAACCTGTTGGTGTTGCAGGACTGTCAGTGCTGAATGTGAACAAGGGCAGAGGCTCTCAGAGAGTCTCAGTGTTGGGAAAGGTGACTACATAACCTCCAGGCTTTAGCTGGAAAACCACAAAAGCAAAACACATTGAGACATTGAGATGAATAAAACAAGATCTACCCTGTCAGCTTCAGCAGTAAAAACTCTGAGACTGAACAGCTATCCAAAAATATTCACCACCCCTCTGCTTTCACGGAGCCTGACGTCTCAGCCTTAGGACCTGGGATGAAACCGAAGGATCAACTATAGTGGAGAAAAAGGTTACAGGTAATCATGAGTTTTCTTGAACAAGAAGATTCATTCTATTATTTATGAGGCTTCACTGTATTAATAAGGACTGCAAAGTGTGAGCATTGCTGTAAATGGACTAATAAATATGTGCTTTATTTTGATTAGTTTGTTAAGACCTTAATTGGGCTAAAAATTGTTTCCTATTTATGGAATATTCTTCCTCTTGGCCATTTTTATGGTTATGTAATAATACATATTTTTATAGTTATGATATAATAAACTCATCCATTCTTTGTGTGCACTTGCACAAATTAATGTGCACTTTGATGCAGAGTTAAAAGCTTTTCTTGACAGAAGAGTAAAAATACAAAATGGTTGAGTTCATTATATTTTTTTGGTAGAGAAATTAATCATTGCACTAATGGAATTTGACATTGTTATATACTAGGCAGTCACTTCCATCTCTGCTATCTGTTGAACATGAAAGAGTCATAACAAAATAATCTCAAGGGAAAGTATATTTTTAAACATATTTTTCTGCATTACTTACACGAATGTGGATTTGTAATTTAAAGATTCCTAGAGAAGAAGGCTGTAATTACAAAATATTACAGGTGATTAGGTTTTTAAAAAAATCAGGGAGCAGCTTGCATGCTCTTCTCAACTAATGAGGATAATTATCCACTAAGACATCATGGAAAAATAAACTGGAATATGTTTGAAGAAATACTATAAAAGAGAATCAAAGAGTCTAATTTGGATTTTTAGTACTAAAGTTGAACTGAAGGTTTTCAGATATACACAACTGAAAAAAGCCACTATTGTTTTATTAAGAGGGAATGACAGTATAATGGACTTCCAGTGGGCGTTATTTCCTTAATATAGATTTAATACATAATTTTTTTTTCTCCCATTCCATGACTAGTTCTGCTTGTGGAAGATTCAGAATATTTGTTTTTCTTTTTACTACATTAAAATTTTACCATCCTCATAAGTTCATAGTTCAATGTATTGCTTCATTATTATTACAAACCAGATTATTATTACAAACTTTGGCAGATGCTGCCATTTCACTCCTTGTGCACTGTTGCTTTCATGAGTCTATTTCTAGACAACAGTAATTTCAATTTCAACTTTAATTTGTAAGAATAAATTTTTTGAGATCCTTTTTGTAAGGTGTATTCTCTAATCTAGAGTGATTGAAATTGTTTCCAAATTTGTTTCATATTTCTTAAAGAGAATCAAATTTTCATATCAGATTAGGTGAGTTCTTAGTATTTTGAATATGTCATTAGTATCTCTCCCTGTAAAATTAGCTCCATGTTTAATTTATCCTTTTATGTACTTTTTGTTCTTTTCCTTTCTATCATATCTACACTTCCAAAATCTGAAAAGGCAATGACATGTTGTTTTACTAGCACTAAAATACATGTTCTTGCCCTTTGAACTATGAAGTTTCATTCTTTTTCTTTTACTCTCTGCATCTTCTGAGAATCATGTTCTTCTAGGTAGCTTAGGAATTTTGCATTTTAAAGCAATTTGGTGCCATTTGTCTACAGAAATTCCTCAATTGTCTTATCATTCTTGGATTAACATCAATCTATTCCAATGTAGTTGTCAAAAATGATTGTTAAATAAAGACTACAGTTTAAACTAGTCTTAGGAGAAAGTAGAATTTTGTGCTCTCTTAACTAGTAATCTGAATATACACCTGGGTTTTTGCAATAAAAACTCAGTAACTTGATAAAAACTAAATAAAAATCTCCATGTGAAAGAAGTTTGGAGTGCCAGATATTTATTAGTAAAAAATAAAATAAAATAAAATAAAATAAATAAAACTAAAATAAAAATAAAAATTAAATAATAAGCAGCATGCAACTGGATACAGTGCACAGAGATATGCTTTCTCTGTAAACAGCTTCTGAAGTAGTGATCAGTCTAACTGAATTCTGGCAAACACATTGGAGGGGAGGGGGTTTTTTTGCACAGGAAAATCTGACATTTTACTGAGCCTCTGACTTCTATTCTCTACTATATTTCTTAGCATTGAGCATGTATGCAAAGAAGGAAGGAATATTTTTCAACCCAGTAAATGGGTATAGCTCTAATCAGTGCATTATTTTACAAAACTAAAGAAAACACTCAAACCCCAATTCTGTAGCTGTGGAAATGGGCAATACCACATCCTTAGAGAAAAAAACCAACAAAAATCCCCCTTTTTTTTTTTTTTTTAACTTTTTCTCGGTCATGAAATTTCTTCTGTGAACAGCATTATCAGTGATAAGTATTCCATGTAGTTACACTGGCAAAGAAATTACTTAATTTCAATGAAAAATAATGGCAGGCTAGATCTTTAGATGGAAATGTGAAGTTTCATAATGCAGGTGTGCAGCACTATTAGTAAACCCCAAAGATATGCCCATCTCCAATGCAATGTTCTCAACTCTCAACTACTTAACTAACATATTTGGTACTAATAAAAAGTGATGTTATCTATGTTTTGCTTTAAAGTTTAGTTGAGTGGATTTTTGAATGCATACACATATTCATGTTTATTTCCAGTGCTTTGGAACTGAAAAAGAAAAGCTAGACACAATTGTCATGGAGGAGCAAACAGGAAACCATAAAGAAAATTATTAACTGAAATGAAATTTTTGAATGGTTGCAGAGCACTATTTTATTGCTGCTTATCAAGGAAATAGTTTACTTGCTCCCTAAGTTTCTGTCTCAATTATTTTTAAAAGAAATTACCTACCCCTTATTAAGTAAAGCGCAGTATTTCAATATAACCTGAGAAGAGATACTTAAGACTACACTTAGGAAAAAAACATTCAACCACAAAGGAGTTATGGCATGAAAGGTGTAGTGACTGATTTATTTCTTTTGCTCTTTCGTAAATGTTGGCCCTTAATAAAAATATAATTAAAAATTCTGGTTCTTGCATTGCTTTCTACCACTAGTAAACAGTTTCTAACCTACTAGGCAATCTAGATATTTATTTTTTTTTCTTGCATGCTTCTTTAAAAGAGTTTCAGAAAGACAAAAGTTCACTGTTCAAAAACATAATTTTGTATTCTGCTTTATAGAAGACTTTAAAAGTTATTGAATTCTAAATAGATTGCTTATTAGTATTACTAAAAAACCTACAATTTGGCTATTTTTCAACACATAGGCACAAGGGCTAATGAGGTAGAAAGAAAATACAGAGAGTAGTATGAAAAATCTTTAGAATTTGGCTAATCATTTAAACAACATGAGAATTATGTTGAATTAGAATGCTTACACAAGCTGGAAAATGGAAGTCCTCAGCTACTATAACATCATGTATGGATGCTGCTTCATGAACGAGACTAAAAGAATTCTTTCATTTATTAGTAGAATTCTGCTTCTGGAATTGGTTTTAGTTATCATTTAGGCAAAGGTTGCTGTGAATCTTTTAAAAAACAGGTGTTGTTTTGTTGTTTTTATAAAAGAATTTGAGGCAAGCTAATTGTAGGGTGTATTATCATCTCCTTTGCAAGGGGAGAGAACCCTTTCCAACAGAGAACACTGCTATGTATTAGCGAGTGATACATAACCTAATCATATATGGACTGATAAAGCACAAAGATTTTTAATTAAGACAGTGGTTACAGTGGGGAGAAATTACCTAGGCTATAATAAAGAATCAGGAGTAGATCCAAGCAACACTTCTGAAAAATGCAGCTATTGTACATTTTTAGTGAGAAATATTAATTTGAATCACTCTTTCCTTTGCAGTAGCCTAACATCTGTGAGAACAGATTTTAAAAGTGTTTGTCTTGACTGGAAATTCCAAATAGGGCAGAATCTTTTTGTGTCTAGTATGAAAACAGAAAGTTGTTCTGGCTTTGTATATTTTTTTCCTGCTTGAAAGGGTAGGCACACAAAACTGAAATGTGGTTTTCTCTGATGGCAGATGCTAGCAATCATACTGATTAAAAACTTCCACCTCATAATTTCTTATCTAGCTTTATATTCCAAAGTAATTATACCAGCATTTTTGTATTTTGTTTTGCTCCAAAAGATGCTCTCCATTAATCAGGACAGTACTAAAAATAATGTCATTGCAATGGAGAAATCTTTGAGTGTGCTGAACCTTTTCCTAGCCAACTGCGTGGCGTTTGTAACAGATAACACAGCTAATGCGGGAAAACCACAATGGTGTTCTTAAAGGAGTGCAAGATGTTAGACCATATGTTCGTAGACATGCCATGTGCCTTGTCATGTAGGTCACTTTGTTGCCAGGGACACTGTCATAACCAAGAGACAATATGAACCAGAAGAAATGTGATTTTTTTAAAGGATACTGGGAGACAGAAACATTTCTTAAATCTCTAATATTTAACTGGCAATTGGAACTCTAGTATTTTGACCTATAATAAAAAATTGTGGTAGAGCTACTTGGAAAGAAGTTGTTTCAAGTGTGGCTAAATGTGCAGATAAGTGTGTATCAGGCATCTATTTTTATTTACAGAAACCTGTCATCTTTGTTCACATTGTGTAAAATCCTATTGCTTATTTTCAGGTGTCCACATTCAGCTGTGTGCAAGTAAGTAAGAACACATGCGTAGGTGGAAGACAAAAATGTCCTGTTTCAGGGGTCCCATTAAAGATTTTCATCACTTGATTATCAAAATATTAAACAATTAATGAAAATTGAAAGAAGTATTTTATGAAACATTCAGTCAACGTAAGTTCCTTCCTCAAAACATTCTGAAAAAATTCTCATCCCTCTCTTTTTGCTTCCTCTTGGCTTTCTCTTTCACTAAAAGACTCAACTCCCTTAATGTGGGAAATATATCCAAAATTTCTTTAAATGTATAACCTTAAAATGCTGTAGCTATATGTTCAAAAAGAGAAATTAAAAAAAAAAGAACAAAAGCAAAATCCAAAAATCCCATAAACTCTCTAAAAATGGTTCTCTGAAGGTACATATATATATAATATCATATATATCTATTAACTATAGTGATAAAATAAGTTAATTAGATATAGAGACAAAATTAGTTCATTAGATTAGTGAATTAGATTAGATTGTGTTTCTGTCTATCTTTATTTTTTCATTTAGTTGTGTCATATTTCTAGAACAAGAATTGTACTAACAGGAAGTTGTTTGTTTTTTTTTTTTGCACTGAGAAAAAAAGGGAAAGAAGAATAAAAAAAAGATAATGCTAACAGTTTTTACAGAAGAGTCCATAATCCAATGTAACAGTTAAAAAAAAAAAAAGGAGGAAGGAAACATATCCAAATAAAAACTGTTTTAAAGGTGTTATGGGACAGCTCTTTTTTGGACAGAATTATCACAAACATTTCTGGGTAACTGTATTGTACTCCCTGAGGATAAAATTATTTTCTGCATATTTACATGTACACACATTTTCTCCTGACTCTGAAAATTAAGTTAGAGCTATCTGCAAAAGTAGAATTCTTAATACCAATACCATTCTGAAAATATTCAAGACTGTCTGTATATCAACAACAGGAAATTCATAACATTTTAAAATAACATTTATGAAGAGAAGCTGTTCTGAGAACATCTGAATGGTTCTGTACTTGCAGAACTATTTCTGATACTTAATTTTACAGATGCTTATTGTTTTTTGTTTAACTGACAATAAAACCTATCACCTTAGGTGTGATGCCTTGATATAGTTCTAGTTTTTTTCTAATAAATTGGCAAGATAAAATGCATAACAATAACCAAGATTAAAAAAACCCAACTGCTTATGAAAAAATAGTGTAATTTTATTTATTTCCTGCTTTTATAGTGATGAAGAATATCTCAGTTAGAAAAATATTATGAATATTACAAAAACATTATATATTATTATAATAAATGGAAACAACATAGAACTTTACATAACTTTTCAAAATATTTTTGTCAGTAAAACATACAGTTCCCTTGATATAACTTAATTTTTAAGAGTGCTCTTTTCCATTTTAGCAGGGTATTTTCTGAGAAAATACTTCATCTGTATTTTTACTTTAGCCTATGTGATAACTACTCAGATGAAAAAGTCACATTAAAAAAACTATTATCTATGCATGAAAAAGATTACATTTATTGTTTAAAGCTTGATAAATTCTACATTTAATCAAAGTTTATGTCATAGTACATAAAACAATAATTCTCTAATTCTAATTCCCCCCAAATCCAGAAAAACAATAATTTAAAAGAATGCAAAAAGCATATCTGTAAGATTTTTCAAAACAGAATAAAATTTTCTGAAAGTTGCTAGAGCATGAACATCCCTGTGTATTTACAGATGAAGACATTTCTACTCATTTGCACATTGCCATCTCAGATAAATGTATTCCTGATGCACACAGTCACAGTTCAGAATTTTGTTGTTTTTCTCTCAAACTGCCTCATGAAGATTACCATTTTTATTGAAAAGAATCTGAGTTTATGCATAAATTAATGGCAAAGTTGTGGAAAGTTTCATCTACTTAGAGGACAAGAATGATGACAGCATTTCTGACAGTAGCTTGACTAGCAATCAATTCGCAAGAGAGTTAGATGACTTTAGAAAGTGATTTTTGACTTCAAGGTCATTTTAGCTGTCACAATGGTTGAACAAGCTGTCTTACTACTTTGACCAATGACTTCCTAAGCTGCAGGTCAAAGTTTGAATTTCAAGGCATGGACTAGAAACAGTTGCAACTCTCCCCTCTCATACACTTGACCCTGCAAAGATACTTCTGTGTTGCCCAAAAGGGGCTCCCAGGAAGCTAGACGTGTTCTTTGTATTTAGCAAGAGATATTTTAAGCTATAAGCTACTTGAGATACCACTCTACGGAATCTAATACCTATCAGTAACTGACCCAACCACAGCAGTGTTCAAAGCCAGGCTTTTTAAGTCCTCGAGCAACCTGGATTAGTGGGAGGTATCCCTGCCCATGAAGGGGAGTCTGGAGCTAGAACATCTCCAGCCCCTTAACATTCTATGATTATGAATAAATAATACCTTCCAGGTGATAAAAGAGAGATGACTATTTAGGCCTATAGATGGTGACTCTGTCTAACACAAAATTTCTGTGTCATCAGTGAACAGACAAATTTAAATCTGGTGGTCATGGTAACATGATACTTAATAAAATCTAATCCTAATACTTGATGTTTTTTGAATAAGTGTGAGATCATTAAAATTCACTAGAAAGCTTTGTTTAAACTTCTCCTAAGCAAATCTCTTATGGAAGACATTTAAGTAAAAATGTCCTGTCTTATGAAAGATATGTGTGTGGTGGTTTCAGACTTTAAATCCAAATAAACATTACATATGTTACCTCTACAATAAAAGTAAAACCTGATCCTCAGATAGAAATTACATGATAAAATAACTGTAACTTTATTCCGTGCTTGACACTATTTTGCTCTTTTCCAGCCTAGAGTATCAGGAGATGGCTAGTTAATGACATTGCTTCACTTAGCATTGGTCTTGAAAAAGAATGTCACATATTCTAATACATTAAAAAGTGCTTCTTGGTTTCACTGCTCCCTTGCTTGATGATTTATCAATCATAGACATAACTTGATTAAAGGTAGACAAATTTTAGCTCAGTCTTTGGATTTGAAATAAAATATAAAAGGACTGATGGACTGATCATTGTATTGTGATACTTGCCCCTTCTATTTCTCCAGGACAGAACTGAAAACAAACAAGGACATTAACAGGCAAAGTAAAGACCCATAGAATGCAACAGATAGGGTGGGAACATGGGTGAAAACAAATCTGGCAAATGCCCAACCACTATTTAAAAAGTATCGAACAGGTTTCCTAAACCCCTAATGAGGAAGATTTCTACAAGATGTGTGAGTGCTGTTTAACTGATTATGCTCTATACAGGTAATGATAATTACAATGACTACTCAAGCATGCTATCATTCATTCCCATTCCTTTTTATAAATCTGTGGCACAGCTACAGAGCAACAAACTCAGATCAGCCAGTATATGGCAACAGGTATAAATGATTTTCTCAAAGACATGACATATCCTATCTTTGAAAGAGTTGGATGAGTTTATGGATTGGTGTACAATATAACCAGCAGGTGAAGAGATTGAAAGTATTGAAGAGTGAATTATCAAGTCAAGAAATACTCTCCTCTCTAGTCACCCACACACTTCCTGCAACTGAATCCATAAAGAATAGTGGCTGCCATTTAGATAAAACTAAATGGTGTTACATATATAGATGCTACCATTTTATGGGTAATTTTCAGAGAGGACAAATACAAAGAGACTGAATGTCATTCCTGTGAGATTTCAGGCTTTGGAAACAGGCTTTGGTTTATATGGTCTTAGGTATTATAGCCAAAGAAGTTTTTCTTAGAACAATCTGCATTCAGCTTTAACTGTTCTTAAAATTGGTGATTATTTCTCTGCACTGAATGTTCTTTTCTTCCTTACAGTAAATAAGCAGTAATAGTATAGTGATATCTGTACTTTCCAAAAGTTGTTAGCTCATACTTTGGTATCGTATGAACAAAATTCCAGGTCCTTTAAGAAAAAAATAGTAATACTATGAGGTTATATTTTGTCTTCTAGAAAGAGGAAAGACAGCGACTTCTTAAGGACAAGGGTTAAGGAGTATCTTCTGTAATTTGTCAATGCAATGGGAACATTGTCAAAATTTTTATTCCCTTGGTTTTTGTTCTTTGCTCTGTTGCTGCTGACATGTTTTTTTTAAGGTTTGTTCAAACTAATACAGTAAGGAAAAAGTCCAGAGAGCTGTCTATATGTCAGATAGCAGTCACTTGGTCTAGAAAAATCAGTAATTTATGATAATATATAAGAATTACAACTGTTTTCCAACTTGGTATAGAGTGAAACAATAACTTGCAGAACTGGGAACTCAAGATTCAGAACATATGACAGCTTTTTTATTCAAAGATCAATTATAAATACAGTCCTATATGTGTACTACATAAATAACACAGAAATATAATTAAATTTATTAACCTTTATAAAAATTGTATATACAATAAAGTCTTTCTAATAACATATTTTACTAATAGGTACAACTTTATTTATAATTTTTTTATTAAAAGTAAAATGTTTCTATTCAGTGCAGCCACAAGAAATACATTTCACTGCTTCTGCAGTAGTTCTTGCTGTTATCGCTCTTCAAAAATTCTAAAATTTATGAAAACATAGAAAATTCAATGAACCTAAACATAAAAGCATCGTAATATAAAGCAGTTATGAAACTGACTTATCCAAACGATAAGAAGTATATTAAGAACTGGTTACAGCAGTACTTCTGCAATCACTGAAGTAATGTAAGGAAAAAAAGATCACATAGCCAAATTTTACTATTTGATACTCAGAGTTTTATCTGAACTGGTGCACCAAATAACTTGGTCCCTATTGTGTATTAAAGTTCCTCTTTTATTAAAATAAAACAAAACAAAACATTGCTGTTTAGATGCCCATGCCTTCTAAATTTCAACTGATATAAAGTTCTAGTTCATCAAATTCAGTTGTGTAGATAAAATTTTGTAGTTATCTGAGGAAGATATTGGCTTAGTCTTCAGATTTTCGTGACTAGCATGGCAAAGTGCATTCTCCTGATTAATAAATAGCAAAACAGCCTGTTATGTACACCTATTGTACATACTTGAACATGTATGTACAATACATGTACATCTATTCTACATGCTTGAACAATCTGTCCACTCTGGGCAGGAAAGGGAGTGCAACATGACTGACTCCCTATCACTGTAATGCTGCTCAGATTTTGTAAACAAGGTCTTGAAAAGGCCCCACTGCACTATGAGCAATTGCCTGTGACAATACTCGTTGAGGAATAAATTTAATTTACAATCCATCCACCAACAGTGCTATTAAGGATAAAGAGAAATTCACAGCGCCTGGAGTCCCATCAAAATAAAAAGAAGGCTCCTGTTAAACTACAAAGTTTTATATTTTGCCCTTCTTTGCAATATTCTCATAACCCTGCCTGTATATCTGTAATATATTTTAATAGGTTGCTGTGAAATGAATTCAATAAGATTAAGTAACACATTGGAAAAACAATTTGGTGCATTTTTTCACTCAAATTCAACAAATATAAGGTGTATTGAAGCACCAGTCTGTTGCTCAGATAAATTAAGGATTCTCCCAAAGTAAAGGTTAGTAGCACAAATCAATAAATTGAAATATGCCTTCTCTCTTTCAGCACTACAATATTTGTAATTCAGGGAGAATTTACTGTACAGATTTTAAACCCAAAATAAAGCTGCAGAATAGGTTGAGAATATAAGAATGTTATGAATATGAGAATATAAGATGTTTAACATCAGGTTTTCAGAAGAGGAAAAATCAGACTAATATGTATTTATCTTGAGATACACTGGAGACCAAATAATTTCAAAGAAAATTGCACCATTTTCTCATGTATATAAAAAGGGACCTAAATTTTAATTTATAATTACTTTTTCAAATTATCAGACTATAAATCCTTTTTACCGTCCTTTTCCTGACTTTCCTTCAGATTCTAAAATTCTGAAGGTGGAATGGAAAAATGTGAAAGAAAGAATCCTGTGCAGCTGAGATTTTAATTTGTACTAATGACCAGAAAACCTATTTTAGATGCCATTATAGTAGTAAATACTATATAAAGCTGAGCCTTTCTGTGAACAAATAAAAAATGCACATACACATGATTAAAATGCGTCTACACTGTACGTACCTTAGTGACTCAGTGATCAAACAAGCAGAACATGGACTCATTTTAGCTTGAAAACAAAACCACTTTGAAAATAATAAAATTAATTATTTTAGATAGAGAGGATTATTAGTCAAGTTTTGGAAATGTCACCAGTGCCTTAGTCAACACACGGCTTCCTATGCCCTATACACATTGGGAATTTCTGAATATGGTTATGGTGCACTAACAACAGTACAGCTGCACTGAACTGCAGATTCATATTGTCAAAAAGACATTAGAAAATATCAAGAATTTTTAAATAGTAATAACAATAGTAGTCATAAAACCAGCCATGTTTGTGAAACAAAGTGTTTCCAAAGATTAAGAGATATTAAACATTTATATGAGCAACAAAAGAAGATATAATTTATAATCCACATTTGTGTTTTAAAGGTGACACTCCTTGGTTTGGCCGACAGATATTTTATCCTGTCTCTCCCATCAGCTTTTCTAATACTAATTTTAAGCTACTTTTTTTTTAATTTGGAAATTTCTGGTATATTCGGTCTTAGTGAGATCCTCCTTTCTTTCTTCTTCTTTTTTTTTTTTCAGTTTAAGTCTCCACACTCTATTATGTGCATCTATGTTTAAATTTGAAGTGTTCTTTTCTCTCCTTTAATGTTATACTGGGCCCCCCAAAAAACTCTAGAAAGACCAGCTGTATGTGTTTTTTAGACTCTGGTTTGATGCAAAACTAAATTACCCTCAGACAAAGGTTAGAATAAAATAAAATGCAAGAACTAAATTCTCAAAGACAAATCTATAAACACATAGCAGGAAAAAGACAAAAACAAAAAAGAGTTCAAAAAAGAAAAACAATAAAAAAATACAGTTATTTCTTAAAAATGCTTTGATATTCTCACTAAAAAATGTGAAACCAAATTCATGTTGCCTGAACCAGTCTGTATTGGATGAAAGTATCAAGGTTTTGGTGTTTTGGGAGTCATTTCCACCAATCTAGCTTAAGTAATTCCAAAGACACAAGAAGTAATCTTGCTGAGGGAAGCTATACAAGACAGAAAACTTCTGAGTAAGCACTTACCTCATAGAAAACAACTATACATGAAGCTGGAACATTGATTAAAGCTTGTGTCCTTTCAAAAGTGGCTAGGTGTGTTTTAGAAGGAAATACACTTGTCAGGGTTGGAATTTCATACATGTAAATCAGCTTTCACTGTGGTTGGACCTTGTCTACTAGCTCCATTACTGGCCAAGTACAAACTAAATGCAGGATAGGCTCTTGAAAATACTTACTGATAACCTAGAAAAAATAGTGAAAACAGATGTTGGGGCAAATAGAAAGACAGCTGGAACATGAGAAACCTAATTTCATGGAAATACCGAATTGTTAGAGTTGGAAGAGGCCTCTGGAGACCATCCAGTCCAATGCCTCTGAAAAGGCAGCACCACCTAGCGCAAGTGACGCGGGAATGTATTCAGGTGAGTTTTGAATTTCTCCAGAAAAGGAGGGAGACTCCACAACCTTCCTGGGCAGCTTGTCCCAGTACTCTGCCATATTAATGTAAATAAGTTCTTTCTCATGTTAAGGTGAAAATCATTGTGTTGTATTTATGGCTTTTGCTCCTCTTTCTGTCACTAGGCACCACTGAAAAGAATCTGGCACCATCCCCCTGAGACCTGCCCGTGAGATATTTATATGTTTTGATGAGATCCCCTTTCAGTCTTCTCTTCTGGATCCTTTCCAGTAGTTCCTGGAACTAAAGGGGCTCAGAATAAACACAGTACTCCAAATGTGGCTTTTTCTAATTGCTTATGGCTGTGGATATCTTATTTTACAATAAAATCCTAATTTCATCTAGAATGTGAAAAACTAAAGATATTTCAGTTTTTGCATCATTGATGGTTGACTACTGGGAGCTGCTGTAAATCATTACACTTCTCATATCCATGAATTATTTTCTTAAAAAATATTGATCATTTTTGACAGTTTGGTGTGATATGAGAAAAATAAAGGAAATAAATATTGATTCCAGTTCTAATAAAAGCTTCAATTTTGAATTTTTGAGTGAGGATAAAATTGAAATGTTAAAATTTTCAGAATGGCTACAGCTTTCCACTAATTTATATATCTAATAGGTCTGACAACAAATATTCCTCTATTTAAGAAGTCTTGATGGGAATATAAATAGATTGTTAATAGCTCACTAAAATCACTGGGTTTAATCCTGAAATCTAACTTGATGAACTCAAATTGGTATTGATGTTTACTGAATGAATCCATAATTTTCCATTACTTAAAAGCCAATCCCAATTTTCCATGATGGCAAAAAATTTTTATAAGAGCTGAAGAGTTTCTTATACAGATCAAAATTTCATTTTATTCATTTAAGCAAACTACAATGAGAGGCAGAGGAAGAAAAAAAAACAGCTAAGCAACTGTAGACTTCAAGTCTTGAAATAATCAACAAAATCCCAATTTTTGGAGAAAGGGTAGTACAAGCAAGTTACATTTACAAAAAGATGTCTTTCTCTGGCTTTTAATCATATTGACATTCTAGTTTCCTATAGTAAAAAAAAAAAAAGTCAGTTTATGAAGGAAGATATAATATTCCTGAAAAAGTCTAGTTGAGCAGCTAGAACCAGTGTATTTGGTTAAGTACTTCATATTTTATTTGTTTCCTCTAAAAGCTGGTGTATTTTATGTTAAAGGAACAGGAGTGTCATTTGTGCACATTACTAAGAAATACCTGGATCCTGTATTGTTTATTCCCTTCTTTCTCAAACTCTTTTATAGGATTATGCAGGTGTAGAAGTGCAGACCATTGGTTCACAGTGCCTAGGAGAATATCAGCAAAAAGTTCCCTTTGAGTGTAAGTGTTAGAAGGAGCTTGAAAGAATACAGAAGGATGTTCTACAGTTGAAAACAAACTGTCTTTATATCAGGGGCCAGAGTTTTATTGTAGCATGAGTCTTACAATACTGACAATGGGTACAGTGCAGTAACATCATTCAGTTGAAAAATGCATGTCTGTGTTGATATCAAAAGGATGATATCAGACCATAACACTGTCTGGATGAATCCCTAACAGAATTACTTTTGAGTGCTGCCATTGTGCTGTGTCAATCTCTGGTAATGGATTTTTTCTCTCTGTTTAATCTAGCATGAATTTTTTGATATTTCAGATCTTATTGAAAAATAAGAGTTTCTTGTCTTGATAGGTACAAATGGAATTTTGATAATTAATTCTAAAATCATATATTGGTTGGAAATCTGAAATGCTATAAAATAGTACTTTTTTAATTATAAAAAGTAAAGATCAAAAAGTCTGTGTGTTGGGTACTTACCAATGTAAGTCAAGGTGAAAACCTAGATTGTGATTGATTGTGAAAAGAAGGCCTAACCAGACCATGCTAATTTTTTCAGTCATTACCTTCTTTTTTCTGAGGGAAGAGTATGGCAGATAATGTGGGATTAAGTCATAAATCCTAAATCCTAATTAAGACATAAATCTTAACATAAACCATTGATCCAAAATAAAACTTCAGCTGGAGGTAGAGCAGCTGTGGATGACTGAATGTCATTGAACCACCCTAGAGGAGTAGGAAGATGGTCATAAAGCAACTGACTTTCTCCTAGGATCCTCATCTGAATTCTATTTCATTTAATGCATATCACAATCAAGTGGACAACTAATGGCAGATTTGTTTATAAAAAAAAGTTAAACCAAATGAAAAAATCATGGCATAAAACCAACATTAAATCCAATTTATTACTGACAATAATTAAATGGTAAGTAACTTCCTAAAAGAATACTTGGATCAATACAATGTAAGAACATAAAAAAATGCCTGTATTGAGTCAAGATCAGCCAAGCACCTTGACACTCTCTCTGCCCTTGGCAGAGGAATGCTGTTTTTATGATCCTTCTCAGATTTCATGCTAGAAGGAACATGAAAAAGGCAAGAGCCATTTCCTAAACTTTGTCAGCAACACTCTCTGGGTGCCTGAATATTTTCTACTTTCTTTTACTCACTGGGACAGGATTTTTCTTTGGTTGTATAAAATTGTGTTTCTTATTTACTCAACTGCTATCTCTTTGGAGCAGCAGATTCAACTAGCTTTTAAGGTATCCACCTTCAGGGGGCTAAGAAACATCTCAGGACTCTTCATGGATGCAGCCTCAATGCATTTTTTAAAATAATGATGTTAGTTTCCTGCTGGGAAAAAATATTTCTGACAGCCACTGAGGGACTTGGCTACTCAAGGGAACAAGCACAGGGACAAGCTTTTACATGTTTTTGGAGCCATGTAATCTGACTGAACCTGCAGTACTTGTGAGAGCTGTGAAAGTAAACATTCTCAGTCTTTGAACTTCCAGAGTGGAATTTGTTACTAAATTACATTCATAAAATATATGCTTTTAATTACCATAGCTTTAAATCATCCTTTGTTGTTGAATCAAACATGAATACACTGGCAACTTAGAGATGCTAAATCTGCTGAACTGTTTTATACATAAATTTGCATTAATCTTCCAACCATATTTTTTAGACAATTCTGAATTTTGAAGGAATATCTTAAGAAAAGAGAAATCATCTGAAAATGCCTTAATGAAAGATTCAAAGCATTTTCCAAGAAGGGAGGTGATGATATAAAAAGCCATCAGGGAACAGCAACACTTGCATCTCTATTTGTTTTTTCTTTACCAAAGCTCACTTGATTTAGATGCACTATCCATACTTATGCAGCTCTTTTTGCTCATTCATTTTTTCATTCACTACCAACAAGGGGCAGATTCTCCTGAAGTGAATACATGGGACAAGTGCTGAAATTTCTATTGCATGCATTCACTTGACTGGAAATGTATGCATATGTGCAATATAAAATTTAATGATCATGCTAAATATTTAAGTGTTTGCAAAATGCACCAACACCTGCCTCCTTCCATATAGTACTTGACGGCTTACAGATCAAGCCACTGCAATTCTTGTGTTTCCTAAAGCATATTTTATAAGTAGTTTTTAATCACAAAGTAAAATTGAGCAATAATCACTTGAGCATTTGAAGTAGCTGGCCATGTTTTGCTGTCATTGAATTTATATAACCATTCCTGGGTATTGTGATGATAGTAGCAGACCAATTTTCTTTCATGGTTTTCTCTTTTCTTTTCACAGCCACAAGTGCCCTAGAATAAAGTAGCTTGCTTTATATTAGATGAAACACATACAATTGTACAGAACAATAAAAAAAGAATTGGCAAATGTCTATATTAATGTATGGGTGCTAATTGCAATCAGTTATTGAGAATCATCTGCTAAAAGGCAAGTCCTTTTAAGGCAGCTTGATTAAAATATAGTGTTTGTCTCTCCTGTCAACTAATGTGAAAAATATTTTTTATAACATACATTGCATCTCTTCCAACATTAATTTATCTAGCACTCTGAAGCTGAAATGGTTACTGTAAAAGCTAGTTGAATCTGCTGCTCCAGAGTAATAAGAAAAACGTTTTTATACAACCAAAGTTGTATAAAACTCCTGTCCCAGTAGGTAGAAGAAAGTAGGAAATACTCAGGCACCCAGAGAGTGTTGATGACAAACTTTAAAAACAATGTCACCTTTGGAGATTAAGATGACACACTCATTCATTCCTGTTTTGTAAGGAGGGATAGAAAGTTCAAATGAGTGTAGTCCTAGGCATTAGAGGTATTCAACTTAGGTCTTACTAGTTTCTCTACTAATACACAGATGGGACTTCCTGCTAGTTTAATTACCTCATTTTCCTCTCCATTAATTTCGTGGTGCCTGGGTGTGTTTTGGAAAGAGGTGTGCTTCTACCATGAACTCTTGACAGAACTTCTGTAGGCTTCTACTTCTCAGTCACTTTCACAGGGTACAAATATGATGTAAAATGTGCAAGGGCACAGTTATTTACGGAGGCAATTCTTTGAGCTGCTGGCTAAAAGAAGGTGAAATCCTAAGCCAAAGAAGTCAACATCCAATTTCACTTTGATTAATTTGCCCATGAGAATCTGTTTGTGAGCTGTCTGTTCTGAAAAAACATCATGCTTTTATATTCTCATGCTCTTGCTGATTCAAACTTATACTCAGAAAAGTTCATTTGGCAGCCTTGAAATACAAAAAAACCATACTGGGCAAATAGTTACAATTGAAATATTTTAATATTACTGGGGGTTAAATAAATATAAATATAAATATAAATATAAATATAAATATAAATATAAA
>JANIJU010000003.1:46373528-46397234 GCA_025504685.1 Leucosticte australis | reverse complement strand
ATAAATATAAATATAAATATAAATATAAATATAAATATAAATATAAATATAAATATAAATATAAATATAAATATAAATATAAATATAAATATAAATAATAGAAATAATAGAAATAGAAATAGAAATAGAAATAGAAATAGAAATAGAAATAGAAATAGAAATAATATAAACAGTATAATACAAGTTTAAATAAATAAATGCTGCTACAGATGTCATCATTACAGAAGTATGGCAGTAGAAAGTTAAGGAAATATTTATCTGTAAAACCAATAGCGTAAAATTAATTAAAAAGAAAAAAGAGGGAATGAGAAAATTTGTTATTGTAAAATAATAATAATAATATAAAACCCAAGTGATTGCACCTCCTTTTTAATTTTAGTTTTAATTTGGGACAGTCATAGGGATACTTAAGATGTGAATTTGATAATGTAAATCATTCCCTTATATATTAAAAGACCAAAGGTAATATCTAAAACCACATAAAAATGTTATTTTACCCTCAAGATAGCTAAAACTCCTAGAACAGCATTGATATGAGTGTTTAGTAACTGTGAGTATTTACTTTGACTTTCCCCACACCTGTAGGAAGATAGCTGAAACTTTGTTTGCATTAATGAAACAATTTCTGGCATCCACAGCTGTCTTGTGTAGTAAGGAAAATGAATATTCTCTAACAAGCTAGAATCCTGTTGTGCTGCTGCTGGTGGCTCCTAATTTTACTACAGGCACAGTTCCTCAATGCTTCAGCTCATTACAGAGACAAATATCACTCGGTTACAGGTAACTTTTCATTCTAACGTGCTTATGCCACGGATGTCTGTGCTTCAGAGATATTCTGTTTTGTACCTGAAATTACTTTCTGTGTTACAGCTATGAAGTGTGATTAGAAAAAAGATACAGCAATTTAGATAAACCCCCACTAAATGGCTCGACTGAAACAAAGCTGAAAATGAAGGTATAAATGGCTGAAGTGATTAAGACTGTCAAGTTCTCTCGGGTCCTGTTAGAGAATGAAATAGCTGATGGATTATTATTTATCCCTGAATGTGAGTTTTAGGGATTTAATTAAAGATGTTCTATTATATTTTTCAAAGCCTATTTGAGGCTGTGAATCAAGACCTGCAATAACAGAATGTGGTATTGTTAATGGGAAAAATGGATAAGTAGAAACTTCAGAAATGTCCATTTTTCAAACTCTTTAATTTGACTGCTTGATTTTTTCCCTTTATATAAGTGAAATAGCAAGATGATGTTAAGAATGTCAGATTTTTTGTGAAAAGTGAATATTTGCTAGCTATTATAAATACTGCTTTGCTCACTGATCACTATTGTTACTGTAAAAAAGAAAGTATATAAATGTATCTTAAAATAAAAAGAGAAGATACCCTTACAATACACACATGATCAGTGGCTGCAAATAGGATCACAAAAAAGCTATTCGTAAAAGGAGAAGTTACCTTAAAAACTTAGTATTTCCATTAATAAAGTTCTTCAACATACATGGAAAGTATAACTACAAACACAGCCATGGGACACCATTTCAAGAGGAGAATGGACCACATTTTCCAGCGAAGTAGAAATAGAAATAAAACTTAATACTAAGTTTGCAGATCAAAAATGATAGTTTTCACAGTGTTTATATATACAGTAATCAGGAAAAAAAGAGTGAAATATAGTTGAAATACAATGGCAAGCTCTTCTCATCTAACTTAGCTAAACTAAGATGAAAAAAGACAAGCCAAGCAGCATTCAGTGATGACCCGATTAGGTGCCAGAGGAGGCTAGGTTAATTATTGCCATATCAGACAGAAAGTTAAACCTCCAGCTGCAACTCATTTAGTAAAAGTTTATCTTTTTGAAAGGTCTATAGCTATAAACAAAGGAATAAAACAACACTTTTACCTTTAGGGAGATACTGTGACACTGTTCTGTTGTATGAAGGGGAGCAAAGATTCACTGAGGGGAAAAAAATATTCTATATATAAAAGTGCCCCATGATGGAGCCTAGTTGAACCATGTAGATTTTCATGGCAAACAGATAGGCCATTTTCATCTTCTATCAGTTTTAAGGAGGTTAGCAAGGGAAGATAGTGTGGCCTGAAAACTGAAGAATCTCTTTCTCCACTGACTCACACTTTTTCTCTTTCTACTAGGATAGTAGTCAGAATTCATTTTCCTGCATACCATGGCTTTTTTTGGAGGGATCATTGACATAGGGGCAAAAATGCCTGGAGTTTCTCATGAGACACAGGGATACAATAAAGAACCGATCTCCACCAAGTACTTGCTTTTGTTGAGCAACTGTTATACCTCTCAAAAGTCTGTGTCAAGACTACACTACATTGCAGACAAATTTGGTTAAAGAGGGTAATTTAATATCTGCAAATCTGTCTTATCCATTTGAAGACTGGCTTGGATAAAATGGATCTTACCTCAGAACTCGAGTTGTGAGTCTGGTGCTCAGAAATAGCTGTTTATGTATGTGTATGTAAGTATATAAAGCAGACTACAAGCAGTATGTATATATACAAAGTAGACTACCAACAGCTACAAACAAATCAGAGCAGTTGATAATGATTTTTATAACTGAACTCTCTAAAAGATATCTGTATAGAAATTCTTGTTTGATCCAGTTCAAATTTTATCAATCACTTTGGGCTGATGAATGTGGTCACAATTGACAATGCTTACCACCATGCAGGTGTTGAGTAAATCACCAAAGAACTTTATCATGTGTTTGCACACCTGTTAAATTATTTTTTTAGTAAACAAATTGTTTTAAGTTACAGTCTTCTAATATGTAAAAAACTTACATTACAATTATGTTATTTTGCAAAAAAGAAAAGCACAGAGGAGAAATTCTGTATGTATCAAAAGTTTTGAAAAAACCTAAGTTATGTAGAAATAATTATTTGTCTTGAAACACACAAAGAAACTAACAAGATATGTTGTATTATATTACTGTAACCAGTTTCAAAGGAAAAATTAACCATATTGACAAGCTAAGTGAAAAGGGAAAATGCAAATAAGTTTGTCAATATAGTTAATTTTTCTTCTGAAAACATTTTTGCTGGTCTTTATCCAGCAAAATATCCCAATACAGCAGGAGTCGAGATTCTTGGGACAGCAAGGAAGGTGCACAGAAAGCTCACTACCTTGGGCCCCAGGAGAGAAGACTTTAGTATCTTCAAGGATCTGCTTGGTAGAATACTGTGGGATATAGCCTTGGAGGGAAGAAGGGCTCAAGAAGGATGGTAAATATTCAAGAATCACCTCTACAAGCTCAGGAATGATGCGTGCAAGCAAAAAGGAAATCAGGCAAAAATACCAGGAGGCCTGCATGAATAAAAAAGGAGATTCTGGAAAAAGTGAGACACAAAACCGAAACCTGAATGGGGTGGAAACAAGGACACGTACTCTGAGAGGAATACAAAGAAAGTGTCCAAGATGACAGGGATCAGGTTAGGAAACTAAAACCCTGATGAAATTTGGCTAGTGATGACAACAAGAAAATATTCTAATAGCTAATAGCATTGGTGATAAAAGTAAGACTAGGCAAAATGCGGGTTCTGTCTGGAAGAAATGGAGAGGTCTGGTTACCCACAAGGTGGAGAAGACTGAGGTACCTAATTACATGATTGCTTTGGTTTTCACTGTCAAGTGATCCAGACACTGTGTAAAAAAGGCAAAGGTAGGGACTGGAGAATGAGGGGCAGCTCATTGTATGATAAGATCAAGTTTAAGACCATCTAGGGAGCCTGAAGGTGCACAAGTCCACTGGACCTTAATTAGATGCCTCTGCAAGTCTTCAGGAAACTGATGCTTGAAGTTGCTATGCTACAGTATAGTTGACAATATATGAGAAGTTGTGACACTCAGATCAAGTTCCTACTGACAGAAAAAGGAGAAAGATAACATCAATTTTTCAGCAGGTGACAAGGGAAGACCTAAGGAAGTACAGGCTGGTCAGTCTCACTTCTGTGCTTGTCATAATTGTGGAACAGATCCTTCTGGAAATTATTCTAAGGTGGATGGAAAATAAAGAGGTGATTTGTGACAGCCAGACAGGATTCACTAAGGGTAAATCATGCTTGAAAAATTTGGAAAAGGCAACAGGAATAATGTACAGAATATTTGTTCAAAGTGTTTGATGCTGTCCCACACAACATTTAGTCTCTAGATTGGAGAGTCAGTTGGGTTTGACAGATATATCACTCAGTGACCAAGGAATTGGCAGTGTGGTTGCACTTAAAGTCTTGTGTTCAGTGGCTTGATGTCCAGATGGACACCACTGGTGTTCCTCAGGTGCTAGTATTGGGATGGTGCCATTTAACATTGTTATTGGTGACATGGGCAGTGGGATTGAGAACACCTTTGGAAAGTTTGCCAATGACACTGACACACTGAAGGGAAGGGATGCCATTCAGAGGGATTGAGAGACTTGACAATGGCTGATGGGAACCCCAGGAATCTCAAACGGGCTAAGTGGAAGATCCTGCACCTGAGTCTGGGCAATCCTAAACACAAATACAGGCTGGTCAAGGAATGGATTGAAAGAAGCCTTGAGGAGAAGGACTCAGGACTGTTGGTTGATGGGAAGCTCAACATAATATGTGTTTACGGACGAGAAAAACAAAAGAATCCTGGGCTGCATCAGAAGAAGTGTGGCCAGCTGGTCATGGAGGTGATTTTTTCCTTCTACTCTGCTCTTGTGAGACCCCCACCAGCAGTACTGTCTCCAGCTATACAGGTCTGAACACAAGAAGGACATGGACACGTTGTAAAAGATCCAGAGGAGGGCCACAAAGATGACCAAAGGGTTGGAACAGTCTGAAGAACAGCAGGCTCCAGCACTTAAAGGGGCCTACAGAAAAGATGGATTGGGACTTTTTACAAGGGCATGTACATTTAGGACAAGAAGGAATGACTTTAAACAGAAAGACATTATATCAAGGTTAGCAATAAGGAAAGAATTCTTCACTATGAGAATTGTGAAATGCTGGAACAGGTCTCCCAGAGAAACTGTGGAGTCTCCATCCCTGGAAGAGTTCAGGGCCAGGCTGTGTGGTGTTTTGAGCAATCTGGTCTAATGAAAACTGTCCCTGCCCATGGCAGGATGGTTGAACTAAACGATCCTTAAGGATCTCTGCCAACTCTAACCATGCTGTGATTCTAAGTAAAAGCCAAGCAGCATTTCAAGGAGGCATTGTCAGGAGCTTTGAATCAGAGAAAGTTTTCATGTCAATTTAAATTAGGTTGATAGGTCTTATTTTTCTTGCACCATGATGTAACATAAAAGAAAAAAGAGGAACATATGGTAGTCCTCTAAATGTCTTATTAATGAAGAGTCCCAGGATGTGGTTGAGCTTGCTGTGGCTCAAGTTTCTTTTCACTGATTTAGCAAGGATACAGGGGCCAAATGACTGTTGTTGAACAGGTTGGAATTCCAGCTCTGTGTATGCAGTGGCTGGACAAGACCTGAGAATCACTGGAAATAAACTAGAAAGGCTGCTGATTTAGCAATTTAAATTATATTATTGGTGTGACATTTCTATGTGAATTTAAACAATAAAAATTGAGCAACAAAATTTGAAAAGCACATTAATATGAAAATTGTGTTTATGTTACTTAGGCCAATAATTGAGTTTTAATCCACAGAATCATAGAATCATTCAGGTTAGAAAGTCCTTTAAGATTATCAAGTCCAACCATACACTCAGTGTCACCAGTACGTTCACCATTAAGCCATGTTCTCAGGTGCCATATCTGCATGATTTTTCAAGATTTTCCAGTGCTTTACCACCCATTTTTGGGAAGATTTGTTTCCTAATAACTAATATTAACTTCTTCTGGCACAACTTGAGGCCATTTCTTCTTATTCTGGGGAAAGAGACTGACCCCTATCCTGCTGCAACCTTGTTTGAGGTAGTTGTAGAGATCATTAATATCAGCCTCCTTTTCTCCAGGATCCCTCAGCCATTACTCCTAAGAATTCTGCTGCAGCCTTTTCACCAGCTTCATTGGCCTTCTCTGGACTGTTGTTATAACTTTATGGTTAAAATTTTTAGTCAGCAAGTCTTAATTTGCAATAAGTTCTTGTCTCATAATAAATTTTTCCAATGACAATATTTTAAATGTAACTAGAGGTAGGTATAAGAAGCAGATGGAACTGGAAAGTACTGCCAACTGCTGTACCAAAGGAAGGTGCTGATATAAAGTAAACTCAGTATCAGGTCCCTGAGTGCATTTTTACTCCAGGGGTTTTAAGCCTGGGCTCAGGGCCAGCTTAAATAAAAATTCAGACGTTAAGCCTTGAAAAGACCTCTTTGAAAAAAAAGCTCTGCTAAGAAGCTGTGGTGATCCCTTGCTCCTCTAGTCCTTCGACTGGGAATTGCTTTTGAGGGGAGGCTCCTGTGCTTGCTGCCAGCTAGAGGGAGGGTCCTCTGTTCATCTGCGTCCACACCTGGCCTTATCACTGCTCATTCAGAATCTGACACTGATCCAGAGGCATGACCTGCCTTGTCACTGTGGACATGCTGCAGGACTGTGAGGCTGCCAGTGGTCCTGATCACCCTTATGGACCAGCTCAGCTGGCCTTGGCCAAATCTATTGGCATCTGCCCTGCCTGGCCCGGATCTTCCTGTGGCAATTGGTTGATGCTGCTTTGCAGAGCCATGTGTGTCATTGCTGCTTTCTGGCACTCAGCTGAATAAAGGAAACCAGGAGCTGGAAACTGCTTGCCTCTCCCAAACGAATAAGACATATACTACTTGAAAAACTCTCTGAAAAGTTTAGGGTTTAGTTAAGGATAAACATGTATACGGTCTTTTATGTTCTATATACATTGCATCTGGTTCCCATGTAACTTTGTCACTTTTATAGCCAACTCATTTTTGGGAAGCTGGGATAAGCTCTTTGGTAACCCCCCAAAAAATATTTACAGATGCCAAAATCTTGTGTTTTCTAGTGACCTCTGACACTCATAAGTTCTATCTCACAGATAAATAAGATAAAAGGCATCAATTTGTCCAAAAGTAATACAGTTTTGTTGGGACAAAATATTCTGAACTTCAATGTGTACTGTTATTTAGAGTTGTATTACTAGAATTGTTTCCAAAATCTTTTTTTAGGCCTCCCACAGGTTTGGCAATCTTATCTAGATAGCATCAGAAACAATCTTGAATTCAGACCACAGTCCAATAAATAATAGATAGATAAGGATCTGTTAGTTGCTGTGTAAGTTTTTCCATTTACATACTCTCACGAAACTTCTGATTTAACCTTGCAATAAATGTGAAGAAAAACTCAACATATTTTCAGCTGAATTTTAATAACCTTTCATGAGTATATATGTATTCTGAATACTACTAAAAACTCAAGCTCAGGGAACTCAAACAGGTTGTTAAAAAATTAGATAACATGATTATAAATAAATAGCTTTAATTCAAACTGTAAAAAGAATAGTTCCAGAGAAGATAAACCATTCTATTATGTACAGACCAGCCATATAGTCATATCAATACAGAGGAGGTTAATGCATAGACCTGAGGCTTGTAACTTGCCAGAAGAATTTTTAAACTAGGTATAGGGAATTAGGTATAGGAATTTACAGTGAATTAGAAGACAGAGGAAAAGAAAGAAAGAAAGAAAGAAAGAAAGAAAGAAAGAAAGAAAGAAAAAAATAAAATCTCAAAGAACAAAACCCAAAAATCCCAAAGGTACAGAAAACACTGCATGCTACACCTTGCAACAAATATTTCACAACTTACTCATTATTTAGAGAAATACGAAAGATGCATCAATAGAAAAAATTTTGCTATTTGTTATGACAGTATCATGCAAATAAAATTTAAATCCTCAAAATCACCATAGCATAAGTTTAAAAGTAACATAAAAATGACACCTCACTGTTCAAATTAACTATTCAAATGTTCATTATTCTTCTTCAAGATAGAACTCTCAGGAGCACTTAGTATGAACATAATGCTGCTTCACTGAGCATCAGGATGCCTCCATGGGAACATTGTCAAAGTAGACTTGAGCTCTCTTGCAAAATCTACTCCACTTATTAGAAACTTATTAGAAAATATTTTGCTGAAGCACACAGTGAACTAAAAGCTCTATGCTTTGAGAAATGGTTCAAAAACTTCTCAGCCCTAGGGAAGCTTTCTAATCATCTTGTCTGAACCTCTACATACCCCCAAAGAATTTGATTCATTAGTTTCTGTATCAAGCTATTGTCTTCCAATTAAGGTATAGAAATTTATTTTATAAACTTCCCTGGTCTTGGTTGAAAGGCTTGTTTCTGATACAATATGCCCCATTCCTTAGTAAACTCTTCCATAGAATTTCCCAAGAGGTCTTCTGATAAGTTAATTGTTTTCACCTAAGTCTTTCTCTGTCAGACTGTTTCTCTAAATCAAAAATTATAGGATTTTTTTCCTGGCACTCCAGATATAAACTTTCTTTACTACAGATAATACTTTGAAATCACTTATAAAATCTTTTTTTTAGCATTTTTTTAGGTTATAACACATCTTTCATAAGCTATAAAACCAAAATAATTTAGTACAGTTACATCATTTCAGATAACACTGTTTTAGAAATCTTGCTGGCTTATGGTATTATATAATATTATTCCTCATAAAGCATGAGGAGTCTCATGAAAGCCTGAATCATTACTAATGAAGAAACACTGCTAGAAGGAGTTGTTTCTTATTTCACTCATGAGCAGAAACACTCCTGATGTTTACAGCTATGTCCTCACTTTTGTTTAAAAACAAAACACCAAAGATTTTTTTCAGTCCTTGTATTCATGTTTATTTGAAGCATTTATTAATGGAAAATAGAATTCAAGCAAAGACATAAAAAAGATAATTAAAAATTTACTAGTTCAAGCTTCTCTTCTAAGAATGCCAAAATTTTCACAATGGCAGGTACATAAATTCTTAGAAAGGTGGAAGAGAAATTTGAGTACATCACTTATCAATATTTAGGAAGACATATATTGTACAAGTCAACTACTCTTTTCATAGGAATGTTTCATGAAAATATTGCATACAAAAATTTACTTCATGAAACAAGAATATTGTAAAGTTAGGGAACCAAATTTAGTAATGCCATTATGTATTTATTTTAAAGTAAGCTTTGCATGAGACAGAGCATCCTATTTAAACTAACTCTGTAATTGGAGGAAAAAAAATATACCTGTTACCCAGATATTCAGAAGCTTGTTTATTTTCCTAAAAGTATATTCAGAGATGAACAGGAAATCCTGCAATTAATTATATCTGGCTGTTATCTGTTGAGTAATTATTCAGTATTTTCTAGTATATTATTCAGTGCCTTTTGTTATTGAAAATTATTCAAATTTTTCTCTGAAGGCAGAATGATGAACTCTCCTATGGAATTTTCTGAGGTGCTTTTTTTTTTTTTTTCCTTAAGATCCTAGATCTTTACAAATATTAAGTAGCAGATCTTCACAGTATCTAATGAGATGAGGCAATGCAAATGCCATTGAGGGAAAGTAAGGCAGACAGCTTATAGGCAAAATTATAAAGACTCAGCTAATTTTGAGTGATTGATTTTGGTTGCCCATGGGTTTATTTTTTTACTCACAGAGCTTTATAGCTCTGTATAGGTTCAGAGCAGAGCTGTCACTAAATGCATTTGTCAGACAGATGGCTCACATTTCTGCAATTTACACTGTAAGTGTTTTGTATTGTTAGCCAAAAGATAAGAAATACAGAATTAATCATCCTTTGTGACAAGTGTGATTAAAAGACATCACTATGTAACTGAGCGCTGTCCATGACAAATGATTTACACACACTAAACCAGTTCAAATTTGGGTTTTACAGGAAACCTTAACTGACTTTTTTTTCAAGTTGTGGTGCTTTATTTTCCATGTGTGATATAAGTAATATGTTTAAGAATGTGCTAAACATATATAAATTTGTGTCAAAACATGTGAGCTTGCCTTGTATGCCTTTTAATCCTGGATGTTTTCCTTCCAGAACTTTCTAACCCTCAAACACTTTCAGAAGTTTTAGACAGGGGTTAGATGCTTAAATTTAATCTGGTGATAAAAAAAAAAAAAAACAAACAACCCCAATCATCTCCTCTTCTTCCAATTCAGAAGTAATTTTCTCCAGATTTGCTCTCAGTTGAGGTCAAGACTCAGTCCTACATTTTAATAGGTACAGAACCTTTCTTTGCTCTAGGAAATATAGCAAATGAACCTTTTCCCCCTGAAGTCCCTACAAGCCTCTTAGATCATATTGTGTTTTCTCAAATAACATTTAAATATATTTTGACTACTATAGAACCATTTTAGATCTCATTGTAGTCAAATTCCTGTATCATTGGATCCACAATATTACTGTGTCTGCCAAAATGATAGTTCCAAATGATAGTGGCAACAGTAGTTCTGTACGGAAGGTAAGATATTTAAACTTTTTTTTGGAAAATTTACAGGATTTTTGCATGCAAAGGATTAAACAAATACTTTGTGTAGGATGAATCTAGATTTCATTACATCAGGTCTTCTAAGTGGACAATTTAACTTCCACAAATCTGGTTCAATGTATGCATTAATTTTGCTGAATAACATTCAGGAACAGTGTCATATATTTATGATCTTTCTGCCTGATTTAAGAGAAAAACCAAAATTGTAGACTCTGAATATGTCATTATCTATTAAAAGAGAGAGGAGATAAACAAGGGAGTGGGACTGTACATATTGTCTCATTGTATCTTCAGTGTTGCATGATTAAGAGCAAGATTACATCCATGATTTCCCTTTTTTGGTGTAATCTGTTTTGTACTGCTTGAAAATTTTTATTGTCTTCTCTTTCCTATTCTATATATTATTTTCCTACCTCATTTTATTTTCATTAAAATCATAACCACTGAAAAATTACACATTATGTTCACAGCATTTCTTCTTGTAACACATTTGGTACCTACATTTTATAGGCATAAAGGAATATATGGTGATTAAAAGAAGGAGGTTCAAAAACTTGATTAAAACCACACAAAGTGTCCTGGAAATAGTTTTCTTTCTTGTTAGTGACTTCTTATTCCCCAATTTATCATGTTATACACAACTCATGATAGCAGAAAAAAATGATACTGTTTACTTCCTATAGCAAAGTAATAGAAAATTTGGTATATAAAATATATTTAAAACTTTTTTTAAATGCCCCACATTTCAACCCAAATAGAATAACTAATGGCAAGAGTTTTCAGAAATTAAATATATGCAAATTAATAAACCAAAAAAGCATGTTTTGATATAATAGATGTCACAATTGCTCATGTTTATGCTATATGAATAATGTTTAGACATAAAACATCTTTTTGATTAATCCTATTTTGAAATAACAGAAGAAGTTATTATGGGATGAGAACTAAAAAGTCTTATCAAGATGGTGAACTCTCTCACAATAATGCTGTCACTTTGAAGAAAAAATTTATCCAACAAAGGAAAAAAAGTATCTGTTGCAGTGTGTTTGTATTTGGCAGGTTATTGTTTGATTTGTACTTTGGTAGTCCTTTTGGGTTTTTTTCTCCCCCTGTTTTAGAGGGACACAGACCTGCCTTTGTTATTCAATTGAGCCAGGTGTTTATCTGTTGTTACTTAGCTACTTTCTGCCAAGTTTCAAACCCCTTCCTCCCACGTCCAGTTAACCCCTCCTGTCCCAGGCAGTTTTCCTCCCTTGTATCCCTTGCCCTTGGGTTCCATCCCCAGTGCTTTTGATTAGTTGAACATTGTATCCTCCCTTGAGACCTGCCCCCCTTTACAAGCTGCTGTTTGCCCCCAGCTCCTTGCCTGGGACCCCGAGACTCAGGGACTGCAACATCAAATAAAATAACCCAGTGCCACCCAGGCCCGGGCTCTGGCCCTTCTGTTCCACGTTGTGCCTCCACTGGTAGCTGGGATTCTGCAGAGCCCTGAAAGAGGGGGACTGTCTCCCCCCCACTGTCACCATCCAGCCGGGACATGCGACAAATGTCTTAATGTGAAATTTAGTAATTATATAAATTCTGCATCACATGAAATGACTAAATAACTACACACAAAAACTTCCAGGCCACAGAACCATAAAGTTTGTTTTTTAAAGTCTCTCTCTTGAAGCAGTTATAAAGAAGGAGAACACTCATACAGTTTTTAATAGGAAAACACTGAAGGACATCACCTCTTTTTCAAATTCATGAATATTCTTCTTTACCAAGTTTGACTGCAGAGCTGATGTGCTAGACTTCTAAAATAGAAATGAGTATTTACATGTATCTTAACTAGTGATAATGGTAATCTATGACATCAGGCTTGTGTCTTCAGTGTTGGAAATAATTCATGATTATTATATAAGATATTAATTAATTTCAGCTCACCATCTTGGAAAATTCAATAAAATAAGTTTGCTATATGACATGTTATAGAGTGACCAAATAACATAACTGATCTGTTACTCTTCTAAATAGAAGGAATTACATGTGATTTTGCTGGTTGGTTGGCTGAATTTTAGGAAATCAAATTGCATACATTTCTGCAGATTGAAATAAATGTACAAAGCATTATTAGGGGAATCAACCATAAAATACTTTTTGAGACTGTTAGTTAAGTAAGAGCATATTCTTTCTGTATTAAGACTAGACTTATTTCTACATTTAAGAATAAAAGTAAAGGATTACACAAAGGATTTCTACATTTAAACTTTTTGTATTTCCTTGTCTACTTCAGACAAAACTGAAGCAGATGCTCACTGTGGCATGACGCTTCACAATTTTAGTTTTGAACCATTTCCACCAGCTGCAGATATATCTCACAGCTACTGGACAGAAACACTTAATAACACAGACAGAAAATTCAATTTCAAGAACATTGTTGCAGCAACAATGGTGAGAAGAACAGCAAATGAGAATAGGAAATGCAATTGTTAAACATTTTCTCTCCCCGAAGAGAAAATTAGCTTTTTTCTTTACTAAATCATCAACAAGTCTGCCCCATGATCCATGCCTGCTGTTTGTAACCTTTGTCTCTGGGAAAATGGTAAAGGACATTATTGTATTTAATCTAGCATCATATAGTGAACCCTAAGTGTGAGCCCAAACACTAAGCTACAGCTCCTGAAACTTATGACCCAGAAAAGATAACAGCTCCCTGCAAAGATGGGTACAGTGAAGAAGAGAACATGGATTCTTTAACAACAATTCTTCAAAGAAGTCAGAAGTTTTCCCCCATAATACAGGGCAATGTTGGCCTTTTTGCTGTTGTTAATAAGCACAAGAAAAGATGGTAAACACGATGGAGAAAAAAGGAAATTTATGCACAACACCTAATGATACAAACCCAAAAATGTACCTTACAATTTTTTGACCATGACTTGGCCATGAGACTATATTTGAAGAATTTTGTAGTATTATTCTTCAGAGAACAGGACCCAGAGAGGGACTGCGTGTGGCAGTGAGGGAGAAAAGACTGACGCATACTTGTTACAAATAATCATAAGGACTTTAAGTAGGAGAGGGAAAGGATGTAGGTTTCTCTTTTTAGTATTGAAGAGAAGAAACAGCTAACACAAATATCAGGATTATGGAAAAAAAAAAAAAAAGAATATATTTAATTTAAGAAAGAAAAAGGCAAAATATCTTGTCATAAGGGAGGTCTTTCACCTTCTCCCAGGATGAAAGTTGGGATGTTCTGGAGAGAGTGCCAAGGAAAAGCTGGAGGTGAAAGTGGTCAGTACAGAAATGATCACCCAAATTTCAAGAAAGAGACACATAAAAGAGAAAAGTTGAACAAAAAGGAGAGACTGCATTGTTAAACTGAAACTGTACGACAGCAGCATCTGTATTGGTTTTGCACAGCCTGGATTTTGGTGGCTGGGGGGGCCCACAAAGACAGCTCCTGTGAGAAGCAGCAGAAGCTTCAACCATGTCCAGCAGAGCCAATCCCTGATGGCTCTGAAGATGGACATGCTGCTGGCCAAAACTGGGCCAATGAGAGAGTTGGTAACGCCTCTGTAATGACATATTTAAGAAGAAAATCAAAACAAAGTCACAGGTTTTTTTGCTCCTAGCCAGACTAGAGGAGAGGGTGAGAACATGTGAGGGAAACAACATGGCAACACCAAGGTCAGTGCAGAAGGAGGGGCAGGAGGTGCTCCAGGCACTGGAGCTGAGATTCCCCTGCAGGCTGTGGTGAGACCATGGGGAAGCAGCTGTGCCCCTGCAGCCCTTGGAGATTCATGGGGGATGCAGAGATCCACCCACAGCCTGTGGGGGTCCATGGGGGATGCAGAGACCCACCCACAGCCCGTGGGAGAGGTGCCCATTCCGGAGCGGTGGATGTCTGGAGGAGGCTGTGATCCAGTGGGAGACCCAGTAGAGAGAGAGAGGGCCCTGCTTCCAGGGTGGAGCAGCCTGTCCTTGGAGTTCTGCATCCCATGGAAAGAGAGCCATGTCACAGCAGTTTTGGGAGGACTGTCTGCCCATGAGGTTGGACTCATGCTGGAGAACTGAGAACTGTGTCCCCATGGCCTCACAGGGATAGGACTTCTCTCCCTGAGCAGCCAAAGAAAATCTTGGGTGGTGAACTGATCAAACCACCATGCCCCGTCTTGCTGCGCTGTCTGTGGGATGCGGGGAGAGCCTGGCAGGCAAAAGGTGCTTCAAGGGCTTATTTCACTTCTCATTATCCTCCTCTGATTCTTTTAGTAATAAATTCACTTTGCAACTTAAGTTGAGGCTGCTTTGCCCTTGAAATATTTCTTCCGGTCCTTGTCTCACTCATGAAGCCTTTGTTAATTTTTTCCATTTTTCCTTCCTCTCCCCAGCTGTAGCAGGAGAGGGTGAGTGAGCAACTCTAGTGGGTGCCTGGCATTGGGTCAGTGTCAAACCATGACAGCATCTCACTCAATATTCACTTCTGTAGTAAGTACACATAAAAATTGATAACATTTTAGGGCCCAGCAGAAGCATGGAGAAGAAAAGAAGTGGTAAGATTTGTCAAAAACTGAAGACTGAATCAGAAAATCATTGAGATGGCTCAAAAGTGAATTTTCTGGAGATACTTATCAGTGTAGTTCAAATATCCTCCTGGATCCCCCTTACATTTCTCTCTTCATGTAAAAGAACACTGGAAATCTAACCTGTTGACTTAAACATTTGTGCGTGCAACTTATTTACAAGTTTACTAACTGAACAAAGTGGGATTTTGATTGGGAAATCTCCAAATGAGACCAGTATAAAATAATTTACATTTTTATTTATTTGTACGTAATAGGAAATGTAATATTAGTCTCTCTTAACAAAAGACAGCTTTACTAATATCAGTTTGTTACACTGTGAATTAAAGTTAAGGACAAATAAAAATGAAAAATATGCAGTTACTGGTCTTTGATTTCAAAGGAGCATAATTCAAAAATTAGGGAAATAGGAAAAATTTGAATTGAGTAAATTTTTTTCTTCCCATATAATGCATCAATTCTAAAAGAAATTAATTTTCATCTATTTATATTAATAATAAAAGAAACTTGATATCATAACCTCCCTACTCTTTGTCCCACAAATAGAAAATGCTTAGTGGAAGCTTGTTTTCTGTTGATATAGTCATGATTTGTTTAATAGCCTTTATTCATTATCCTATTTTATCTTTTCCATTTTCTCATAAAGATTTAGACTCTTATGATCTTACTAGATTATATCTTTTTCATTTCATTGAATTTCTCAAACCTACTCAAGCAAAACTCAGTTTTGGCATTTTAGAGTTTTGACACCATGTTCATGATAAAGAGTGCTGCATATATTCTCATGAAATATGAAGCTCAATTCTCTTAAATAGTCCCCTTAAAAGTTAGAATTCTGTTGAGCTATCAAAATTTATTTTGAAAATTCTAATAGTACATATGAGATGTGTGAGTTTAAAAAAATATTATTTATTCTCCATGATTTTATAAATCCAGAGGATGAAGTCGTCATTGGTCATTAATGGTGTGTTTGGTGACTATCCAGTCATTTTTTGACGTCAAGTTTCAGAAGCTAATGTCCTGTTAAGTTCCCCCTGTTACACCTTACAGTATTAGGTACTGCATACTAATTTCAAATAAATTACTTTTGACTCAGAAGAAAGTTACTCATTAAATAAGTTTCTTTTACAGGAAGATGAAGTTTACAAGCTTCTAAAGAGGTGATATTTGGAGGCTATAACATTCTCCTATGTAACTACTTGGCATTTGTATAAAGAGGAACAAAGGTTGATGGAAAAAGAAATTAGATGGAAGTTTAATGATAGTGAAACATTTTTTGGCAGCAATCTTTATTACAAATTATTACATTTTTACAACCAAAAAATTATTGAAGGAAAAAAGTCACCAAGGAAAACATCAGAGTAACTAATAACTTTGTCTGGTAAGAGGTAAATTCCCTCTAGTTTACAGAGTTTTGCAACTTAAGAAGACATGCTTGATATCCAAAAAGTGAAAATTCAGACTCACATATGTGAATTTCTCTGTCTTTCTCAAACCTCATAGCTACAGCTGTTGTGAAAGAAATATGAATCTATTAGACAGGACACCACTAAATATATCTCATTCAGTTTTACAAGACTATGTATGTTTGCATGCATCAATAATTTTTTTTCTTTTATTAGTTTGCAGTATTAAACACATTTCAGTGACTCTGAGGTGAATTTCCCCAGCAGACATGGTCTGGAGCCAAAGATCACACTGCAGGGAGAAGCAGCAAGACCTCAAAATTAGTGATATGAGAGGCACTCAAAACCCTTGGGTGGAAAGTACTAGAACCCTGAGGAGAGGCAGTTCTGACTCTTCTGCACAAGCCAGGACAGGAACAAGAGCATACACCCTGTAGTGATTCAAAAATAGCCTCTGGTGAGCATGAGTGAGCAGGAGCACAGTGAACAGAGCAGGCAAACAGCGTGTGGTGTGGCAGAGCATGTGTCAGATTGCACAGCAAGGGCACATTCACCCACCAGCATTACAGATCACCTCAGCTGGTGGTCACCACACCCTTGGAGGAAACACAGCAGTGTTTTCCACTTGATAGCTAGCCATATCCTCAGCACTCATGAGAAAAGATGTGGTGACGCAAATGAAGCGCCCAGGAAAACGTGTAATTGTCCAGGTCACAGGTTACAGGGAGTCCCAGAGCCTGGTGCTGGCATGGGGCAGTAGTAGAGACAACAGCTGTGTGACCAGGTGGTTAGTCTGGTCTGCCTAGTGACAGAGAGAGTAGGTAGAAAGGTTTTGAAGTGACTCTAAAGATGAGATGAGGTGATGAACCCATGGTCTGGCAGGACCAGACACCAGAAAAATCCTGAGATGCGAGTGTCTTGCATCCTCACCCTGCCCCGCTGAAGGGAGTGGATCAAAAGTTTTGCAAGCATTGACATTGTGACAAAAGACAGGCCTTGTCTATTAATATATGGCTTCGTGGTTTTAAAGTAGGTGTGATGGGAGAGGAGATAATACAGCTCTTGGAAAGTTGTGGCATGACAGACCTGGATTAGAGGGACAGAGTGCTAGCGAGTGCGCCTTGCTGATGACTTTGAGATGTGCTAGTCACACTGGACCATGCTTGAAATCTTATGAAGATAAGGAAGGGGTCCTGAGGTAACAGAAGCCAAAAGGGAAATACCAGGGAAATATCTCAAAGGAATTAAGGGATGTTCCTCTAAGAAGACAATGTGTCTCAGCTCAGCTGAGATGCCTTTACACCAATGAGTACAGCACAGGCAGCAATCAGGAGGAGCTTGGAGCCACAAGAAAATTGTGATCTTGTTGGTATTACTGAATCTTGATGGGACAAATCTCATGCCTGCAGTATAGCTATCAAAGGCTACAGGCATTCAGACAGGGATGAGAGGATAGGTGGAGGGGGAGCCCTCTGCACTAAGAGCCTGTTGGCAGAGCCTCCTTACTCCAGCTCACAGGCTGTCATCCTGCGAGGGAACTTCAACCACCCTGACATCTGCTGAGAATGCAGCATGGTGGGAGTAGGAAATCTAGGAAACTCCTGGAATGCATGGATGATAAATTCTTAGGTACTATTCCAGATAGTAAACATACCCACCAGAGGGGACACAATACTGGATCTAGTGGTCACCAATGTTTCAGTGTCAAGATGGGAGGCAGCCTGATCATGCATCAGTGGAGTTTGCAGTCCTAAGGGATATGTGTCAGGTGAAGAGTAAGATAAATATCCTGAACAACAGGAAAGTAAAATTCCAGCTCTTCAAGGACTTAGCAGCTAGAACACAAAAATTAGCTATGCACAGGAAAAAAAAAACTTGGGCAAGAAGGGAAGGACACTGACATGACTTTGAGAAAGGAACTTTTGGTCAAGTTAGTGGGCAAGAAGCAAATGCACAGTCAGTGGAATCATGAACAGGAATCCAGGGAAGAGTACAGGGGCTCAGTCAGGTTGTATAAGGATGGGATCAGGAAGGCCATGGCAAATCTGGAGCTGAAATTGGCAAGGGAACCAAAGAATAGCAAGAAAGATTTCTATACGTATGTCAGCCAGAAAAAAAGATCACAAAAGGCTAGCCAGTGAGTCCAAATGGATGAGAAGACTGGGGTAATCAAAAACTATTTCGCCTCAGTCTTCAATGGCAGCTTATAGAAGCTAATTTCTCTTTGCACACCTCTCAAGTAGGTTGACCACAAGACAAGGACTGAGGGAGCTAAAGTCCTCCCATTGTAAGTAAAATCAGGTTCATGACCACCTGAGGAACCTGAAAGTTTGTCAGTCCATGGGACAAGATGAAATGCAGGGAATTGGTTCATATTGTTGACAAGATAGGCTCCATGATATTTTAAAAGTGTGACAGTCTGGTGAAGTCCCAGGTCACTGGAGAAGGGGAAACACTGTACTCATCTTTTAAAAAGTTAGAAAGCAGGACCCTGGGAACTCCTGACCTGTCAGCCTCACCCTTCTCTCTGCACTGATCACGGAACAGATCCTCATAAAAGATGAACAGAGGCAGACAGAGGACAGGGAGGGGATTCAGGACAGTCAGAACAGTGTCATCAGTGGTGAGTTTAATCATCATCTTTTTAAAAATAAAATGGTATGTATCATAAAGTATTGGCTATTTTAAATATTTAGTCTTCCTACTAACTTCTAAATAAACATTCTGGAAAAGTGCATTTAAATTGCATGGTCAATAAAAAATACGTTACTTATAAAGAATTGAAGGCTAGGAATTAATGTTCTACATTAGATAAGCCTTTCATATTATTTTTGTCTTTATCAATTCATCTACTAAGTCTTTTCAAAGAAACTGAATATACTGACAACTACACCATTCAATCAATGGCTTTGTGACAGAGCTATAAATACCTGGGTAGCTGGAGTGGGAAGGGAGAGACTATTTGTGGAAACTAAGGATTATGGCACATCTGCAATCACCTACAACGTCAGCATTCATACTGTAAAATGGATGATGATAAAAAATACACACCTGAGTGGAATACATTATCTAAAGCTAACATAAGCGGCATGAATGTTTTATTACCAGGGAAATGGTGCACAGTACATGACAGCAGAAAAAGTCAGTTGAGACAGGCAATTTTAATTTTTATTGATAATATGATCACAGGTGTGCTTTCAATCATTTCACCACTTCAGGTTTCTCATCAACTTTCACTAATAATTTCATATGACAAGCACAGTGCTTGTGACATTACAAATGCAACCTGGAGTTACTTACAATGCCTGCTGACTGTTAAGCCTCTGTCTCTACTGCTGGGGCAGAACTCCAAAAGCCCTTTCTATTTAGTACACCAAAGGTCTCTCTGCCTCTCTGTCATGCCCTGTGGCATTTGTGTTTCATGCTAAGTGTGGCTGATGCAACCAATGTAAGTAAATGTTTTGACAGTGCTCTTCAAAAAAAAAACCAGTGCCTTCTGGGTGAAGATGGGAAAGAGGCAGGACAGGATTCAGAAGGACCATGATCAAAATCCTCAGATCATTAAGGGATGTATCATTCAACTGAATAAATGGATAGTCTTAATCCAGAAGGCTTTCTGGCTCACAGCCTTTGTGCTTCAAATTTCAGAAAATCTTAACAGAATTTCCTGTATTGCATGCTCCAATTTAGCTCTAATAGTACTGCTGTGACTGAGGTCTAGTTGGAGCCAAGTATGCATGATTCAGGAAGTAGCATTCATGATTTCAAATAAACACTGTATTGTGAGAACACAAACAAAAGAAAGTGAAACTGCAGAACCAAAGCATTCTCCATTTCATATTCTGTTTAGATAATGAATCTTACATATGTCTGCATGGCGCTCTTCATCAGAAAATTCATACCTCCCTGCTTTGCCCTATATGCTCAGATGAGCTTCAGGGTGAGGAGTTCTACAAAACACAAATAATGTGAAAAAAGTTTATAGCTGTCTCATTTCATGTTTTTTTTCTCGAATTCATGCTGCTATTAAGATACATTAGTAGGTTTTGAAAATAAATAGTATGAGCAAAGTTAAAATACAAATTTTATCTGAGTCCAATGATAAGATCTATCAAATAAACTATTTCACCATAACATATGAATCAAAATGAAAACATCATACAACGTTCAGTTGCTAATTTTAAGGTTTGTTTCTCCAATTTTTTTTTAAATGTTTGACCATTGCAACTAACTTAATCAGAACTCCATATACATAGTAATTATTATGAAATAATTATAATATCTTAATATATAAAATATTGTTCACATTAACATAAGTAGATTTTTTACACTAAGGAAGTAATAAAATTGTTTTAAAGCCATTTTTAATATTAAATGTGTGTCCTCTATGAGGGTGACAATTAAACGATTACACAGTAATGCCAAACTGGAGCCACTAATAGTCAGGAATAAAATATAACTTCTAGTGGTACAAAATACTTTTACATATAATTTATAAAGTATATGCTCACCTTTGCTTTCTTTAATTCCATTTATTTTGTTTCATTTATTTTGCAGCTGCTTTTTGTTGTAAATATATGTCATTTCCATACTAAATTGGTATGAATCTGATAATAAAACATAATTATCTTTGTAGGAATTTTAGAAATCTAGAACAAAAATGCCCAGCTTTCCTAGTAGTTGTAACCATTCCTCAGTAACAGATATCATGACATCAGAGACTACCTTAAGGTCATTTTCCCTTTCTTAAAATATTTTACTTTAGGATGACTGTTGCACAAGTGGATTAAGTAGGATTTAAACAGTTCCATTTCAAAATATTCAAGTATTTTCTTTGTACTGAAAATTATTCCCCATGAGACAAGGATGAACAGAAGGAATCTATTCTCTTCTGCTTCCTATTTGCTTAGCACAGGTGTCAACCAAAGTATCAACACAGAGAACAGAAGGGATAAAATCTTGGCTTCTCTGATATGAATGGCAATTCTCCCATTGACTTTAACGGGTCAGCATTTTTTCAGAACTGTTTCTGAACTCACAGTTGCCAGAATGTGAGATTCCACTGAAAAGTCAACTTCTCCACTGTGTGAGATGAAGGCAGATTGGATGTACATGGTAGTCAGAGCAGAACATTGAATACTGACGCTTCATGGCAAAGTTAATATGCTGTAGAGTGCAGAGCGCTTCCAAACAATAACAATGCATAATTTGTTTCTTTCATTTGACATTGTCTCATAAATAAAAGATAGGAGGATGATGAATTATAGTTTGCTAACACTAGAGCCAAATAATCATACTTGATTGCTAATAAATGACAATGAAAACTGATTCATACAAATCAGAAGTTGTACCGCAGCAATAAATATCTAGGAGGGCACTGTACATTAATAACAATTTTTATGCTGTTTATGTGAATATCAATTTATATTTGCATGGCTCTTGGCTAGAAACCATTGGGAAAATATTTTTTCAACACTTTGAAACAAATCAGACTGTCAGTCACTCACTTTTCTGCTATATTTAAGGTTTGAAACAGTTACTCTTTGCCATATTAACTTACCTTGCTTAACAAACACAGAAGACTAAGAGTTAAAATGAAGTATAATACTGTTAAAATTTAAACCTTATTGAGATATTAATTTAAAATTGGTCTTACATCAACACTGAAAAACTCTGTCATTTCCTTCATTATTTTCACAAAATTATTTGCCTGTTTTAGCAAGGTAATTATTGTGATACTGGTATTAGAAGTTCTATGGAATGGTAAAGTTTCTGTCAGCTATGAAGGTAAGACTCTCTGTAGTGAATCCCATTGTCAAAGCTGCTAAAGGACGCTTTACACGCACATAATTACTACAGTTGATCCAAATTCTACAGTAATTACAGTATTAGAATAAATGGGAACATGGCAGCACGTCACCTAAGAATCCTCTGGCAGTACAAAGATAAGTACAATTGCTGTGCACAGCTTTGTCTAAGCCTTTTAAGGCAGTCTCCAAGATTCCACTATGTAAGTAGCAAAAGATCAGCTTTCCTATTTTTAATTCACAGCACAATAGCTGCACATTCTGTGGCTGACTGGAGTTATTTGTGTTTGCCAGTATTTTTGAATAATGGACAGAGGTAAGGAGATAGAACGCAATACCCAAAAAATTCTCCTTCTTCAGGACTTGAAGAAAAGAATTCCAGTTGATGAAGTTCAAAGCTACTATCTCAAATTTTTTTAAAAAATTCAAAACCCTGATTATTTTTTCTTTCTCAACTCCAAAATTGCTCTTTTTTAGGACTGACCAGTTCAGTGCAATTTATGATGTGTAATGAAAAACCCAAGAGGCATACATTGCTGTCTCCTGAAATTTGGAACTTTCTATGTTCCCTAAAATCTACTCTTTTAGGATGGGCAGGATGAACAAGTTTAAGTCACAGACTGTAAGAATATATGTGATTCAGTTTAAAGACTAGTAACTTTCTTTTCTTTTTTTTTCATATAGGTTAACCTAAAAAAATTTGGTATGATCTGTCACAATCAAGCTTATTAGTACCACAGGATTTTCCAGAATCATGAATGTAACAAACGTGTCATAAATATTATAAAATGTTATTAATGTTATATTGTTAAATGTATAACACATATCACATATCTAAACAAATATCTCCCTGCTTAGCCCCCTTGCTCCCATCCCCCTTTAAAGGAATGGTTCATTTAACATTTATAATCAATGTAACTACTGTAGCAAAAAAACGCAAAACCAGCTAAAAACTCCCTTGCATTCGCCAGCTTAATTGCAGACCAATAGAACCTGCAAAGTAAGAAAAAAATCTACACAATTAGTTCTTGAATACATATGTGTGCACACACAAGTAGACAAACTGACTATTTTTACAAGTAGTTTATGTGCTATCTGATGGTGCAATGATAGGTATAAAAGCAATTAAGCAGTCAAGTAGTTCCTTCTATATGTCCTGAAGAAGAGTCAGAAAGCATGACAAGCAACATGTTGACTTTAAACATATATTGTTAGATTCAGATAATTACCCAGTCTTTTTAGGCTGATAGTGAATAGCTTCCATTTCCAAGAGCTGCTGGATGTTTTAGCAGTCAAAGAGCTTTGATCTTCATTTTGTAATAAGTTTGAAAATATTACAGTATAACGCAAATGTCTTGAGTTGCCGCTATCTTACATGGGAAAAAGATTGCGCTATCTCCAATTAGGAGACAACAAAGCATCATCTTCATTTAACATTATAGTTAATGTAAAGCTTATAGG
>JANIJU010000003.1:46319097-46373518 GCA_025504685.1 Leucosticte australis | reverse complement strand
AAAGCATCATCTTCATTTAACATTATAGTTAATGTAAAGCTTATAGGTTTTTTCTGGCCTAGGAAAATCCTAATCACAGATGAAAACTGCACAGCATCCTGGGGGAGTAGAGAAGGAAAAAGAGGTGAACTTAAAAGATGAAGAAAGGCTATTTCTCTGACTGTAAAGGGCTTATGCTCCACTTGCATCTTTCATAAAGCAGGCTAATTTTTATGATGCTTAATTACTATTCTTTCCCAAGTCAAATTATGTGAAATCTATCTGTGTTAAAGGAACCAAATTTCAAGCAAATGTGATGATCTAATTCTAAACACAATATTTATAACTTTGTATTCCCATTGGTTCCTTTTAAGAGGTCTACAACACTTTATTTCCACTTTCTTATTTTAGAAAAAACAGATGTGTATTAAGAAAACATCAAAACTTTTACCAAATAAAAACCCCAATAAAAACAACTTTTTAAAAAGTAGTAGCACTAGGAATAAGTCTCAAACTAGTGATCCCTAGACTGATTTATCATCACTTAAAACAACAAGATCCTCCGTCCCTGATTTATTTTCCATTACGCACCAATAGAGAAAATGATAAATACTTTTCAAGATATGAAGTGACATATAAGATTCAACAAGGAGCTAAAACTGCAGCAAAACAGAGTATATGAAATCTGAAAAGAAACATAAGTGCCAGGGACAGTCTTAGTACAGGAAATTCAACAGATATGATCCAAGATTTGCGTCTCCACCTCCTTGTGCAAGACCAAGATTGCAAAATACACTACAGATACCACACACCATGGAAAAGTTAACTATTCTCTAGAACCTTCATTGCAAAATAGAGAGCAGTATTTTCATAGTGTTTAATAAGACATAATTTTATATTGAGGAACAAACAAATTGAGCCATTGTGCCATGACCAGGAAATTTTAAGAGTGTAGACAGCATCTTTACCAGATTTATCAATTTTTGAAAAGGAGACCAAAGAGCAAAGAGAGAATGTAAAGACATTGATGGTGTCACAGTTCCAGGATTCTAGGTAAAAATAGGGCTTTCAGATTTAATTATAATTTTTACGTAGATATGTCAATAGTGATAATTTAAATCTCTTATTCTTCACAAAACAATAAAAAGACATTTGGCATATGAGGCAGGTCAAAAGAGTATCAGCTACACAGACAAAAACAACTGCAAAGACCTTCCAAGCCCTTTGTCATGGATTGTGTTGGTTTTAGTCTCATTTATAGAATTATTTTACTCTCCTTTAGAAAGCAGGACACGAAGTGCTGGCCGTATAGTAAGAAAGAAAAAGCTTCATATCTATATTAGAATATAGCTGGCCTTTAAAGGTCTACACAGAGATTGTTAGTCTTCAGTGTTGCCTTGTAGCATGATTTGAAGAATACTCATCCATACCTCAGTTCTATAAATTATTAGCTGAAACACATTGTTTCACATATGTGGCAACCAAGGCTGCTGTGATTTACTGCTCAGTCAGTATCTGAAGTAATGTAAAAAGTATGCATAAAAAGAGCCAGAAAGATTTTCAATGAGCTTACTAACACAGTACAGTACATATCCAATAGGAAAAGAATGAACCATAAATCTCATAATGTCTACCTCTGTTAGTTATGAAAGTAATTTTCTCATGCAGTTCTGATCAGAAACATAAAGGCAAGCTGAATAAAAGCTTCTGGAAAGAAAAAAAGCTTCATGTAAGTGACACTTCATTGAACAGTCAGTGGGAAATCACAACTGCAAAACATCTGTTTCAACCCCGCAAATAAAATTAATTTAAATTAAGTACATAAATAACTTGCTATGCACATATCAACGTAATCAATAAGCAGCAGACTCCTAATCACAACTGCCATTAAGATTTGTAGTGAAAGATAAGAATAAAGAGATAATTGCAATCAGAAAACATGCTGAGTGGAAATAAATTACAGTGAATTTTAAACAGCGTTAAAGAAATGTTCAGAGGAAGTTTACTGCAGCATATGAAAAGCCCCAAAATATGAGGCCAAACTATATCTTCCTTTCCTTGTCCCTCATCACTTCTCTTTTAATGTGTGAAACTCAATTCTTTTTCCCTTGCTGACTTGTTTATTGCTCAAGATGAATATAGACCTAAAACTACCATCAGTTTCAGACAGATTATCTGAAAGAGAAAGCCACTTCTAATGATGCATCATTATTTTCTTTATTCCATGCTACCTTGTACTTCTGTCCTAGAGTATGTGTCATCCAACTTTTCAAGCTATCATTTCATGCACAAAACTTCCCTTTTCACTCTTTTCCTCTAAAATTTCTTGTGAAAGAGCTGTCTGCACTCATTAAAAACATCCTTGTTGCTTGGCTTTATGGTCTTTTTTTCCAGCAGAAGTCCACAGTATCAACTTCCTTTAGGTTTGGATACTCCTTTTTCTATTTCTTTTTCCCATCACCTCTAAGATTTACCCTTCTTACCTTTAGCTGGCACAGTTAATGTATGCTCCTACCCTTCCCCAAAGTCACTTTTCCCTTCCTATTCTCCTCTGGTACTTCTTTCTCTTCTGTGATGGAATATGGACTGTGATATTCATAAAGGGTATTCTGAGAAGAAAACCATAAGTGTGAAAAAAAGAAACATCTTCATATTCAGGAGATGCAATACTATTCCTAACTGATTGCTAATTTCCCCTGCCTTTATCCTGTTCTCTACCCAGATTTCATCTTAGCTGAGTAAATCAATTGCCACTTTTCTTTTACTCCTATCAGCCTCCTATATTACTGCTGACTTTTTTCTCTCTTCTTCCTGCATTAGATAATGCTTTGCTTCTTCTGTACTAGCCCTCATACTTCTCCGTTCCACCAAATTATAATCCACATCTTTAGTTTTCTGCATCTCAGATTTTGCTGGTGTTATTTAAATCACTTTTTTTTTTTTTTTGTTAGTGGTCATGTTTGGCTTTTCTTTAATTTCTTCTTTACTCTGTCCTTCATTAGGACAGTAGTTGAGGGTAACAGAGGAAAAACAATGAAGAAAGTGAAAATTTGCCTGTAGTCACCTGTAGTCATCCTTTATTAACAAGAAGGAAAGTGACTTTTCTTCCCAACCCAGCCCAAATTCAGGTTTCCTCAATTTTCTGTTCTTGCAAAGCAGAAAAAAAAAAAAAATTAACTACATAGCTGATTCAGAATTGCATATATCTCAATACCAATGTAATGAAACATATATAAACATATACATATATTAGTTGAGTATTTTACCAGAATTATAGGGCTCACAGAAACAACAAACTTTCATTTCTGCAAAGAAATTTTGCTCTCCAGAAGTTCCCTAAAATGTCAATGTCATGTTCTTTATGCACCCTAAATTTTTAAAGTAGCTCAGGGAATTCTGATTCCAAGAAAAAATAAGATACATTCCTCTAATGATTTCTGCTTGAAAAGATAGTGACTTGTGACATAAACAATTGGGGTGAAATTCTTCCCTTGATGACTTATCACTCAGGGATGCTAATGACTTCAGTAGGAAAGATGGTTGAGCATCCTAGGGTACAATTTGCTTCCTACTGTTTTTGTGCTTACTGAGATTGAAGATTACTCTAGGGAAGATACTGTATGTGAAGCAGAGAAACCAATTATGCCTGAAAAAGATGTTGATGGATAAAGAATAAATAAGCATGCATATACAAATAAAGAGCTTCAGCTAATGTAAATATATACATACATGGTTCAACAGTGTAAAAACTGTGGCATATATGCTAGAACCAATCCATATGCTAACATTAACAATGGCATCTGCTAAAAATTTTAATTCTCCCAGTAGCTTTAGACAAGTTCTGACACTGAGTCAAGAAGTATGAGACAGAGGTAATGAAGAGAAGGAAATATTTTTAGCAGAGTGAATACATTACCACTGTCTTGATTTTGGAGTATGAACCCTAAATATCTCTTGGTGCAAGCTAACAACTTTCACTATATGACATATGGTGCATAAAAATTATGGAGATATTTTGATAATTTTTTTTCTCACAGGAAAAATTTTATTGGAAATTAGTAAAAATTTATTAAGTAAATACCCTCACTGAATTATGTCAATGTAAAATTATTTTTAAATTGCATTCATAGAACTTCCCAAAGCATATGCATAAATTAAGACCTACTACACACATTTAACAGCTATAGATGGATTCTATGCCTGCTAAAATATTTCGTAATAGCAAAACTCAAACACACTGTAATTACTAATTTAAAAAAAAAATAAATTAACCCACCCCTCTCTGTAACCAATAGCAAAAAACCCCACAAAGAGTAATGAGAGGCTCTCTCTGTCCACCGAGGAACAAGTGTATTACAAAGCTCCTATATTGTTCTGATTCATTAAAGCTATGTATACATATAAACTTACAGGCTACCTCCCTAACAAAGAGAACAAGGACACAGAGAGTGAGGCAGAGAAATGGTACAACATATAAATTGTGAATACCATAGTTATTTCCATTGTTACATCATCTCAGACGCATATAAACCCTTACTCAGTACACTTTATGAAAGTAGATGTGACTTCCTTGAAATTTTGTATTAAAATAAAAGGCAAGACATATAGTGCTAAATTCTTATTTCTGTTGGTCAAATTAAATAGTATCATCAAATCCTGTGTCAGACTTTACTGGTAAGCCTTCAATATTTTTATTTGAAATTATTTATTTATTTTTAAATAGTGCTACAAGGCGATATGCATGAATGCAATGCACAAAATATGCATTACATATTTTGTGTATATGCTATACAACACACATGCATATATATGCATACATATATTCTGCATACATAAGATGTCAAAATATATAGCAGAACTTAATGGGAAGTTTTAGCTCTCTTTTAGTTTTATCTTAATTAAACTTAAATGAGTTGGAAATTATACCAAATTGTAATAATTCTCAGCTTTTTCTCACTATTTGATTTCTCAGTATTTTGATTCCAACCTCTGTCAAGGACCATCCCACAGATGAACTGTTAAAGAAATTGTATGCAATTCCAGTTATTCACTAAATGAGAATCAGGTAAAAGGAAAGAGGTTTCTCTGGACATCCCAAAGCATGTTCCATTGGCAGCACCAGGAGAGAGAGGTTTTGCTGTGTGGAATTGAGAGATTACACATTAACGAATTATGGGAGAAAAATATGTAATAGGTAACCATGAGGTTATAAATACTTACGACTTTTCATGAGGTAATAAATATTTAGGACAAGAACATTATATACAACATGCCTCTTCTCTTCAATGAGTAAAATCTGGCCTACAAAGGGAACTCTCTTTACGTAATCCTTTTATGCTAGTATTTTTTTGTGACATATATATGCCCTAAATAGTACCTCTTAGAATATATGTAAGCCTTTATTAGCATGTGAAGGGGAGTCTTTGCAGACAAGTGGGTCAGCCCTCACAGGGGCTGTTTGCAGTGCATGCCCTTCTGTGGTGGTTTGGCACTACAGTAGTGTTGTGAGTACCCTGCTGCTGATGCTCCCTAGTAAGGGAGAGCCAGAGGAATGAAGGTTCTGCAAAAATTTTCTCACTGTATATGTCAGTAAACACAAAGCCTTAGTACATGTGCAGGTGCTTAGGTGCTGGAAGCAAGGGGTGACAGGGAAGAATAGAAGAGTCCACACAGCTGCAGGTATTCCTGTGTCTGAGGGACCAGTCTTGCAGAAGGGAAAAAGACTGAGGAGTGAGGAGGGGCAGAGAGGAACTCTATGAGATAACTGCAACCTCCACTTCCCATCCCTTGTTTAGGGGACATTAGGTAGAGGAGTCAGAAATTAAGTTGAGCCTGGGAAGAAGAAAGGAGTGTGGGGGAAGGTGTTTTTATCTTTGTTGTTGTTTTTAAAATTACATTAATTTTCCCAGAATTTTTAGTCAGTGCTGCCCTTGAAAGTAATTGGTAAGTGGCCTGCCTGTACTTGTCTCATCCCACAAGTTTTTCCACTTCAGTTTTTCCATTATCCTGTTGAGAGGAGGAAGTGAGAGTGGCTGGGTGTTGGTGTAGCACACTATATGGATCTCATCAATGCATCTTCTGTAAGAAACAACGTCCCAGAACTAGGATAGCCTTTAAGTGTCAGCTGTCAATAAATCTAACTACCTTATTAATCAGAGGGACACTTGGAATAGTTTTGGTTCTTCAACTGACTGCAAGCACTTTTAAAATTATTACTGATAGAGGACTTCTAAAACTTAAGGTAGGTTGGGATCTTGTGTGAAGAATGCAACTTTGTTTTTACTTTTCTTGGAAAACTTATGGAAAGCCTGCAGAACAATGATGAATGCAGTAGACATGTGCTGTGTTTTTACATTGCTTTCTAAAATTAAAAACTAATTAGTATTTTATTTTTACTGTAAACCATTGCTTTATTGGTAACTTTTTATGGGCTTAGGGAACAAGAAGTGTTTACAAAAACAACAAAAACCAATTAAATTACCAAAAAAAACCCCAATAAACATGAAACCTAGTTCTATAGGCCAGCATATTTTTAATAATGAAATCTACACTGCAAAACAAAAGCATGAACAATCAAAACCAAGATAAAAACTACACTGAATCATCCTTTATTTGAACTTCATTTTCAATAAAATGCTAGCAGCAATATTAAAGGTTAAAACTTTTTGTTGTTGTTGCTTTTTGTTTGTTTGTTTGTTTGTTTTTTGGGGTTTTTAAAATGTCAGAATGCTTTAATCCTTAAACAAAGCTGCTTACATGCACAAGGAATATTCCAAGTACAGTTTCTAATAAATTTCCTTTTAGGTAATTAGAACTGGTTTGGGACTAAAACCAAGATAATCTTATGCTGGGTTTTTAGAATGAAATATATAGGGTTTACTGGGGTTTATTTTTGTTCCCAATCATTAACTCAAATTAGAATTCCTAGTTATGTTGTTGCTGTAGAAGTGTAGAAAAATTTTAATGGGAAATTCAAAGTGCAACTTACTGCAATACATGCTTTCTAGTGTAAATTAATGGATGTAAATAAGAAAAAACTTACAGTTTTTCAGTAACACTAATGCAAAAGTAAAAATAAAAAAGGCATAAAAACTCAGTGTTTTTCCTATACTCCTTACCCTATCAACTCACAGTAAAAGAAAAGCATCTACAATTAATCCTCTATACAATTATTTTATTAAATATTAAAAAGGATCAATACATAATAGTATTACTCAAGGAATTTGATTGTTCACTGTACTATTTTCATGTTTTTTGAACAGAATGAAGTGGAAATTATAGGTCTCCTTGCCAAATAATCCAAATAAGTGGATTCTAAGGGTAATTTATCCCACAGCATAGTGAATCTTAAGCCAAAAACTGGAGTTTAAAAAACACATAGGACGATATAGTAATGTGCAGATGTGTGAACACAGTTACCACTTTATAAGCAGTATTATACATTTTATAGTAATTCTACTAAATATTTTATAGTAATTCTACTAATTACTAAGAACTTCTATACTGCCCTTAGAAATGTATTTTTTAAGGTTGATGATTTAGGCTTTGTCATATGAAGTTATAAGTTAATATAGATATGATTGCATTCTAGTTGTCTGTTTTAAAAACGGAAATCTGAATAAGCAGTCCTCTGTGTTGTGAAAACTTACAGCATGAAATTACAACTCATTTCTTGCTGGGAGGGCTGGATGCGCATTCGTGTTAAACACAACATTATATCTTGACAGATTTTATTCAATTGCTTATTTGGTCCCTGATAATATAAATTGCAAAAAATATTGCATTTATGTTTAGAAAACATGAATGATATTCAAGGATCTATTTATGAATATTTTCTTAAATAGAGTTATGTTCTGAGACAAATAGTCAAACTTCCAGTGTGTTCCAAACAGCTTGCATATGATCATGTAAGAAGCAGCTGAGCCCCAAAATATTTTAATTAAAGATACCCATTACTTTAATTTTTTCTTGACTACTGTTTTTAAATGGGCATAGACCTTTAGATTTCCAGAAGGTAAAATTCGCTGGGGTGGGTCACTCACATTGTCACTAGGAAAATTGGTTTGATGTTGTCATTCATTGCTATTTCAATTCTTATTAACACTATGAAGAGGGAATGTAAAGTCCTGGAAACTTATTCCTAGGTGCATCTTTTTTCTTTGTACATCATTCAGTGCCAGAAAAATAAAGAAGTGGAATGGAGGAGGTACAACAGTAAAATACCAGCTTCCATGAGAGAAAAGGAGAAAGTGTAAGTAGAGAAAATGCAAATTCAAATGAAGCTTATTGACATTATCTCAGTCACACCTTGGAAGTGTGTTTTTTCAGTTCTAGTGATGATACCTGCAGTGTAATCCTGGAGTCATTAATCCTCTAGTCTTCCTCTTCTGGCAAGAAATGTAAAAATTTACATGACATGGAATATTAAAGACTTTTTATCATCTGACAATAAAAATCCTAGGTGTCCTGGTGGATAGTGAGCTGAAGTCCACAGTGCACTCTTGCAGACATGATAGGGGGAACATTGTCCTGGATAGCATAACAAGGGTACAGACATCTTGTTAATAATGTGATACTGCTTCCTTAGTAAGCACTTTCCAGAGCTGCAGAGTGGCTGAGGCCATGGGCAAAACCTGGAAATTTTGAAGTTCCATCTAAATATAAGAAAGAGATTTTTCTTGTGAACATGGTCAGCAACTGTCTAAGGTTGTCCAGAGAGGGTATTAAAGGTATCTTAGAGGTATTAAAGCCTGTCCAGAAACTTTCCTGAGCAACTTGTTCTAACTATCCCTGTTCTGAGCAGGGAGTTGCAGGGGATGATATCCAGAAGTGCCAACCAGCCTTAGACACCCTATCCTTTTTCTTGTATGCATGTCCATACATTCTAGAAAAATAACCATCACAAGACAAATCTGAAGTCTTCCGCTCTGACACTCAATGAATTCCTTTCATTAAAGCGTAAAATTACCATGTATGCCTATAAAACTGCAGTAAAATAAATAAATAAATAAACAAACCCTGAATTAAGGGCTGTATTAAATCAAAGTCAATCGATATCTCAGAAATTTTCCAAGATAGGCATCTAATATTTTAAATGTTCTTCAAGTCAAAGCCAGGAAGTACTGCTACGAATTTAACTTTTAAAATGTTGCAAAATTGATATTCTAAAAACATTGACCATAGAGAAAAAGCATTTAGAATCTAAAGGAAATGGAGAGCTGACCTCTCCCAATCCTCTACCATGAACAAAAACAAGATATTGTAGTTATTTGTGTATTTCATCTTCCACCAGCTTCAATCTACCAAGTAATTTTTAATTATAACCTCTGGGTTCTTTTATAGTCTGCTTTTCAATTAGTAAGAAAGCAAACAAACAAGGAATGAAATTGCTTCTGTTCTGCTGCAAATGTATATTTCCTGCTACTCTTCCCACAGTGCTCAATTCTGTTTCTCAGCTAATTGAAGAATTGCAGCACTACATCCTCACCCTTGATCTAATAGTTGCTTTGTGTGTTCTGACTGATTGAAAGTGCATGCAATGACCTTCAAATAGAAAAAAACTACTTTTTTATAAACAAGAATTAATGCAATGTAATTTTTCACGCCCAACTCAATCTCATTTAGTTCATATATACTTGCAAATCCTTTCCAGTATTAATGACGTTATCTTAGTATATTCTTTGACAACGAGAATTGTTTTAAGCTTTTTGGATCTACTTCCAGAGACTCCAAGTGGAATAGGGAAATATACTTAACAGAAAGGGAGAAAAGGAGAAGGAAAATGTGTGTGCTTATCTTCTAGACTTTCCATCTCTATAAAAAATACTGAAATCAGTTGATTTAGTGAAGACTCTGAATGAAATCATACCTATAAAATGACAATCATTATCTATGTCTCAGTTTCATCAAGGTTAGGCTCTTAAAAAAAATCTAGGAAATTTTGAAAAAAATTTATTCCAGTTGTGATGCTGTTTTACTTTTCTAGCCAGATCTAATAATGAAACTAGAAACTTTCTTTATTCATGAAACTAGCTGTAAGTATATGTGAGCTTGAAAAAACTACAGTTAAAAGTTATTTATTTATATCTGCAATCATTGTGATTTATCAGTGTGCAAATAAATATAAGAAGTATTAGAAAATCTTGTAATTTCTTTAAAAAATTAGCACAGGTACTTAATTTTGTTTTATATTTTTTCTAAAACAGTTTACAAGAATAAAAAGCCATTCAGTAAGTAAAAAGAAAAACACATCTCTGTAAAGAACAATATTACTATTTATACTTCAGCCATAATACCACAATTTTTAAGAGAGTGTTTTTCTCAATAACATCTTCAAAGATAATAAATAACATATTCAATTTTTTATATTTAGCTTCCTACATAAACAAAATGTGTAAAGTATAAAACACTCCAAACCTGTGACTTTATTAACATAAACTATCCAACAACTGGGGAGGGGAGGTCTAAATTTTTCACCCAGAGGGTGGCTGGGCACTGGAGGATGATCCCCAGGGAAGTGGTCGCAGCTCCAGCCTGACAGAGTTCAAGAAGCATTTGGACACTGCTCTCAGGCACGTGGTGTGATTCTTTGAAATCCTGCCAGGGCCAGGAGTTGGACTCAATGGTCCTGATAAGTCCCTTCCAACACACTAAATTCTGTAATTTTATGACTCAGAGCATTGTAATGTAAACTTCAAGGGAAGATCTTCCAGTGCCAGGGTATTTTATGGATCACTTTATTGAACTTGAACAGGATTGAACTATCTAATGCTGTGTAAAGTAACATGCATGTTACAAGTTACTCATAATAGTATGTATCCTCTCTAGGAAATTTTTTTTTAATATTCCACACCTTTTATTTCAGATTTACTGGATTACATGGCTTTCCCATTAACACTTTGTTGCAGCAGCAAAGTTTATGAGGCAAATTGAATAGCTTAAAGTAAAAATTTTGATCATTTAAACCTAATTTTGAATTTTGTTTTACTTTACTTAATTTTGAAAATACCTATAAATGCAGAGGAGAGAAATTTAAAAAAAAAATCATATTGTCTCTGACTCCTCCTCCTTCTCCTCAAATATGCAGAGATTTGAAGCATATGAGAACAGAATATAAATTTCATGTTGTGCAAAAAGGCACAGCTAGGCACATATCCAGGGAGGGAGATCCATATCATTGCCGTGCAGATATATAAAATACTTGCTTCTGGTATTCCACAGTTTTGGTTGACAAGAAAGGTAAAAAATGAGAAACTAAGAATCTTTGTTATATCATTCTAGGAAGAGAACACATGAAAATTTTGTTGCAAATATTAAAATAGGTGTGTTAAAAGATTAGACATAACTAAGTATCAAATGGCTGATATGTAGGTTGGCATTTTAGGCCCAAGAAGAGGTACTTACTTGTGGTAAGGGACAACAAAAAGAAAAAAGTAACCAAATAAATTTTCTATCAGAGCAGTACAGGCTGGAACTATATAACAGGTGACTTTGATGTTAATAATATTAATTCTTAATCGTGGAAGCTGAAAATAACATTCACATATCCCTTTTTTAAATCTGAAACCTCAGTACAAGATATGAATATTTCTTAAATCTTGGAACTTCTACCCATACAGAACTCTTAGCAATGAGTAATCCACAGATATTCTTCCTGTGAAAAGGGATGATAAACAAATATGCAAGGAATCATTTATTAGTGAGAAATGCTGCTGTAGTCTCTGAATTCCTTTATGCTCCTTGAACTGATCTAAGATGAACATTTTTTCCATCAGTACATTTTTATCTTCTTTCTCTTTTTTCTTTTTTTTTTTGTTACTTATCTGGAAGCCAGGCCCTGGGAGGTGATCAGTCTGCTTGAGCAGAGCACTGTGTCCACAGAGCCCATCCACATCTCCCTTCACAGGAGGATGCAACATGTGCATGGTGCCTTCATCACCTTGGCAGCCTATTTTAGTCTGCCTCTGCATCAGGAGGCTGTCTGTGCTCAGCACTGATAACAAAGCCCTATCGCTTTTCGGAGTGACAGGGCACAGTGACAGATCCACACTGGAACTTAAGCGAAAAGCCCCTTCTAATTTAACTGCTAATCTGCTGAAGCTGTGCTCAAACCTAGCACGCTTGTTTTCAATTAAAACTTTCTTGTAACTAGAAAAAAAAAAAAGTTTGGTTTGTGTCTTTGCCTTTTTGGGTTGCAGTCAAGTCAGAAAGGAGCTGAAAAGCTCTGAAACAGAGTGGAGTGTTTTTTCATTCTGCTAAACGTCAGACATTTGTTTTTCAGATGGAAATTGCACAGAATACACTTTCTGAAAGCTGTTTTGTACTAAGCTTATGGAAGGTTTGTTGTCAAAATGAGAATTTTCCTCTGAAGTAAGATACAGGATTATTAACATATATTGGCAAAAAATCCATTATCTAGTGTTAATTTAAAGCTTGTGTCTAGAATTATTAACAGTAGAATGGAAAAGATTTAGTAAAAATTGTAGTGCATTTAGTGCTTTAAGCAACAAAAGGAATGATTTCAGTAGATTTTTAGGCCATACTGGCAAGTAATCAGTCTCTCTTCCTAAGTGTTTTCCTTAGCATTCACTGCTTTCTCAACAAACTAACTTACAACACTAGATGTTTAGACTATTAGCAAAAGGAGACCGTACTTCAAAGGACAAAAAGCTGGTATTGCTTTGATGTTGACCATACAACAATGTTTTGACTATTGCTATGTAGTCCATACCTTAAGGAAAGGGGGTAAAAATCATTTTTAGGGTCCCATGCTCTAGAAAAGAGGAACTACACAAAAAGCTGAGAGGGAGCATGACCAGGACAGGAGACTGGAACTGATCAAAGGAATATTCCAAACCCTGGAACTTCAGGCCCACCACTTCAAGGGAGAAGCTGGCTGGAAGGAAGCAACCACTGTCCAGGGAAGGGCATCAGTTAGCATTATTGTTCATAACTTGTTTCTCTTGTTTTGTTACTCTCTCTTCCTCTATCATTCTTGCTGTTGTTATTGGTATTATTATTATTACTATTCATTTATTGTTACTTTGTTATTACTATTGTTAATATAATAATATTTAGTGTTAGCTGCATATTTTTATTGAAATTACTATTTATTGATTTTTTTTTTTTTTTTAGTATTAATTTATTCTTTTCCCAGCTCAAGAGGTTTACCTATTATTTCTGCTTCTCCTCTCCTCCATGAGTGATTCTGGTGGTGGGAGTGAGAGTGTAGTTGCCAAGGCCTAATTTCCAATTGGGGTTAAACCATGACACAGTTTTAGAGAACACTTAAAGCAAAACCCACATGAATCTGTAAGAAATTTCTGAACTAACATTACCCTTGGGAAACTCAGAAAGTTTGCTGGCAATTTGTCTCTTGAATAACAAAGAGTGATTATTTTTTTCCTTTTTTATTCGAAATAGCTTTTACTTTTCTTGGTTCCCATCAACACTTGGAAAGTTGTTTCAGTGGGTTGGCTACATACCAAAATGCTGTCTTCTATGTAATTGCATGAGTCAACCTGCCATCACTTGCTTGATCAAGGCTTTGGCCTATGGAAAATAAAACATATGGCCTATATCCCAAAAAAACTCTGTGGATAAATATAAAATTAAAGCTAATGGCACTTAATACTAGAAGTTTGACTTTCTTTTTTTTTTTTTTGTTTTCCTTTTCTTTTTTTTTCCTTTTTTATTTTTAGATTCAGGTGACTGAAATGCACATAAAAATGTAAATACTTTGAATTTTGTAGTTATGCATTGTTATGTTGCATTTGTTCTTAACTAACAGGATAATGACTAAAATGTTTACAAGACAGGTAAAAAGAGATTAGTCAAAGATGTATATTTATGTTTAATGGCTAGCCTAATACAAAAAACTGTCAAGTTCTTAAAACAGCTAAGTATCTATAATGGCATGTGCAGCATACTGTATACTTTTTCCTCTGAAAATATTCTTACTTACATCTAATTTTAAAATACAGAAATAAAATTTATGCAGTTCGTATTTCATGAATTATTTAGAACTCTCTTTCTAATATTCTATGCTAATTCAAATAATATACTTTCCTTTCCTTGAAATTCTGTTTGAATATGTAAATTCATCATTCTTAGCAATAAGATACAATAAAGTTGCATTAATGAGTTATTTTGCCCCAACTTTTCAGATGGATTTTGCACAGAATTGAGTAGAGGCTGCCACTCCTTGGATAATATTTTCATTGTATATCTTTGTTCTTGAGGAAAATTTTATCAGGCAAGTGTCAATTTCTGTGCTCAGCAAAATAAGCTGTTCCAAATCTGTTAAATCAGTTTTAATCTGTACTCTGGAAGGAAATTTTTCTTAGCTATTGTCCTGTCCATGATAAATAATGCAGTGGTTTTTTGCTTAGGATTATGTCAGCAAGGAAACTGTGGTCATATGTCCACATGGAACTTCAAACACACCATTAGATACAGTTCTTGCCCCTGGATTATACAAAATGTTTCTCCTTCCTTTCCTCCCAAGCTGTTTTTGAATAATCCTCTACTTTCTTAAAAAATTAATACAAGTTTATTTTCTGTAGTGTTTGGAGGTGGTTGAGATGTTTGCTATTTATTAACCATGAATATTATCTTTCTGTGTATAAACATATATGTATGCATGCATAACAGTATAAATTTTATTTATTTGAAATCTTTTGGGTTAATTTTATATATCTCAGTCACATCTATGTGATATTCTATAGGGGATGAAAAGGGAAAGAAATAGCCTAAACTGCACAATATGCTAGGCAAAGGAAAGGCTGTACAAATCACACTTGAAATTTAAAGAGATTCGCCGCATCCTGTGTGTTCTCTGAACAGGAAATCCTTTGCAATATGTAAAAGAAGTCCTTAAGTATTCTGACACAAAATTATTTTACTCAGGTGTACAAAGAGCTGGTAGTGCAGTAGAAGATTAATTAATCTGTGTCTTTACCAATACATCCTGTTTGCAATATTGTTTTAAATCTGTGTTGCATAGTGATAAGGACAACACTACTGTAAGTGTAGCCATAAGTGCTCTGTGCTAGCCACTGTCCTTAAGCTGTTTTCCCTTGAGCCAAATTGCCAAAGGAGCTAGATGTCAATGAACTGTAGAAAGAATAAGCCATGCTGATGAATGTCTTAGCTCTATGTAATATTTTGTCCTTCCTACATGATGTTAATCTGAATGAAATGTGAATCTGTTTTTTAGACATTTGTAGGGCTCTCTCACTTGGACTTATCCATAAAAGGCCCAGTATGGGAATTGTATCTCAGAAGCTGCCTACATTTCATCATCCATTCAGGAGGGCTCAGTTTCTGTAAAAATTTCTGATGATCGGCTTCCTAAAAGGCAGTCTAGTTTTTTCTTTTGGTTGTTCAGTGTTAGATGACAATTTGCCAGATGATGTAAAACTGAATCTTTTCTATATTTAGTAAGATACAAGTCTGCTTAGTGAAACACAAGTCTCAGTTGGTAATTGAGTTTTCCATAATGTGTTATAAGCAAGCAAAATGAAATTGTCTGCACCCACAGTACTCTGCTGTTATTATTACAACTATTAACACTATTTCTAAAGAGTGAGATGAAGATATTCACAAATATGTAAAGTATGAAGGTGATGTCTCAAGGGTAAATTCAGTAAGCTCTCTACAAATCAGGTGCTCAGATATTTCATTAAGAGTTATGACCTTTTTCAGTGAACAGTTCTCTACAGCTACAAGCACAGACAATTTCACATAATTCAAAATCTCTGTTGTAAGTCAGAAGAAAGTGAGAAATGGGAAAATATGTTTAGTGAAATTATAACCATATAAACAAAAGAGGACTAGAAATAACTAAAAGCCTAAAGACATCTTGTGACAACAATCAAGTAAATAGTGTTTTAGAAATAGGATCTCAAATGAACATTTATTGTATGCTTTTAAAAACTATATATTAAATACAAAACAAACAAAAAAAAAACCTAAATAAAAAAATAAACTACAACAGTGCTTTAAAAGGCTGGGGGGCAGGGATAGAAACTACCCTGCAAAACGGTTTTTATTTTAGGAGATAAAAGCATCAAGGTCTTGTTGATTGTGCAATCATACATAACTGACAAATGTAGTTTGTTTTAAACCATAAAGCCTCCAGCAAGGTAGTACAGCAGATAAACATCTAATCATTCATTTGGGATAATACAGTTCAAGTCTTAAAACTCATGATATCCTATAAAATGGGTGATGCCTCAGCTCCTTCTCAGAATCTTAAAAAACTTTACAGGGTTTAGAGGCCTATTCTCTACAGAGGGTATCAGATTAAAACCTTGTATCAGAAGCCATTGTTCATATAAGAGAGAGGGTGAAAGAATATCTAGAGCTTTGGTTATTGAATGCTTTTTGGCATACATAAATCTATCTCCCTTCATAATGCTGCTGTAATGGCCAGTCACATACCCATCCTAATCTGAATGATAATGACCCATGGATTTCTCTTGCTTCTAGTACTGCTTGAGGTAAATATATGTACACTCACAACAGCCTATAGGTGACCTATGCAAATCTTAGCATCTTAATTTGTTCTAATGGTCAACATTTGGAAGATAACCCAAATAGTATTTTGAAGTTTAACTCTTTTACTGTGTGACTTCACAGGCTCGGGGTTATTTCCAAATAAACTTTCTTAAACATGTTGATTTGTGGATTGTGAATCTGGAATATGTTGCAAGGTTCAGTATAAGACCAAAGCATTGTTCTGTCAATTTACTACTTTTCCTAATAAAACTGAAAAATAATTTGCTGACAGAAAACTGGTGGCAGGTGTGCTTTACTGTTGACAGCTGCATTTCTGACACGGATCACAGAGAAACTGTAGTGCTCATGCTAGAACATCTGGACCATTTGATCAGATTTCAAGATCTAATTCAAATTGGCTATTATCATTTTACAAAGTAAAGGAAAATAGCATTATGGTGCAGTGTTCATATTAGCAGATGAAAAAAATCATAACTTATTATCTGAAAAATGTTTTCTTCTAAGAAAGATAAAGCAGTAGCTATTTAATAGACTACCACTGGATGAAGATATTTATTTACACTTGTGTAATGCTCAGAAGTACTCTGCAATACCAAAATCAAAGAAATGCAAGGCAACAACAAAAAAAATTAAAATAATATGTTGATACTAACATCAATATAGAACATTTCTCATATAGTAGGTAGTTTTCTGGACTGCATATTTTTAATAAGGTTGAAGTGTCTCTCATTAAAACAGCCACTGAAATGAGGGGATCTGAATTCCTTGAGGCATCTGTTGTTCTAGAAAATTAAATGCCAGGTTACACTGAAAGAAATAAACATCAAAAGCATAACCAAATGGTAATGTTAGTACATGATATTTCACCACCCTTTTCATCCTAAGTTCAGACTTTCTCAGGTGCAAAAAATATTGTAGTATGATTATAAAAAAGCTACATATGAGTAGCTTTTGCAAGATGAGTTAGAATGTAATGATGTTTCAATGTTACAACAGTCAGTATTTGGGGAAGGATGAAATCTTTGTTTGTCTACCTGAACAGGTCCTAGAGCATCTAAGCTTTTGAGGGAGTTTTCTTGCTTCACATTAGAAGTTTACAGAAGCTTCCACTTTGCTTACATGTACATAACAAATCAATCAAATGGAACTACCCCTGCTACACATAACTCCTGTTAGAGTTTAAATGACAGCCAAGAGTTTCTGAGTATCGGGGTGTAGTTGCCTTCCTCTCCGTTCTGCTGCAGGCACAATCCCTTTCGAGCTGCTGCCATCTCTTGTTCAGTCCTGTTCACTCTGCTGCTGTGGAGTTACAATGGTACCCACCCTCAAGAGCAGCAGCAGTTTTCTGGGCTTTAGCACTTTTGTGTTCCTTATGCACCCCTCATCCTTACCCTTGCTCTAGCCCTGCAAAATAAAGTTCAGTGATGCTGCTTTCATCTACCTAGGAGAGTAAGTTTCAGATTCCAGTCAGTTTTGGCACTCTTCTACAGCCATAACAGCATTCTGGACTCTAGGGCACTATCTTATCTGCTCTTTTGGTTTTGAAAACTCAGACCAATCTTGAAAGTAGATTAGCAATCAACTAACTCAAGAGAATAAAAATAAGGAAAAGATATGAAATTAACTTGTAGCCTTAGGCAAACTACTGCAAGAGTATGAATGACTAGGAAAACAAAACAATACCATTTTCTTTACAAGAATTGTAGTTGTATAGATAATTTCTACTTAATCCCTATTTATGAAGATGTGCTTTTAAAGTCATTTATATAAAAGCTATTAAATCTGCAAATAATTGCTGCATATGTATCTCATCAAATAAAATAGATTCACTGACTGCCTAAAGTATTCTCTGGTCATTTTTACTAGTGAAATAGGGCAGAAGAGTACCATGAGGAATGTCTTTAAATATTTAATCTGGTTTGTGTTCAACCTATTTTGTTATAAATGCTTGCAGTAGGTGTAAGTGCAAAGAAAACTAGGTCATGTGTAAACACAGGAGCAGTAAAACCATAAACAAGAGCAGATGAATGTGATCAAACTGTAACTAAATAATTCACTTATACTATATAACTGAATATTGTAATGTCAGTGAAAAGGACTAGGATGCTGTAACCTTGATGTATCTATGCCATTTTAAAGCCTTGAAGTCCAAAATAAATTTTGCCCTAAATATTTCTTTTACCCTTTTAAGATCTCAGCTTCCTAGTTTATTGGATAAAAATTAAAATATTAAGGAGTTTTGCTTCATATTTAAGAAAATAAGGTGAGATGCTGGCACAGGTCACCAAACTTGACACAAAGTGCATAGGATTCCTGGCAGCTCTGACTAGAACTGCAAGTTCTCTAGATGAAGAAATTTAATTAAAAGTGAATGACATCTTCCTGATTAGTCATTTATTCTGTGAAATCACACTGACTTTGAAGTCATTATTCCCAATAGTATTCTTTTCAAGGTTGTTCTGTAAAGATTCTACAAACACAATATTGTTTGGAGACAATAGGTCAAAGACTATTGGTTAGAGGTCAAAGACACAGTTTAAAGGGTTAAAAATCTGAGTACAACCAGACTTAAAAATTATCAACATTTCACATCTGCAAGATACCATCTATGAGAAAATAAACATTTTATCTGAAAATGGCTGCAAAAAATCTCTACAAAAAGTACAACTGACATTCAACAGCCTTAGGTGGACTTCACAAGAGTGAAGTCCCTCCCACTTGAAGAAAAAAAACCAGGTTTGATGAAACTGAATAAGCACAAGTTTATGGGACCTGATGACATGGATCTCGGGGTCCTGAGGGACTGATGGTTGATGTCATTGCCTATTCATGAAAACTCATGGTGATCAGGCAGAGTCCCCAGTGATGGGAGAAATTAAACATCTCTCCTATTTCTGAAAAGGGGAGAAAGGAAGCTGGGGAGTAACAGACCAGTGAGCCTTACCTCTGTGTCTGGGAAGATGATGGAATAAATCTTCATGGAAGGAATGCTAAGGCTCATGCAAAACAGAGATGTCATGAGCAGCCAGGCATTCCACTACTGGCAAATTATATCTGACTGACCTGGTTGCCTTCTATGATGGAATGACTACAACAGTTCATAGAGGAAGACTGACTGATGGCATCTCTACTAAGCTTTTGCAAGTTCTTAAATACAGTTGCACATGACATTCTTGTTTCCGTACTGGAGAGATGTGGATTTGAAGAGTGAGCTATTCGGTAAGAAATTGGCTAGATGAGTGGAGCCAAGGAGTTTTGGTCAATATCTGTGTGGAAGCTGGTGACTTGTGATGCCTCTCAGGGCTGGTTAATTTAAATCTGTGTGGAAGCTGGTGACTTGTGATGCCTCTCAGGGCTCTTTACTACCTTTATCAATGATATAGACGGTGGGATCAAGAGCACCTTCAGCAAGCTTGCAGATGATACCTAAGTGAATGCTGCAGTTGACACAACAGATGATGGATGCCATCCAAGGGCACCTGGACAAGCATGAGCAGTATTGCCACAAAAACCTTATGACGTTCAACAAATACAAGGTTTTATATCAGGATCAGGGAAGTCCCAGACATGGGTAAGCCTGGGTGAAGGACACATTGAGAGCATCCCCAAGAGGAACAGTTCTTGTGAATGAAAGCTGGACATCAGCCAGCATTGTGCACTTACAGTCCAGAAAGCCAAGAGAATCCTGGGCTGCATCAAAACAAGAATTTCCAGCAGGCCAAGGGAATATTCTCCTTCTACTCTGCCCTCTTGAGACGATGGGGATCAATGGGGTCCAGGACTGGGACCCCAACAAGAGGAAGAGGTGGACCTGTCAGAGAGATGAGGCCCACAAAAATGGTCCTGGAGGACCAAAGGGCTGGACCACCTCTCCTATGAAGACAGACTGACAGAGCTGGAGGTTTTCAGCCTGCAGATGGGAAGGCTATGAAGATGCCTAATATTAGCCTTTCGGTAGTTAAAGACTACTCTCTAAAAGAGAAGGAGAGGGACTATATACATGCATTGTATATAGTGATAGGACAAGTGGAAATAGTTTTAAACAAACAGAGGAGATACTTTATATTACAGATTTAAAAGAAATTCTTTACTGTGGGCGTGTGGGAGACTGGTGGAAATGATTACTGGCTCAAAACAACTGAAGTGTGTATGAGCAGGGAACAGGACAAGTTGTGAGGAATGTGTGATAGTGCACTGCTCTGCACCCCACCTGCCTCCAGTTTCTAGTCCAGCTGTCAGTCACTGGCACACCTGGAAGACTGGAAGCAGTGCCCCACACCCCACTCTGGAGGCACAACCTAGCCCCAGACTAGCCAGCTGACTGGAAGCCCCACCTAGGGGAAGGCATGGCCACAGGAAGCCACAGAATTAAAAGCCATTGCACAATGACCGGCCACAGTCCTATTTTTTAGTCCTTGGATTTTACAGCAGCTGAAGCACCACCCCAGATCCAAGGCAGTAGCTACATCTTTCTTCTCTCTTTCTTGTCCTTTCTTTCTCTCCTTTTCTTCTCCTAATTTACTATTCCTGAAATCTGGTTAATTTAAATCTTTTTTTTCGTTAGAGTCAACGTTTTATGAAATGCTTTATTTGGATGGAATGTTTGTTTTAAATTCTGCCAAACTCCTGATCTTCTAAGATTTGCCAGTAATTTGTTTTTTAATCTCCCAGGAACTTTTGTCAGGTTTTTCTTTGTGTCACCTTAGGGGAAAGGAGTATCATATGACCCTTTAAAATAAACTCACAGTTGGAGGACCAGAGATTTACAGAGTGACGAGATATTGTTAGGAGGTTGCTCAGAAAAATGGTGGATGTGCCTTCCCTGAATATTTTCAAGGTCAGGTTGGATGGGATTTTGAGAAATCTGGTCTAGTGAAGGTGTCCCTGTCTTTGGCAGCGGGGTTGGAACTAGATGTTCTTTAAAGTCTTTAATTTCTTTTACCAATCCACAGCATTCTGAGATTGTAGTAAAATGTATCACCATGATTCAGAAGGGCACTCATGTACAGGACTTGAACTACTTGTACCTCTTCAGCTAATACCCACAACAGCTTTCCTTTCTAGTTTTTCATGTCAATGTTGCAGTGTTTTCTATAATTAGAGACATTTTATACATATAAGAAAGAGAAAATAAAAGAAGCACTGCTGCATTTATCATAGTTCTACTGCATATTGTTAAAGAACTGAAAAAAGGTAAAGGTAGTAAAAATGACCACATGTCTTAACGAAGGAATGTGTAAATTTGATGCAGATATGACAAATATTCTGTGATAGATCACACATCTCAGCAGAGTCCTCATGGTCTGTAACAAGGAGAATGCCATGCACCAGCTATTACTGAGCTGAAGGGGTTGTTATTTGTCTTTCACCCTCTTCGTGGTACCAAACATGCTGTGTGCACAAGTCACCATGACAAATCTTCTGCTATCATTCTTTCCTGATAAATAAGTGCAGCTTTGTGGCAGTGTGGTTATGACTGAATCAGATACTGATGCTCAAGATCTGTACTCAAAAAAGATTTAGATTACTGGGTTGCCTTGCTAGTGAATTGTCTTCCAAATCCACACTTAATACAGTGACTAATAGTGGCTTATAAAGTTGAAGTGTCACTCTTACATCCATATATTGTATTTTGGAAGTTTATTTTCAAATTGGCTTGCTAGGCTGAAACAAAGTGAGAGTCCTCCAGCTACCAAGATATTTCTTGTGGCCCACAAGAAATCACCACAACACGGAGATGTCAATCCTTTCATATGGAAAAGGAGATGAGAGCAATAATAATCAATCAGAACTGACCAAGCAACAGAATAGGAACACAATTCAAAGTTATTAATTATCAGGATCTCTTTCCTTTACTCTATGAATGAGTAGATTGCTTTGGTTGGGGAGGAACATAGAGCTGGCATGACATAACTACAGAATTTTTACACAGAGCATTTCTTTGCCTTTTAGCAAATGGAATATTGTCTTGATGCCTTGAGAGCATATGAAAATATGAAAGATAAAACTTGAGGCATCAGGCTCAACTACCCGAAAGAAGGAGAGAAAGAAAAAAAGTGGTCATAACACTCTTCTGAGCATTTGCTTAAGGTTAGAATCTGGAGGAGAGTGGTCTTCTGTCTTATGATGGGGTGGACATCTGGTCAGGAGAAATACCATCTACTATAGTTTTCACAATCTCTATTTCAAATTATTTTTCCTAATTGGTTCAAAAGTAACCAAGGAAAATAAGACTTATCGCTAATTAAAAGGAATAAAAAGAGGCAAACCTGATAGACATCCTGCTGGATATGAAGGAACACATTAGGAAGAAACCTTTGTGTCATCTCTGCACTCAGAATCACGTCCATAGTTTTGGTAGATGGGGAAGATTTAGGCTGAAAACTGTAATATTCTTTCAGAAACAGCTTCTTGTCTGGGGACACGTCATGCCAATGTGTATTTCCTTTGTTTTAAACTCTCTCATCTTCAGGCAGCATAAAAGAGTGAAACTGATAAAACAGATACAATGTTTTTCTTCCTTGCCCAAATTTTTTGTTGTTGTTGTTTGTTGGGGGGTGTTGGGGGTGGAAGGTTTGAGGATTTTTCTTTTTTTTTTCAGGCTTCATGTCCTTCCCAGATGACTTGAGCCACTGAGGCTAGCCAAGATCTTGCATTAGATATTTTTCATAGGGAATTTAGGGTCCTGTATGCACATTAAGAATTGCTTAAATATGTATGCTGCATGTAGTGTTTATTGGGACACTCTTACTTCACTCTTTCCCTGCCCCCACTGAACCTTATGGTAATTCTGCATAAACAGAACTGTTGTCCTCTTCTGAGACTGGCAAATCAAACCATGAAGAAAAAAGAAGAACTTATTTAAAACAGCAGTAATTTTTGGTTACCGAAATTGTTACGGAAATTTCATGGTTTCTGAAATTTAACAGAAAATTTAATTAAAATGGATGAGTATAGTTATAATTGTTCTTTGAAACTGCAGATAAAAACCTGTGTCCAACGCTATCTGGAGAAGGAGTTGGTTTTATTCTACAGGGTAAAAATTTCCTGAGATTGCAGCATTTTTTTACCAAATTAAAACTAGAGGAAAAAAAATATGGTAATGGTAGTCATATCTCTTTAAGCTACTTAAGGTAAATTCTGTGTTTAAAATGTCTAGAAATGGGTAAGTGTAAAGGAGGCTGCAGATTGACAGCCAAAATATAAGGAATTAAAAAAGAAAAGCAAGATGTTTCATATTTTTCAGTCAGCTTTTCTCCAGAAACTAGGCATGCTTTCTGGTGTATGGGGAAGAATATAAAGTCAAGATTGACACCTATGGAAAACAATGTAGAAATGTAATTTCTAGGAATGACAAAAAGAGAAACCTCATAGAAATTAGAAAGATTAGCCTAATTTTTTTTCTAAATAACTTAGAAGAGTAAATAATGATTGAGACTGGACATCAACAAGAGTTTTGGTTTTTTATGAAGATAGTGAGACACTGTACAAGTTGCTCCAAATTGTGAATGTTCCCTAAAACTATTTCAACGTCAGGGGCTTTGAGCAATCTGTTCTGGTGAAAGGTGTCCCTGTCCATGGCAGGATATTCAGACTTGGTGGTGAGAGCTTCACATTGTCTTGGAGCTCCTCGTATTCTTCCTCTCTTCTAAATTTCTTTAAAAAGGCAGCAGTACAAATATCAAAGAACCTCTCTAAAGAATATATGCCTCCTGCCAATGATATTAACTTCAGCATTCCCAAATTACTCTTATCCTAGATCTTCATACAATTAAAAAGAGATATAGATGGAAGAAAATTACTTCAGTCATCTCCTTATGGGTAGTAGAGTTTATGTGAACAAATACCTTAAAAATACAGAGAAATTTATTTTTCATGTAGAAGTAAAGCAATTGCAAATGATACTCTGACATTGGCCCAATCTTGCTCTTTTACAGTTCTATCATATAATAGAAATGTGTGCCTGAAATGGGGAAAAGCAAAAGAAAAGCATAAGAGAAAGGAAAAGCGAAAGGAAAAGGAAAAGCAAAATTAAAAACAAAAGGAAAAGCATAGAAGAAGTAATAGTGAAAGAAAAGCAAAAGAAAGAAAAGGAAAAGCAAAAGGAAAAGGAAAAGCAAAAGCAAAAAGATAAAGAAGAAAAAGAAAAAAAAAGAGAAAAAGAAAAAAATATATGTTCATTTGCATCTATGCTTTTGGTTAGATTAAGATGAATTAACTTTTAATGAATATTTGTAGCCTGAGTTTCATTTTGGGATGAAGCTTTTGCTAGCTCTCTTCCAAGACAGTCCCTCATAGAAGTTTCTTTTGCACATGTTAGCCACTGCATGTTAATCACACTATTTCACCCTAAATATTTTGGAATTTGAAGAGAGAAGACACTCGTCTGACATAGGAAGATCTTCTCAAAATGCATAACTATGCAACAAAGTAGGCCTCAAAGCAACAATATGTTTTTCATATTGTGCAATAATTTCACTCCTTACTTCATAAAGAACTACTCTTTGTGAAAGAATTATCTGATATTTCATTATCCAGAGTATATCTGTGTATAACCTATCTCTAAGATTAATGGAAATTATATAAGGTTTTCACTGGGATTGATCTGCAAAGGGGTTTGCAGTGTTTTTGGAAGCAGGTAAAAAACTTCTAAAGTATGAAAATCCTATAATTTATTAACAACATGCTTGTGTTTTCTCTCTAGAGAAGTCTGATTTCTGCTATGAGCTGGAATATTTCCTATAGCCCCTTTCCATATGTCCAGGTACAAGAACAGCCCTATCTTCTCCAGTCCTCATTTTCTGCATGGCAAAATGAGTAAAGTTGATTTGTGGCTACTATTCTGCTATTTTTAAATTTTTTTTTTTACAATCTATATGGCACAAGAACTAAGTGTATTTTCTGCAAAAAGATGAAAATGGCTTGCACTGAAAGAAAGTGTATTAGAGAGCAAGAATACTTAAGAATCAACTTCTCAAAATTCAAATTCAGAAAGGGCAGTCACTGCCAAGTGGTATCTACTGATGACAGTAGCAGTTTATTAATAACCTGTCATGTAAAGCAGACATATGGGGTGTTGAATTCCACCCAGTCACACAATGAAATCTCCTCTGTTATTACCTCTAGAATTACCTGCTTTTCGTTGAAAGACTTTTGCAGACATGAATACACATCAGTGTTTTTTCTGAATGCAGGCTACTCTATTTTCTTCTCCTAATTCCTCATTATTGATTAGATGATCCAGCATAAGGCTAATCTTGGTCACTGAGTATACACATAATCCAAATAAATACCAAGTTTCAGTTCGGATAAAAAATTTGATAAACATTGATAGGGTTTTCAAAGTTCAAAAGTTCAAATCATAGTATGTAAATTCCTTATTTTGATATATCATGAGGGAAAAATCAAAAAAGGAAATGGTATCCTAGAAGCTGCATACACCTATTCAAGTTGTACAATCAGATTTGCTGCAAGCAATTCATCACCCCACAGATGCCAGTGGACTAGGAGGACATGGAAGGAAGAGATTGTATTGGAAGGAACTGCTGGAAGTGCACAGCACATGACATGTACTTTATTTTTCTCCTCTCTAGTCACTTTAATTTTTAAATTGGATTAAAATTTCTATGAAATTTCATTTTGAAATGAAACCTTTTTTTATTTGTATCTAAATGTTGATTGAATTTGCTGCATACCAACTTTACTTTTTTTGCCACATTAGAAACTTTACTCAGCATATCCAGTAATGAAATCTAAAATTATGAGGATTTGAAGTGTTTTCAGATTACTTCATATCCTTTCCCACTTTTCCATTTCAGTGTAATACAGTGAGCTGAGTGGAACAGACAGTCAGACTGACAGAACATGGAAGCTAGTGCAGAAGAAAAATCACTTAAACCTTTGCAGCCAAGCACCATTGGAAGTCATGCTGAGGCAGCTGAATCTTTGACCTGGCTTAGATTTTGTCATGTGATCTTTGATGCATCTGTTTGAAACACTATTTTTATTTGGACCTATAAATTAAAATAATTTAAAAGCCTATTGTTTAGGACTAACACTACAGTTGTGTATTTGTTTACATGAAACGTGATTTTCTCCTAAAAATTCTGAAATACCCAGTTGAGACCAGATTTTACTGTACTCAATTCCCAGATGAATGTGAGTGAATCTATTGGAAAAATCTTCTTTGAAAATGAAATGAGCCACTAAGCATTTTGTCCTCCACCTATGCAGGAAATCATGCATTTGTGGGACCTATCATTCCAAGTATAAAGGGTTTTCTTCATGATGCAACTTTTCAGGTTTTATTTCTATACAATATCTTACTGAGCATAAAGATTCAGGAAAACTCTTCAACAGAACATGCACATGCACACACTCAAAAGAATGCATTTCCCTGAAAGATAATGCAGGTTTTGTTCCACTATTTTTTCAGGAATAGTAAGTATTGAGGAAATGCCTTGTTGGACATGTATTTTCACACACCGTTTTTAATTTAACTTCTGGAAACCAACCATAACTGTGTATGAAATGGAAAAAAAATTGCTTATTTTGCAACTTCATCAAACAAATATTGACCAGATTTCAGCTCAACTCTTTATAGAGCCACAATTTTTGACAATTCATGAGATACTTTTCAAGAAGATTATTCTCTGGGAAAATTTGTTTCATTCATGAGCAGAAGCTGAATGAAGATGAAAAGGCAGGACATTATCATTTGAAGCATGTGTCCAATAGCCTAGCAACTGTCTAAATATTCAGTCTATTTTTAATTCTCTGGTTTCAATTCTCTATTTTCATGTGAATTAAATTATGAAATCTCTGATAAACTTGTGCTTTTACAGCACTTTCAGTACTGCATTGGCTAAAGTTACCATTTTTCTGCTATCATTACAAATATAAAATATAGAGAAAATAAAAGACACAAGAGTGGATTGAATTCTAGTTCCCAATGTGTAAAGCAGTAAATTGGATACTGCATATAGCATTTATAAAGCTCTTTAGATGTTTATTAGGCAAATTTCATCTTCCTGTCAATTTGTGCAAAGTAGTGGCATAAAATAGTGACTTATTTATTTTAGGTTTTGTACAAGCCCAGTGAAAATAATGCATGTGAAAGATATAAATACCTGCATGCCTAAGAAAATAAAGTATTTTGACCTGACTGACAAGGACTTATAAGATCAAGCTCATTGGAAGTGCAGGAAAAAGGACTTAGGTTGCAGGCCACAAACATTAGTAGTAGTCTTTTTATTAGGTTTTGAAAAAAACTCTAGAAGAATATTTTGCAGATTTATAAAAACCCAAAAGCTGTTCAAGCATCATTACTTTCCTTTTTCTTTCCCCTTTTATCTTTTTCTTTTTTTTTTTTTTAAGAACAGAAAATAAATAGTTACTTTTAACAAAAAAAAAAAGTTTCAGATTTATTTGTATTGTAATTTTATAATTTACTTCAGGGATACAGTATGTGTCACTAATTCTCTAACCACAGAATCAACTAGACCATGGCACTGAGTACCACATCCAGTCCTAAATGCCTTCTGGGATGGTGACCCCATCCCTTCCCTGGGTAGTCCTTTCCAAAGTCCAATCACACTTTCTGTGAAGAATGTCTCCCTAATATCCAATCAAAACCTGGAAGAAGAGGGCAACCCCCACCTGGCTACACCTCCATTAAGACAACTGTAGAGAGTGATGAGCCTCCCCTGAACCTTCTATTCTCCAGGCTAAACAACCCCAGTTCCCTCACTGCCTCTTCACAGGACTTGTGCTCCAGACCCTTCACCAACATCCTTGCCATCCTCTGGACATGCTCCAGCACCTCAACACTTTTCCTGTATTGAGGGGCCAGTGCTCAAGGTGTGGCCTCACCTGTGCTGAGTACAGGGGGACAATCCCTGCCCTGCTCCTGCTGGCCACACTGTTGCTGGTACAGGCCAGGATGCCATTGGCCTTCTTGGCCACCTGGGCACTGCTGGCTCATGTTCAGCTGCTGTCAGTCAGTATCCCCAGGTACCTTTCTGCCTGGCCACTCTCCAGCCACACTGTCCAAAGCCTGTAGTGCTGCAGGGTTTTTTTTTGTGGCCAAAGTGCAGGACCTGGCACTTGGACTTATGTCATTGGACTTGGTCCGTCTATCCAGTGGTACATGTCCCTCTTCAGAGATCAGGTGGGAACACCTGGTCATAAAAGGAGGTCAGGTTGGTCAGGCAGTCACCTAAATCTGTGCTGGCTGGGTCTGAGCCCTTGGCCATCCTGTAGGTCCTGTGTGATGACACTCAGGATGATCTGTTCCATAACCTTGCCACACCAAATGAGGCTGGCAGGGCTGTAGCTTCCTACAGTGTCCTTCCAGCCCTTCTTATGGATGGGTCACGTTGGATAGCTTCCTGTTGTCTGGTGAGCCAGGAATGATGAAAAGTGATGGAGACTGGCTTGGTGAGCTCTTCTGCCAGCTTCCTTATCACCCTAGGATGAATTCTGTCTGGTCCCATTGACATAAGAGCATCTAAGTGACTCACCAGGTCATGAATTGTGTTCTCCTGGATTGCAGGGGGAAGCTGTGCTGCTCCATGTCCCTGTCTACCAGTTCAGGAGATTAGTTGTCCTGAGGATGACCTGTCTCTTGCAGCATTTCAAAATGTTTATGCCATATCTTTTGGTCTTGGGCAGAAATATCTTCCTTTGGAGAGTTAGTAGATCTCTACTAATATAAAAGCAAAACTTGCTATGTTGAATTTTAAGTCCTGTCTGTAAAATATGTTCTGTAATAATGTTAGTGGCTGGATGAAAGAGGAAATTTACCTTTATAATTTACATTTCCTATTCCACACCCTTTGTAAAAAAGGAGTAGTTCTAATCTTACATAAGCAGATACTGACACAGCTTCTAAATACAAGGTAATAAGTTCAAAATATTTCTTCCTATTTCCTATATCCTGAAAACAACTGAGAAAATTTGTGTTTAATGGGATGGTTGTGAATTGATAAAGAAGTTTAAAGATATTTTAGAAAATCAGTCTAAGAACATTTTTAAAATTCCATTGATAATTGTACCTACTACTCTGTCCATTACAAGTGATTTCTAGTATGTCAAAGGAGAGGCGTGTCTCCCACCCATCAAATAATTTAAATAATTTAACTGGAGAAAATGATTCCAAAATTTATGCCCATTTAGATGTATAACACCAGTGTTTCTTCCTTACTCAACTTCATTTAGATTCAACCAAATTTGTATCTTTTGCAGCTACATATGGTAAGCCCTGTCTCTTGTCCACAAGCCCTGTCTCTTAAGCAAGTTACAAGGGACAATGATTACTGTCTGAAAACTAGCAAAGTTCTTTCTAAAGAACAGGATATAATCACCATTAAAAAACTCTGAGGATTATAATCTTGGTCTCTGGTTTACATTAGAAGAGATTTACTCTCATTGTCTGTTTAGCTCTATCAATCTGAAAATTAGATTCAAGCTACCTTTTCTTTTAAAGTTGATTTTAATTTCAGAAATAATCATATTCCCAAGAGATGCAATGGCATTCTCAGAGGTAAAAAAGAGAATATAATCAAGACTGCATATCATCATTGTAATGATAATTTGCCCTAGGCTGCAGCCATGGTAGGACTTTTTTAATCAATATTTTCAAAGTGTCCTTATTAGAAAAAGAAAGTGTTTTAAGTATAAAAGTGGTTTTTTTCCATTTTACATTTTATCCAAGTTGGTTAACTTGCATTGGTTCTATTCCTTAATAAAAAAACTAATGTAGTGACTATTTGGAGTTTCAAATAAAATAAATAATTTTTAAGTGGTACATTTTAATCTTTAAGAAAGATAGAATTTTTCTAGCAGGAGTTATTTTTTGTGACTTCAAAAAAAATACCCAAAAAAGAGCAGTGAAAGAATCCAGAACTTACTTACAATTTACATACAACCTTTTATTTTACTATAATATGGCATGCAAAATAACTATCCATACCTTTTCACGCGTTGGTGAATCTTGTGTGAAAAGTATTAAAAGATAAATATGCAGTACTACTGTTTTATGTTTTATTACACTTATGCTAAAAATTTGCATTCAAAAGAACAAGTGGTTAAGCACTTTTACAGTACTTTTAGGAAAATACTACTTTACACATTAGAAATGCATAAATACACATTTCTATGTATGCATGTATACATGTCTATCTATAAAGCAAAAAGGCAATCAGAGACTATACAGGATCAAATCTGAATTCATGAAGGAAGACTAATAAGCTTTTAAATATATATGCCCATATGTATTTGTATTGATTTTCATCCATTCATATGTAAAAAAGTAATCAGAAGTAAAGTATTCTCTAAATACAATGTTAAATGCAGTAACTAACATCAAGGTGTTTCCAGCTAACACCTTGCACAAAAGCATACTTATAGAAATACATTTGATAATTTGTGACACAGGACTAAGAGGAATTCATGTTAAATGTCATTTTGAGATTATGTCTGCAAAGTCTGTCTTCAAAAAGATTAATTTTAAAATTGAAAAGTAGGTGTTTGCTATTATATTGATTTACTAGATCATATAAATGAACTGATAAAAAATTTAAAATTATTGTATTTCTGGAATGATGAAATATTGTCACAAACACAGATTGATGGAAATTATTTTCATGAGGTTCAGTTTGTAGAAATAGACATCACAAGCTGAATGTACAATAAAACTCAAGCTCACTCTCCATGTCTACTTCCTTCCTGCCACTGCTTTCACTGACATAAAATACCGAAAGGGTGAAAAAGTCAACTATGGAAAGTTAGCAGAATTGATTCAGCTGCTTAACATCCTAAGGGGAGAGACACATCCTTCACAATTTCTGAAGCTGCGTGCTGCCCCTTACAGACTCATCTCATATTATCCACAAGGTGTCAGGAAACAGATGTTTTTTCTTTTCTTTCACTGTATATTTTTAAAAAATGTATATTTTTTCTAAAGTATATTACTAATTTAAATCGCTGATTTGAAGATTTTTTGAGAAAATTTGCCATAGCCCTGAAATTTTATTTTTCTTTTTTAATCACACGAGGCAACAGAAAAATAAAGTATGTAAAAGGAGTTCAAAAAATTAATAACTGAACTATGAGAGAACTAGAAAAAAAGGTCAAAATAAGTAGGTCAGAGAAAAGAGTTTTTTGGATTTATGTTTTTGTGGGTGCTTTCTTTTAGTTAAATTTGTTTATTTTTGGCTGTTGTTTATTTATTTTGTATAAATACATAAGTACTGCCATTAGAAGTCGGCATGGACAGGGCCTTGACGTAAGGTTGGGTAAGTTTCTGGTATTCATTTTCCAGTGAAATATTTATTTTCATCCATTAGCTCTCTATCAGTTAATTTTCTTTTTTTTTTCAAATCTCCACAAGAATGGTCATGTAATTCTTAAGTGAAAAAGAAAGTTGAAATTATTTATTTATTAGGTAATATTTTTAAGTATATACATAATATCATTATTAGAAAAAAATGAAACAACACAGTAAGATGTAGAAAATCAGTTCTAGTATTACTTAGCTTTGCCTGTGTCCTGTTTTTAGAGTTTTTATAATAAATTATTAAATCAGGTATATCAAAAACCTTTAAACTTCTGACTCAACCAAGAATGGTTTTGATCCAAATTTTTCAAGGATTCTTTAATGCCCAGTAGCTGTCTGCATCATTGTCTGTTCTACTGTTCTATTGCTCTGTTCTACTTCAGTCAGATGGATCACTTTTACGTATATAAATTTCAGTCCAATAAAACAACGTAAGAAAGTTCTCTGACAAATCTGTACATACAGTTTGCAAACAATGCTGAGGAGAATCCCATGTTTTACAGACATAATTGAACTTTATTAATTCAAGCAAGGAATTAATTAGACTATTTATCTTTCTACTTTAAGTAGATTGGTAAGATGAAAATGTTGGAACAGAGCCTCCTTGCATATTAAATCCTTACCAGATGCATTTTTTAATTGCTCCAGCTATGCTGAATTTAAGTGATCTGATTAAAAGAAGAGGCAAATTGGGGTTTTTGTGTTTGTATTTTTTTCTCTTTGTTGGGTTTTTGAAGGTTTGAGAGCTTTTTTCCTGGATTTTCCCACAAAAGTCAATGATCTCTTTTGTGTCATTTGGGGAGGCTTATTTGTATTATTTTTTTTTATATCAAAGCCCCCTCCCTGTTACTTTACCATAATTTTATTGTATGTATTAATTATTTAATGCAGTTAGCTTAGCTGCCTCTTGTATTCATACCCATAAAAGCCCTTTAAAATAAAAGGTTCCTCAAACCATGAGATACCATTATCTTTGTATACTTTCTTTGAAAATCAAGCTTTATTATACACAATACACACACACATATATGCTTGTGTGTATTTTGTAGCATCAGTTGTTCAAAACGAAAGAGGAAAATGTTACCAGGAATAATATATTTACTAATATACCTGAATTATAGTGAGACTTCTCTAACAGTCACTTCAGTGTATTTTTATTCAACACTGGTAGTGCTTCCTTAACCACTAGAAATTAACAAACTTCACAAGGCATTATCTATACGGTTAGTACTTTTGATGCTAGTATTATAAAGAATTGTGGAATAGCAATGATCAATCTCATTCTGAAGGACTGAGCAAAATAATAAGTAGTAAACTCATGGAAACAAAATGAAAACAAAGTCCACCAGAGCTGCCTAAATATTAAGAAAGAATATTTTACATTATTTTTTAAATTGATAATACAAAATTTTAAATTTTAGGCTTTCAAAAGAAGCCTTTGAAACAGAAATATGCCATAAAACTAAAAATTTGTAACTCAGTACAAAAGTAGCAACATGGCAAAACTGACCTACTACCTTCACACAGTGAGTGGAAACACAAAACAAAGCTGACAGATCTGCTCTCCTGGGTTTGGGTTTCCACTGTCTAGAAGTGCTGTTTGCTGCCCATGTATGCACAGTATGACAGCTATTTGTGTTGTACAAATGAGGTTTACTCATGAGTTTGATCTCAATTGCATGCTAATCATATTGTCCCTTGTTATGAAACAAGCACTTTACTTTGTTATGTCTAATATTATGAAACAGGCTTAAAACACAGGAGGATACTTTGGTAACCTGTTTAAGCTTGTTTGTCTCAATAGCTTTATTACAGGACTTATTTCAGGAACATGCTAAATATCAATGTATTTTGCTCAATTGACTCAATGTTAAGCATTTCTCGAAAAACTTAGTTTATGGAAAAGTATAAAAATTGATTTATGGCAACCACAGGTTTCCAGTAATTTTAGTTTTCATTATAACAGCTATCTGTCTTATCCCACACATTGTAACATAAAAATCCTGACAGTAAGAAATAATTTTGATAGAACCTGTAACATGGACGTACTACTGTTTTCTGCTGCTTGGCCCTGATTCACTCCTAAAAGATGGTTTCTCACCAGTTATTTAATGTACAGAAATGCAGTTTACAACTAGAGAACCTCTGTCATTTTTGCAGATTGTTGTCTCCTTGGTTCATATTATCATTCTCTGAAATTGCATCACCTTCTGTGTTTGATGACTATGTTAATGTAAGTCTCAATATGCAAAATGTTCGAATTACACAGAGAGCATTGAAGTACAGTTATGCAATGATGTCTTCAGTCAAGCTACGTTAAAATACAACAAACAAACAAAACATGAACAATTTCATTTTACTGGTATGAAGTAAGCCTAAAAATCTCCTTCTTCCTAACAATATCTTCAAACAAATAGAGATTATTTAATCATTGATATGACTGGTTGATGTTATCACAGACTCGGTGGGAGTTCTTTGGGCTTTTTTATGTGCAATCATCTGCTAGAAAACAATTATTCACAGGACTATCCCAATTCAGGATAAAGAAATAACAAAACTTATTACTCACCCTGAGCTTGCAGGTTTGGAACACAATCAATGCAACTCTATCCTGAGATCTGAAAAACACAAAATAAAAGCTTTCTATCACCACTGACAATAAATAGTGAGACATTAGATATATAACAAAACAAGTGAATGCTTTTTAAATACTTGTGAAAACCACAAATAATTAACATACATACACCTTACATGAATATCATTTGATTTAAACCTCAAATAGTACAGTATGAAAGAAGCACATTTTATATCAGAAAAGCAGCCCGATAAAAGCCTAAGCTTTCAAGTGTGTTCAATCTTCCTCTCTCTACACCCCAACAGTGTTTTGAAGAAAAATCAATTTTAAGCTCTCTCCTGGAAATTAAAATTTGTAAATTTCTGTGGAGACCAGTAAACTCCAGGGATATCTGGGTAGAAGAGCACTCCAATTGCTCACCAGAGCAATTTAAATTATGACTTGAGAAGTTTATTTTAGCATAAAAATTTCCTTTGGAAAACAAATTACTTTTATGTTTAGAAGGTAATAAAAAACATCAGACCATATTTTAGGATTTCAGTTCTAGGAAGGGAAAATCAAAATAATTAAAATAATAAAGAAGGATATATTTTCCTGTTTGAAAGAGGTCAGAATGCTCTGTGACAACTGATGAAAGTGCATCGGGGTAGAAGCAATAGAGTCTCACTGGACATGGATGTTTGTAAGTATGAGGATGCAATGAAGAAATGCTTTCTATAAAAGCAGAGGAAGAAAACAGATTAGTGCAGCAAATTCCTTTATGATCATCAAATAAAAATGATTCATCATTGAATTAGCATTCATTTCATGGAACTGGATGCATTTCTTTATAATTACTTAGATTTGTTAAAATTATCAATACTATAACCATGGTTATTCCATTAATAAGGTTTGAGGTTACACATTAGCTTAATAAAAACAATCTAAAATTGATTTTCCTGCAGCAAATTGCTTTCCAACTTTTTGTCTACAGGCATTTTTCTCTTTCCAGTGCAACATTAATGAAGATTAATGCTCAAAATTGAAAATCTGGTAAATAAATATCAGAAAATACAGAAAGTAAAAATGTGTCTCTTTGAAAAGCAAGATACATTTAAAAATACGCATAAACATAACATAAAATTTATGTTAGTTTTATGCTAATGATAATTAACATATAAAAGGAGAATATTAGATACTATAATGGTAATCTCCATGCTTTGGAGGAAGCATGTATGCCTCTGTAATCTTAAGATTATTCAAGACATCCTATTAACAGATTATCCATTCAGTGCTTGCAGTGTTGCCAAGTTTTAACAATTTTTCCATGGTGTTTCTATTAGATAAATTAGTTTTGTGGGTTTTTTGCTTGTTGGTTTATTTTTTAATATTGATTGCTTTGTTTGTTTGGTTTTTGTTTGTTTGTTTATTTATTTATTTGTTTTTGAGGGATTGTTCTTGGGTTTTGGGCTTGTTTTTTTGGTTTGGGGTTTGTTTCATGGCTCAAAGATTAGCAGATTTTTTTTCCAAAAGGGTTTTACACATTCAAAAAAATAACCTGAAAATAAAAATATATCTATTTACCCTTTCTTTATATTAAAATAGTGTAGTTTTTTTACTTTTAGTTTCTTACTTGGTTTGAGCTGAACATTTAACAGTGAAAATCCAGCAGAAACTCATCAATGTCTCCAAGTTAATGACCTCAGAATTCCCACCATAAAAATGCATCTAGTCTTAGGTCTCTCAACCAGCTGAACATTCTGTTGTCTCTGCAGAAGTCATCGTGCAATACTGTTACTATTTGGTTAGGGGGAAAAACAAGGAAAAAACCCCAAACAACTCAACAAAATTCTTATTTTAATTGTTTAACTTTTTGTCGCCAATCAAATTTTCTCACAACAATTTTTTTGTATTTTTTATTTCTCTTCCCCTTCCTTGTCTTAGGAGGGCAGCAGCATATGAAATCTGATAGGAGAATAACAGTGCGAGTGAAAATATGCCTCTTAAGCTAAATATACTTTGCAAGCACTGTCTTAAGAGTCTAAATTAACCTAAGGCTCACTGCAACTTTTTCCTGTTTTATTATGTTGAATCTCTGTGGAGACAATTATGCTAGACTATTTTGCTCTAGCTTTAACCAAGTGGAGAAAAAAAAATTACCTAGAATTTAAATTGGGTGAAAAACCCTCTATATTACTACCTTCCCTACAAAATTAGTAGATTGTGGGAGCACTCTGATCCTTACGTAGAAAGCCTCCAAGTGCTTAAATTGGGAAATTATGTGCTAATAATCCTTAAACATAATCTTAGTTCTGCTGTGAACTAAAATATTGATCCTCAAAAGTTACAAATTTTGTCTGTTCACAAACTTTCCTGCTTTTTAAGGTCATCTTGAGAGTTTTAGTTATACACTCTCAGATTTAGATGAAAATGCTATTTTTATACATTATTTCTTTGTATATAAATTGAAAATATCAATAAGATAGTTCATTGTATTGTATTGCCAGAAATTAATTGTACTTTAAGGAGAACAGGAACTCTGCCTCCTGGAAGTAATTTGGTTTTATGTAATGTAAAAAGTGATTTATTCTCCAAGTTTGCACATACAACTCAAGGACATTATTCAGCAATAATTTAAATGTTTAGCGAGTTTTCATTGTTACAGGATGTTTCTTCAAGAGTTACCAAGTTTTTAAGGCTTATTTTCACAAATTTGTTTAAATTTCATCAAACCTGCAATCATCACAATTTTAGAAAACTAGAAAGAGGCTATTATAATATGAAAATGCTTTATTCTATTGAGACTATCACTTCAGTAAAAACCACTGATAGTGTTCATTAACTAAGAAGACTATTTCATTTTCAATGTCCTTTTATAACTCCCCCTTTTTAATGAGCCTTTTAAAAGGCACCATATGAGCTACCAGGCAGTAACCATCACTCCATGATGACTCAGTACTGGACAATGATACTATACTTCCCCTTCAACAGGTCAGGTAAAATAAAAGGAACGGATAAAATAAAATGATGTCTTTTTGCAACCTGAATTTTAAATACTGTTTATAACTCAGCATAGAAAACAATTTCCTCTCCTTTTATGATGATGAATACGAAGACAAATTCCAGAAGGAATTCCAACAGTATGTATTACTGTTATCCCCCATTAATTCTAATTTTCCTACAAAGGTTTTACCAAGTATCAACAGACTTGAAAAGTTAAATTTAGTCCTAGGAAAAACGTTGTCCAAAATTTTATTTCAGTCCCACTATTAGCATCTTTAGATACCTATTCCAAAAGGAGGATAAAATTAAAAGTCAAGGGAGTTCCAAGTGGACTATGAAAGAAAAATTTTAAATATTTTTTAAAAGTGTAAATTAGTTTTTTACCCTACTATTTAGTCATTTTTGCACATCTAAATTATGCTAATTTTTTTTCATGGAGAAAGGGAGGCTCAAGGGGGACCTTATTGATCTCTGCTAATGCCTAAAAGGCAGTTGTAGTGAGATGGGGGATCAGCCTTTTCTCCCAGGTAACAAGAGCTGGGACAAAAAGAAATAGCCTGAAGTTTCATCAGGGCAGATTGTAGATTAGGAAAAATTTCTTCACTGAAAGGGTGGTTAGGCCTTGGAAGAGGTTGCTCAGGGTTGCACTATTTCTGGAAGTGTTCAAAAATATGTAGGTGCGGTACTCGGGCAAATGTTTTAGTGGGGAACACAGCAGTGCTTGGTGAAAGGTTGGACTTGATTATCTTTAAGATCTTTTCCAAGCTTAATGATTCTATTATTCTATGAATACAAGATCCTTTCCCATTTCTTAGATTTTTAGAAAAACAGTATAGTGTAAAAGAGATCGGTAATAGTTACATAGGCTATTTTTTGTCCAGTTCTTTCAAAATTTGAAAGAGATTTGAGTAAAGCCTAATATAAGAGCAGTAGGACTGCTGTTTATTTAGAACTGCTCTCTAATTTTCCTGATATCTGTGTCCCCTTCACTTAAAAAAAATGCCAAATGCTATTATTCCCAATTTTATGTTTGATCCGTGTGCTTTTATTTTTGCAGTATTCCAACAACAGACATTTCACATTTTTCTGTTCTTGCTGAATCATAACCTTTGTCAATCTCATAAAATTTCTTCAAAAGACACAAAAAAAAAACCTCCTGAAGAAATCAAAAAAAGTTCCATTAAATTATATAATCCCTTTTTCTTAATCTCCTGAAGGAATATTCTGGTTTTTAACTAAATACAGGTGTTCATATATCAAAGCCTAAAACCACAAACTCATATGTAATTCAATTATTTTATGGAGATTATATTCAATTACAACATATGTATTTCCTGGCAGATAATCTTTACTTGCATAAAATGCCTCTCCCTTTCTTCTCAGTACTAACCTTAACTGAAAACCCATCCAGCTTTGTCCCCATAACATTGCAGTTTGGGATTCCCTACCACAGAAAAGAAACCAAATCCATTACATGACGATACTATCAAAGGTTTTCTATTAGAGACTGATTTTTCTTGCTGTATTACTTTGTTAGCTCCTTTTGTTTGTATGCTGGAATGTTTATATGCTGGAATGGCTATATCTGAACTTCAAGGCAGATGCTCTTTAATTCCAATGTTGATGATGTTCAGACACAGAGCTTGCAGTATGTTATTATTTACCAATGTGAATCCTCCCTTTCCCCTTAACAACTCACCTTTAAAAGCCGTATCATGTGCATAGAGAAATCAGGAAATGAGATTTGTTATGCTTAAACAGGTCCTGAACTTTTGATGGCATAAGAAGCAGTAATGTGGGATTTATTAAAGAATTTGTCTATGTTGTAACAAACTTGTAATATTAGGCTTTGTTAAAATTTTGTGTTTCTGCACTCTGTCCAATTATTTTTGTTTAATTTGTGCATTTTGTCATGGTATCCTTGTATTTTTCTTGCACACTCTTGTTTTTTTATAAATTGTCTAATTTATTAGGATTTTTGTAAATTCTAATCCTATCCTCTTAACACTTACAATCCTGCCCAGCTATCCATCAGCCAGAGATTTTTAAAGCTTATGGTTTCTTCTGTCATTCAAATCTCTTTTCTTTTAGACACTGAAAAACAACATGGCCAAAACAGCCCCCTGTGGAACTCTCCAGCTGAAATGATTAATAAGGATTCCTCGTTAACTGAAAGTAATTTTTTCAAACAGTTGGTGGCTACATCTCATCCACACTTTACTGGTCTGCTTAAAAGAATGTAATAGTACACCCTACATCCCCCTTAATGAAAACGTAATTATATAATATTTCCTTTTTATCTCACCATGGAAAAGATCATGTTTTAGCAGTTTGTAAATAAATTGGACTTACAGAGTGAAAAACATAAAAAACATTTCAGAAAAAGCAATTTTCTCATAATTATCACCATTTATAAACAGTATGAATCTTCCTCAAGCTGCACTGACATTAACATTTGCTTTCAGCACCATATTGGTAATTTTAAAGTCAAAGTTTCAGGTGACTCTTCACTTTAGTTATACATTCCTTCAGAAATGCTTATGTATAAAATCTGTATTGTGGGTTAAGAATGTAAATACGAGCTCTTTAAACATTATATTGTAAATATGCACTCCTTAATAACAAAAGCTTCTTTATACGCCTTTGACCATGCAATTGATTTTAAATAGACAACAAAGGTCAGCGCTTCTGGAGAGATTCTGTATAATTTTCAAAGTATGAATGGCTCATATAATTTTATTCTAACACCTTTCATCTTTCTAGCATTCTTAATAACAAATTGAAATCAGGGAAGTCAAACATGAAAGGGCTGAAGTCCAACAGTACTTAGAAAAGAAGCTGGTTTGGCTTTTTTCTCACGTTGTTGTATAGGTCTTCAAATTCACAAGAAGTGCAGGATACCCAGTTATGTTACTATCCATTAACATGATGTTAAAATGGAGACTATTAGTTTATTAACAAATGTATAATGTGCTAATTACCTTTACAGGAATTTAATGTAATCCTTTCTTATAATGTAATCCTTTCTTTTACTTGTTCATAAAGATATGAAGTGAAAATTGGGAGATTTTTTTTCAGTTTAAAAAACTTTGGGAACAATTTTATTGGTTAAAAAACTACTCACAAATTGAAAACCTTTAGCTGAAGAAGAACTGCTGAAACCTCCTTAATGGAAAAACTGAATGCAACTGTACTGTGAACTGGAAGGGAGCTAATTCTTGCTACTAATAGGTACAAGATAGGTGCTAGACTGGACAGTTGTTAGAGGTTGTTATCATACTGTCATTTAACGCTTATTACAGGAAAGGCAGCTCTGGAAAAAATAGAAATGTCTCCTTTCAGCTAAAGAACTCAAATGGTATTAGCAACAGTATGTCATGTAACATGAGTTATTTATGAATCAGGACCTCTTTCTGCACTGAGTATTAAAATTAATTATGTCTTTGAAAATAAAAATATGCAATTCTAATATTTGTCTTAAGCCTTCAGTTTACATGCCATTCAGTTTTTGAAGCTGTTTTTTAGAGATTCCACCACCCAATTAGAATAAATTTTTGGAGTTAACCCTGTGGTGGAATTTCCATTATGGAAAAATGTTAGTCATCAGAATTTAAATTTATTAATTCTTTGTAAAGCAAATTTAAAACTTCATTGTCTTTGGACTGTTTTCACCTTTATATAATATTTTAATTGCATTTTTCAGCTGATATTTTTGCAGGCTTTTTTTTTCTATTGAATCAATTTGCACACAAAGCAGAAAAAAGAAGTAACCTCAGCATAAGATAGTCAATCTTTTAATTGACCATATAGAAAGGCCACTCCCACATGCTTTACTCTCAAATGTTGGACTAGTCATACAGTCTTATCACACAGATCTCCATTTATGGTTAATCTGTTTCCTAAGCAGTTGAAAAAACTATAAAGTCAATGTAGGTAAAGAATTAAAAGATCCTGGCTTATTCAGATAACCTATGGAATATAGAGTATTAGAATCGCTAAATATCAAATCTGAGTTGAACATCACCTTCCAAATATCCTCTGCAAATCTTAACTATTAAAAATACATCTTTTTCAGAAGACACACCACAAAGAACTTGGTAAAATCAACAAAAGAATAATCTTACTTGATCCAAGACAAAAAGCAATGCTGAATTAATGGTATAAACTTAATGATGGAACTTGGAAAGAACGGATGTAAATCCTAACTGGTTCCACAATTTACAGAATCCAGTAAAATGTTACAATGCTGTTTCACACTATGAGAAAATTGACTCCATTCTTCTAAAAACAAGCAAACAAAAAAAAGCTAAACAAGTTAAAAGTTCATCAAATCTGCAAGTAAAAAGAAATCTGCAACATAACATTTTTAAGACAATACATTTTTTAGAGTTTCACAGGAGGAGGAAGAAGTCATCCTATGAGATGAATGAATGGTAAGATGCTTAGCCTTTTAAATGTAGTAGCTCCCTTCATAATGTCCATTTATAAATGTAGCTATATTAGTATTGCTTATGCGCACATCCCAGTTTTTGTGTTCCACAGAACCACAGAATATTAAGAATTGAAAAGGACCTCTGTGGACCATCCAACTTTCCTGCCAAGGCAGAAAATGTACACAGGAATGTATCCAGGTGTTTTTTGAATGTCTCCAGAGAGGGAGACTCCAAAACTCCCTGGGCGACCTGAACTACAAGGATCAGTGAATGGCCCATACAGGCATGGCCTTGGCATTATTTGCATCATGCTCAAACCAATTGACCTCATCTCATGTTGAGGCCGGCTCAGCCTTGAGAAGGGACAAAATGTGTGTAGGTATCTAAAATGGGGAAGCCAAAAGGATGGACCAGGCTCTTCTTAGTGGTGCCAAGCAACAGGACAAGAGGCAATGGACAGAAACTGATGCACAGAAGGTTCCACCTGAACATGAGGGAGAACTTTACTGTGGAGGTGACTGTGCACTGTAACAGATTGACTTGCACAACAGAGAGGTTGTGGAAGTCTCTCTCACTGGAGATATTCAAGAACCATCTGGACACATTCCTGTGCAATGTGCTCCGAGATGACTATACTTGAGCAGGGACAGATGACCCACTGCAGTCCCTTCCAACCTGTGATTGTCACTGAATCTGTATTTCTGTGATTCTGTGAACTAGAGGGATGATGATATCCTTCAGCCTGCTGTCCACACTCATTCTGATACACCCCAGAATACCACAGGCCCTCCTGGCCGCAATGGCATTGCTGACTTATGGTCAACTTGTGATCCACCAAGAGTCCCAGGTCCTCTGCAGAATGCTCTCTAGTAGGTCAGCTCTGAACCTATACTGATGCTTGAGATTATTCCTCCCCAGGTGCAGGACCCTACACTTGTCCTTGTTGAACCTTATTAAGTTTTCTCCACACAACCTGCCAGCCAATCAAGGTCCCACGGGATGGCAGCACGGCGTTCAGGTGGATGAGCCACTTCCCCCAGTTTCCCCAGTTGCTGAGAGTACTATTCATCTCTTTGTCCACAGCATTGAGAGACAAGTGAATATGGCTGGATCCAATATTGCTCCTTGGGGGAACACCAGTAACTACACCAGTCTGCAACTGGATTCTACTCTATTGATCACAGCCCTCAGAGCTCTGCCATTCAGCCCCATTAGAACAGAACACTCAGGAATCTTCATCACTTCCTCCATGGCCTAGTGCAGCATGGCACTATAATCCTGGCTGGGCCAGTATGTAACAGTGCCATTATGTCTTTAAGTTATTTTCAGTGAAAACTTACTCTACATAAGAAAAAAGAGAAAGAACGAGAGAGAGAGAAATGTCACAAAAGAAAAAAAAATCACACTTTGAGAAACAGTATTCTTTTTAAAGATCTTAAATTAATGTCACTGAAATCTAACCTTGTAAAAGAATGATTTATACTAAACCAAATGCAATGATGTCCTCTTACACAGTATAAAACATTTAAAGGACTCTAACTGTCCTGTATTTTGTTATCATTTAGGTTAAGAAGACAAACTGGTAATCAAATAGGAGAAATTCTAAGGACATAAGAATCAGGATCAATTGCAGATGTGAACAACACAGTGTCTCTTGAGACTGCAGAATAGACTAGATATATTTATTTTATGATCCCTTTTGTTGTGCCCTAGGTTCTAGCAAGAAATGGGTGGGTTTTTTGTCAGTTCAATCCATGGAGGCATGCTATTGCATGTGAAAATGTATTTTTGTAAAAATATTTTTACTATGAAGTCTGGAAAGAATTTTAACGGCTGAAAATTCTGTTAGAGTCAACGCAATTTTAATTTCTCCTATTAGCTGGAATTGTTAAAAATCAGCATACCTGGACTACATAAATATTGACAGGTGGCATGCAGTACTCCTAAAGCGACTATTGAAAATATCAACCACTGCTGCTGGACTGATTTCTTCCTTATTTAGGTAAATATTTCTGTTTGTTTACATTTTAATAAATGAGAAAAATTATTACCTGATATCATAAAAGTAGTAGATTTGTAGATAAATGTTTTAGATGAATGAAACAGAACAGTTAAAGGGAAAAAAATTAGAGTTGAGAGTCAAGGAGCATAAAGGTAACTGCTACTCATTATTCACAACTGCTAGCCTGATTTTTTTTCTTGATGCACCTTGTAGTTTCCATTGCTTCAGAGCTCCAGCTTGAAAGCAAAATTGCATTTCTAATACAAAGGGGTTAATGATTAGTCTTCTGAAAGTTTGCTTTACAGAATGTGAATGTTGAAGGCTGAGATTCACTTAAAGTGTGTAAGTATGTGAAAAAGCAGTTTTGAAGAACTCAAAGTCAATAAACAGGCTGGTCTGTTCTCATGTCACAGCTTGCTTTCTTGCAATTAACAGAGAAAAATGTAAAATAAAAAATTAGTTATAAACATGCCTCAGATTATAATTTTTACTGAAGAATTACAAATACTGGAAAAATGCACAAATATTCAGTTAAAACCTTTTAGCTGTATACATTTTTTAATGTATTTCTCCTGGTGATGAGCTACAATGTTTGAATTGCTATTTAATGGTGTTCTTGGCAAATCAAACTGAAAGAAAAAAATGCACTCCTAAAGTAAAAGCATTTTTAATATATACTTTTCTCAGTACTCTTGCATTGTGATCTCAAACATTAATGAGCACTCTGGAGCTACTCTTCAAGACTAATGGGTTATGGCATTAGGACATCTTCTTAGCATTCTCTTGTATCAGTTGAAGGAGAAAGATATGTAATGGTGGACTGAACCATAAAAAGGGTATGCGTTCTTCATCTGTGAATAAACAATAATTACATGTTGGACATCACTGTAATTGATGGAACGTGTAATATATCACTTTCTTCATTTATGATGAACACACAACAGTCCAGAAGATTGAAACTTTTACGACATCTTCATTAAGACAGCTAGAAACTAAAAATTGGTTTTTATGGAATTGCTGTCAACAGGGACTTGAGATTGTTCTGTGTGAAAGCAAATTATTTGCAGTTTGTAGGTGACAAAATGACAGTGTTGTCCAATCTGTATTATATTTAAACCTCTTTCTCATTTGGGAATGTAGTAAATCGGGTGGCTAGTTTTTGGAAAAAGCATACAAGAAAAAGTTCATTACATTATTCTTGTTAATGGAGAAGTGTTGTTTTTTTGTATATTTTAGTCAAACAGCCTCAGAATGAACAGAACAGTGAAGAGAATGGTTCATATACAGAGGTTGTATTCAATTCAGAGTTGTTGGCTCTGTAGCTCTAAATCCCACTGGTGACCAATGAAATTTGGATTTTCCTCAACCCAGACCTGTCCTGATGCCTTTTGCAGAGAAATAAACCTTTCCCAGAAAAAAACATACACTTCAAAACCCCCACAAATTATTGTGCTGCAGAATTCTTTTCTTTTGGCTCTCTCTTACATTTATAATTCATAATTTTCATGGTGGAAAATTATGCTCATCACTATTTACATCTATTATATATATTTCAGGTAGATTATGACAAGGAAGATTTTTGTCTTTTTATTAGAGTCAAAGACCTAGACTTTTGTCCTTATGTGATGAAACCTTCTTGAAAATATTGTTGAGGTAAAGGAAAGATTGACTAATAGGCACTCTCTGATTGGATAAATGGTCTTTGATCTAGAAAGCAAATAAAAAGTAGACAAACTTTTTCACATAAGCAGTGTGAACTTTACTTTTCCTTAAGACATCTGAGGTAGGAGACCAGCAGGTGACAGAAACCTTGGTGAGGGCGGCTAACTAGCATTAGCTGGGGAGAGAGTAACAGAGACTGGCCTAGAGCCACATTATCAGTGTATGCCAGTGTATGTATACAATGTGATAGACAGCAAAAGCAATGGTTCTCTAGCCACGCACATCCACAGGCAGCCAGTGCTCTGCTGAGGTGGAGCCAAGAGAGCACAGCCAGATGTGACACGCTAGTGATTAGCCTGAATGCCCTGCTCCTGGGACTCTGGTGCTGTGTCCGGGCTGGTTACAGCCACTGGGCCTTGGCTCATGTGAATGTGAAGTGAGGGAACTGGCTGTGGAACAGAATTACTAGAAAAGAAACTGTAGTTCAACAGATGTAAGTATCCTGCTCTGGAAATGAATGTCTGATCATGTCTCTGAGCAAGCAGCGGTGTTCTGTTCCCACAGCTGTACCACCGACACTCTTAACCTCCAAGAAAGCATCAGAGAGAGACAAAGTCTTCTCCTCAAATACAGTCAGTTGGGTTCAAACATCTCAAGGAGGAAAAGTTCAAAGCTCCAGAGCTATTTAAACTAGAAGTAAATCAGACTTAACTGAAAAGCTTTTTCTAATATCTAGCCATTGTTTCTTGTGTTATATATTTTTATTTTTAATATTGTCATTAAACAATACCAGGCAGAGCTCGGTTCTGTGTTCTCTGTTCCCTTCTACCAGGTATCTGTACACACCAGAAAGGGCCCTCCACAATGTTATTCCCTCCCAGAATGATCGGACAGAGTTCTGGAGCTCTTGTGACACAAACTCGTGCTGGGGTCCACATCTCACTTTGGTGGACTACTTGGGAGTCTCTACAGTAGGTCATTGTTTGTCACCTGTAAAGAAGCCTTAGGTTGGATACAGCACTCAGGTCTCAGACAGCAGAGCAGGATTTTTCCCCAGATCTGCTGCTGGTAACCTGGTATTCCAGCCTGTGATGTGGTTATGGCTTCACTGCTGCCTTGGGGTCTTGCTCCCTGAAGGTGACCCTGCCATCCCTGGGGTGTCTTCTGCTGCTCCAAAGCAGTGGTGCCTGACCTGTTCTGTGTCTATGCTTTATCCATTTCAGGGTCTGAGCTTTACATTTGCTTTTGTTGAATACATTCATTAACTCCAGGGGAAATTTAGAAATAAGTGCTTACTTTAAGTAGGACACTGCTCATAAAGCATCACAGAACAGTTTAGATTGGTAAACACCCCTAATTCACAGAGTCCAGCTGTTAACACAACACTGCCAAATCCTCGATTAAACCAGCTCCTTAAGCACCATGTCTTAGACGCCTCCAGGGATGGTGATTCCATCACTTCCTTGGGAAGCAATTTCAAATGCTTGACAAGCCTTTTCATGGAAACTTTTTCCCCAGTATCAAGTCTAACCTTCCTTGATGCAACTTGAGGCCATTTTGTCTTCTCCTATGGCTTGTTACTTGGGAGAAAAGAACAAGCTTCAGGTTGCTACAGCCTCCTTTCAGATATTTATGGGACAATTAGTTCTCCCCTCAGCCTGCCTTTCAGCAGGCCAAACAATATCCACTCCCCCAGCCTCTACTCACAGAACTTGTGACCCAGAGCCTTCTCCAGTTTCATTTTCCTCTTGACATACTCCTTCACCTCAATGTCTTTCCTGAGGTGAGGGGCCCAAAACTGAACTCAGGATTCAAGGTGGAGCCTCCCACCAGTTCCAAGTACCAGGAGAAGATCACTCTCCTGGTCCTGCTAGCCAGACTGTTGCTGAGACAAGCCAGGATGCCACTGATCTTTTGTGGCTTCTTGGCCACCTGGGCACTGCTGGCTCATGTTCAGCTGCTGTCACCAGCGCCCCCAGGTCTTTTTCCACAGGGCAGTTTTCCTGTCACTCTGCCCCAGCCTGTGGCACTGCCTGGGGTTGTTGTGACCCAATGGATCTGACATGTCATAGTGCTGAACCTCACCATTGGCCTCAGCCCATGATCCAGCCTGTCCAAATCCCTCTGCAGAGCCTTCCTGCCCTCCTGCAGTTCAGCATTCCCACCCAGCTTGGTGTCACCTGCAAACTGATTAAGGGTGCACTTGATGTCCTCATCCAGATCACCAATAAAGATATTAAACAGATTAGCCATGATTCTGTGTACATCTTATATTTGATCACCTTGCCATTCAAATAACATTTATTGGGCCACATAACAGTACTTTACATATTGCTACCTTTTATTAATTTTTACCACCTATCCAAAAATATGTGATGTTTCCTTGTTTTATACCATTCACATCATTTACTAACTTTCTACTTTTCTAAACCTTGAATAAAACATTGAATGTTTTCTTTTAGTGTTTTTAGACCTAAAAGCATTAAACATTTAACTTCTGTCAAGAGGTAAAGAAAAACAGTCCTCATTCTACATAAAACGATTATGTAAGTCTTCAGCTTTTCTGTGGCTCCTGAGAGTAGGGATTCCAATTTTAATATCTGTAGAAATTTTATCGGTTTTGACTTTAAAATTTGAAATTTAGATGCAAGTTTTTCCCAGACAGTATATTCTGAGAGAATCTGAATCCTAAAGTAGTTATAGTGGATGTATTGCAGAATACATTCTACAATATAGCAGTATAATATACCATATACTTATGGTATAGTAACACCATAAGCATAAATTATCAAATCATGGAAATCAGGTTTATATTAAAAAGTATTATGTACGTACTTTTTGATATCTATTCATACAGAGAACAATTGACAGAACAAGTGGCAAATGCTGTGCTTTCATCTTTTATGTCAAAACACACATAGAAATCAGTGAAGTAAATATGGCTACACTTCACTTACATGATTTAGTAATACCTTGATCTGAACTAGAAACCAACAACAGATGTCTGAAAATTGCTTCACACTAGCAATCCACAAATTCTATTGTACTTGTCAGGAAAGTGGATGATAATAAACCTTGTATTTGTGTGTGAGCGATGGTGGGTGGTGACAAAAAGGAAAGGGAGAGAGTGCCATTACAACACAGTGTAACATAACCATTCAGTGCAGGCTGAGACAGCAAATTTTCCATCAGAACCCCACCAGTAAGAAATTCTAGGTCATGCCCAGGTCAAAAGTCAAAGAAAAGTGTTCAGACTTCCTGGGTGCAAGAAGACCAAGTTACTTTGGAATTCTTTCTTGTGTATATTTGTGCATTTTTACTTGTGTATATTCTTAATTGTGTATATGCCTCTTTTTTTCCCAGAAATCTTCTAACTCACTCGAAATGCATTTAGGAAAAATGCTAGGAAAGATGGTTCATGGTGCTTAACTTTTACCCCTCTTATACACTGTGTGCCAACTTTGGAATTATTTACTGTAGAGATTGCATTAAAGAAAAAAAGGCTTCTAAATGTGAACAAAAGTGCTCTAAATCTGATTCTGCTGATTCTGATGCACAGTGTTATCTTATAAAATTACTTAAAATTTGTAGGTATCCTACACCAAGCTTCTGAGGCATTTACTTGCACCAGGGAAACAAAAAAATGGTGTGAGTGTTTTTTTATCAATGAAGTAAAATATTTAAATATCAGTGGGGGCTAATGATGCTAGAATCTGAACATGTCTATTTTAAAATGAACACATTTGTTTTTAATTACAAAAATACTTTTATTTCTATGTTGAAGTGCTTCAATCAATTTACTACATGATATTCTGATAAGTGAGGCAATATGGTCCTGCTATTACAAACAGGAGAGTTATTAATTCAAATAATTCAAATCATGGTTTTGTCTGTCAATCTCCTCATTGTCAAACTGGGATTAATGCATGTTCTGTCACTTCAAAGATGAAGAGCTGTGAAATGATTTCTGTTTATAAGCACTAGAAGTATTACAATTATATTTTATCAAAGCTGAGACTTATTTTTCCTTCCAAGTTCTCTTCATTAGCAGAGGAATCTAAAAAACAAAAAACAAAACAGTTGAAAGAATTCTTTTAAATATTTCTCTTTCTCTGGGGTTTGTAGAGAAAGCACTTAAAAACAGGTAATGGCATGTATATCTGTCTACCCACATCATTTTCAGATGGGATAAAAAGACCATAAAATTTGACATGGATTCTAAATTTGAGACAACAAGTAGCACAACCCTAAGAAAGAGTTTACCTTCTCAGAGGTAACCATAAGAAGAGGTTAAAGAGGGTGCCTATTTTTTTTCTGTGCAGTTGTTTAATAATCTACTGTAATATTTTTGTGTAACAAATACACTAGATTACATAAATTTAGGGTACTTTATGACTTCTTAATTAAGATAAAGTAAAATTACTGAATAATATGTAGAATATTGCAAGTAGATGAGTCATCATTATCTCAAGAAATAAACATTTATAAAAATACTTAAGATCTTAATTGCATCAAGAAAAAAAAATGGTATATGTAGAACCTGCACACATTAATGCTATACCATCATGCAGGTCAACAAGTTTCTGCAAATATGCTTATTTGACTTCACACAAATGGTACTCGGGCAAGGGAATGTGAAATTTGTCTAATTGAGTTTCAAAACCTGGTTTTGGATATTTTATTTATATTCCTTTAGGCTTGTCTATGTTGATTTTAAATGTCAGATAATAGACCAGATCTTCAGACATAAAAATTCTTTCATTATGTTTTCCACTACTGAGAGGCGTCTCATGAAGTTGTTGTGACTTTTTAGTTCCCCTACAATTTCCTCAGGAATTGCCACAATGTGGAATGTTATAGATAGTCACCTCATTTTAAATATAAAAGATTCTCTTTTAAGATTTTTCAAAGTCTGAAAATAACCAATTTGGCAAGTACGAATTTGGTTGAAGGCTTTCATTAAGTGAGGGGATTTTTATGATGCAATTTTTGGGTGATATAATTTAACTACATAGTTTATGTATCATATGTTTAGATTTTTGCATGGTCTTTCACCTGGTTTTTGTGCGGTTTTTGCTTTTTTCTTCTGCTTATTGTGGAGCTGTTGTAGTGAGATCTCATTTGGGCTTGTCCAACCTAAGTGCATCTCTGCCACTTTTCAAGTTTTCAAAGTCATTTGAGTTTTCAAATATTTTTTTAAACTTTCATTTCTAAAGTAATTCAAAAAATTGGTGTATCCTAAAATGCCAAGAGCCTAAAAAGAGAAGCTGTAAGATGCAATACATTTTATTCTTTCTCAGGTCTTCTGAATTCCCCTTCTTAATGATGTCCCAGCCCAGACTTCATTTCCCATTCAATTTAAATGCTGTACTCCAATATTTTTTAAGTATTTGAAAAAAAAAAAATCTGCTGAAGTTTAGTATTAAGACATAACAGCTGTGAAGCAATCTCCAGACAAGCAAAATATATTTCCAAGGAAATGACTGTTAGTGAATTTAAAACCCTGCAATATAGGATTCACATAAATATAGGTCAAAAATTATAACTCAGCCATTAAAACTGTATATATAGAAGCAGCATCAGACATAAAAGTCATGGTATCAAAGCACTTCCATTAGGAACATGAAGAATCATCTTCTTCATGGTGTTATGGATATATGCCTTATTTTATTTTATTTTAAGTTCTAGATGCTGAGAGATGTAATTCTTTTAATGTATCTTCAAAATGTTGAACAAAGCACTCCCTTTCTGTGAGTGTATTTCATATACGGAGATGTATTAGAAATAATTACACATTAAATAATAAATTCATTCTCAAAGATTTCTGTAACTCTCATTTTGGACATGAGGTTTAACAACACCAAGAGCAAGGTGCTGCACCTGGGTCATATCAACCCCTGGTATCAGTACAGGCTGGGGGATGAATAAATCAAGGACTTAGGAGTAATGGTTGGTGAGAAGCTAAACATAACCCAGAAATGCACACTTGCAGCCTAGAAAGCCAATAATATACTGAGCAGCATCAAAAGCAGGGAAGAGTGGTGTGAATGAGAGGAACAACTCTACAGACACCAAGGTCAGTGGAGAAGGAAGGGGAGGACGTGCTCCAGGTGCTGCAGCCCACATTCCTCTGCAGCCAATGGTGCAGCCCGTGGGGAGGCAGCTGTGCCCCTGCAGCCTGTGGAGGACCACAGGGATGCAGAGATCCTCCTGCAGCCTGTGCAGGAGACCTATGCTGGAGCAGGTGGATGGATGTCTGAAAGAGAGCTTTGAGCCCATGGGAAGCCCACACGATAGCAGGCTCCTGGCAGGGACATGCAGACCTATGGAGAGATGAGCCCATGCTGGAGCAGGTTTTCTGCTAGGACTTGTGACCCTCTGGGGGACCAACACTGGAGCAGGCTGTGCCTGAAGAAGTGCAGTGTGAAGAAAACTGACACTGATTGGAGCAGTTTGTGGAGAACTGTTCCCTGTGGGATGGACTCACACTGAAGAAGTTTGTGTAGAACTGTCTCCCTTTGGAAGGACACCACACTGCAGCAGGGGAAGAACTCTTCTCCCTGAGCAGCAGCAGAAACAATGTGATGAAGTGATCACAACATCCATTCCCTGTCTCCCTGAGCTGAAGGAGGGGGAGGAAGGGCCTGGGAAGGACTAAGCAGAAGAGGGAAGATGCTTTTAAGATTTATTTTACTTCTCACTCTCCTGTTCTGATTTTGTTAAATTCAATTTATTAAATTTAATCAATATCCTGAGTTGAGAGTGGTTTGTCTGTGACAGTAATTGGTCAGTCACTTCTCCTTGTTCTTATCTCAATGCGTGAACATTTTTTTTCTCCCTGTCCAGTGGCAAAGGAAAATGATCCAGTGGATTGGGTGGGTGCCTGCATCCAGCCATGGTTGACCCACTCCACTCACTCTGCTTCTTGCTGTCTCACACTATTGTTCCCAGTGATTCTCCAGCTTCGCAACTCCTCACTCTGGCCCAGAGAGGTAGCATAACTTCTGAAAATTATGTCAAGTACAAATTGGTAAGTAATTTATGAATACAAATCTATGACTAGGAACTAGATTATGCTTTTCAAGTAAAAACTTCATGTAGTTAGGAGTTCACCTAAAAAAATATTACATTCTCTCCTTCTTCTACCTCCTTAGGTTTAGAAAGGAGAGCCTGAGATGTGATATTTCCACGTTTTCCTAATGTACCTGTTTGCTTTGATCTCTTTCACAATGTGAAAGAGTTTTTCTTGAAGTTCAACCAGCTGCTCTCATTGTTCCATGGGATTCAGTGCTCATATCACATGAAAAAGATAAACACCCAAGAACAATAATGAAGAGGTAGTAGAAATGAAAGCCACGGGTGTGGTAGTAGACTGTGTTTTCAGTAGTGAATGATATTTTAACTAGAATATTATTTTGTTATTAAATTGTACAATTATGGTAAATAATTACTCTGCCTACTTTTTTCTTCTATCTATATATAGATAGCGCTATTTTAAAAAAATAGCACTCCTTTTGATGCATTATTTTAGGAGTTCCTCATATTTCTTCAAGCTTCTTCTATGCACTCCATTTATATATGAGGTACAATAAAAAAAGTGGGTTTGTTTTTTTTCTGGAAGGACGTCAAAGGTTATAGTTAATACACAGGAATAGTTGCTCTTCTCACCCCGTCACAGTCATTCCATATATCACCAGTGACTTTTTGCACATTTTTCTTGAAACAGAAAAATGCATGGTATATGATTGATTTCCAGTTCTTTCAGGTGATACAGCAACAAATAAGAAGCCAGTGCAATTTAGTCTGAGGTGTCTGTTAAATATCACAAGATCTAAATTGTTAGAGAATCAGCCCATTCCAACTCATCTAATACCTAAATTTATCCTCACACAGTCTTTGCATGAATAGCAAACAACATGAAACAAATGTGCATTAGCAATTAATAAATGAAGATTCTTTGCATTTTTAGTATCCAGCAAAGCAATATTGTGCTGGAATTTTCATTATTATTCATACACTACATTCTTTACATTTGAGAAAGCAGAACTTGGTTGAAATTTCTAAGCAGACCTTGCTGGGAAGATTATGGTATAATAAAAGAATTCATTGTTTTCAATGTTTTCTAATGGCTTCCTATTTCTTAAGACACTGTGAATAACAGCATTTTAATTAATAAGTATTTAACTGCTTATAAGTAACAGGTTTTTTTCTCAACTAAAGGTATGCAAGTTCTCTTCTCCAGGCTGAACAGACCAAGTGACCTGAGCCACTCCTCACAGGGCTTCTCAAAGCTTTTCTCTGCCTTTGTTGCCCTCCTTTGGTTGCTTTCTAATAGCTTAATATCTTTCTTATATTGTAGTGACCAAAACTGCACACAATACTCAAGGTGAGGCCTCCCTAGTGCAGAGCAGAGTTTTACCTAGACCTTAGTGAAGCCTTTCACACCATCCCAGTATTCTTCTGGAGAGAATGGAATGGCTTGGATGGGCCCAATGTTTTACTGAGTGAAAGACAGATTTGTGGGGAAGCCTGGAAAGTGGTGGTCAATCATAATTGGTGTTCCCCTCAGTGGGACTCGGTACTGGGGTCAGTCATGTTTTATAACTTTGCCAATGACCTGGATGAGTTCATCAAGTTTCATCTCTGTCAATTTGCAGACGGCACCAAACTGAGTGGAAATGATGATCTGCTAGAGGGTGAAAGTCTTTGCAGAGGGACCTGGACAGGCTGGATCAATGGGCCAAGGCCACTTGTTGTGTCAGGAGAGGTTTAAACTGAGCAATATGAAGCACTTCTTTACCAAGAAGGCAATCAAACACTGAAACAGTCTTCTAAGAATTGTGGTCAATGCCCCAAACCTGTCAATATGTAAGAGGCTTTTGAACAATGCCCTCAATAATGTGTTTTAACCTCTAGGCAGCCCTGAATTG
>JANIJU010000003.1:46289855-46301095 GCA_025504685.1 Leucosticte australis | reverse complement strand
TGGTTTATGAGTGTCTTGCTGCCCTTTGTAGAGTCATTTTGTGTATCTGGCATAAAAAAACCTATTTTGTTTGTGATTCATGAATGCAGATACTATGTTAAATACAGGCATTTCAGGAAAAAGTGAACTAAATACTACTTCTTATAAAAATTTCTTTCTCTTCAGCATTTGTATTAAGGAGTAATTTCAGTGAGAGTCTTTCTGATTTTAGGTGTCTAGAAGAAGCACAAAAGTTCCATCTGGCCCACAATTAAGTTTTGGTGGAAACTTGCTCTGCCAGTTTGGATTTTCTATGAAAAGAGCTGAAAGTAACACTTGCACTCAAATGTTATACTAACTTTGTTTAGAATATCATTGTTCTACAGATAGTGCAAACTTTACATTTTTTGTTCTGAACACCTATCAACTGATTCCATCAAAATGTGGTTTCGCTGTTTGTTTTGTATCATATTTAGGATTGCACAGATCACAAACTAATACTGAAGAAATCACAGTCTTGCAGAGAAAAACAAATTTAACATAACAAAATAGGAATATGGTGTGAATGTGGTCTGCATGACTTGCCTTTTTCTCAGCCTTACTTTTCCCTTGTAGTTCCCGCAAAATTCTGGATAACCATTTATCTTCTGATTTGTTTCAAATTAATTTTCTCCCTCCTTTTCTTTTTTATGCTAGTCATCTAAGTGTATTCCTGCTTTCCAAATACAAGAGGCCCCTTTATCCCTCTTCCTTGTGACTTGATCCTGTCTCAAAGAGCAGAAGACAGGTAAACAACATGGGGAACTAAGAATATGCTGAGAATCAAGTTGCATGAGTCATTACAGGTATAAGGAAATCATGAAAACATCGGTGACAAACACGACATTTTTATTTGGCACAATATCTGTAGTTTCAGAGGAAATCTCTTGTCTGGTAGTTTCTCCTTTGAGACTACATCTCTAACATCTTGGTGATCAATGAGTAGGGATCAAGAAGTTAAAGAATTTGCTTGGGAAATAAACATGGACCACACTTCATCATATTGCAGTAATCAAAACTTTGGAGGACAATATGTGAGTTCAAGTATTCCGTTCATAGCAAGATAAGTCACTAGATGAGATCTATGAAAGATATTTAGAGAAGAAGCTGAAACTCTTTCTTAAAATGATGCAAAGGATGGCTCTCTTTTTGTTTTATTCTGAACTCCAGGGATTTGGAATCAGTTGACGTGTTTGCTGGCTTGGGAGTCTTTTTGTGCAGAAGCATTGTTTCCACAAACAAATGCTTCCTCTTGACATTACAGCTGTATTTGGAACCTGGAGCTTCTGTTTTAAGAGCATTTTGAAAGAAAAGGGTCTTATATCACAGGGAAATGATCTAATAATTGGGCTGTTATGTAAAAGTTACAGTAATTAGTCTCTAACTGAAAGACTATACAATTATTATTATTGTTATTGTTATTATTATTTTTCTGTTTGATGACTGTTTAAACAATCTTGTCATTCTATTGTCATACATTGTAAGTGATCTCCTTGCTAAGTAATAAAATTTTGTAACGGTCTATGCTCACCAAATTGTAAAACTTGGACTATAAAATATATTGCAAACTGTACCCTACAGAATACGGACTAAGTTTTAAACTTAGTAAAACTCAAATGCTGTCTTGGCAGCACACATATTCATCAGTTTGCATACAAGCCAGTCCTAACTTAAGAAATACTTTAATTATGGGATCCTAAATTTGAAGTATAAAAAATTAAGCTCAAAGGACTCAAATTTTCAAAAGATTCCTTTATGACTGCTATCAGATTGTGTACTGCACAAAGTTCTTTACCTTCTCATAAACATGTTCCCAGGAGAGGCAATTTAAACCAGTGAAATTGTTAACACAGTTTACAAGTAACAGATAGTTCAGGGCTAGTTAAGAGGTGGCATAAATCCTTTACCTTTGAGTGGAACTAAAGATAATAAAAATATAGCCTCTGTCAGAGATGTTCAGACATAACCAAAGATAAAGCATGTAGAGTAACCAAAACAGTCCTTGCTAAATTTAAAAAAAACACCAAAAAATGGAAGTCTATCTTCAGAAATATATCCTGATTTGTATTTCTGCAACAGCTGTGCTTTCACTCTCTTGAGTGACAAATGTGTTATTTGGTCTCAGTGATACTCCCAATATACTGTTTTACATATTTTTTAACAACTGAAGCTTGGTTTCATATCCATATTCAAATGATGCAAAAGACAGTTAATTATCCTGCTATCAGATCAACAAAATCTTTTAATTATTGGTTTAAAAGATTTTGACATCAGGACAATCACAAGCCAGATAGAATAACTTAATCTGAATATTGAGGGTTTATATCATCCTTCTCTTCATGCTATACTTCTTTGAAAAGCAGGTATGGATTCACATGTCTTCTGCTTCTACTCACAGCAGAAGCAACGATGTAGTGTTTGTAAAAACATCACTCTGTTGCTATGGAAACCATCATGCAACCAGAACTCAAGAATGATAGTGTCAGAGAAAAATCTCTTGCACATATATATTTGTGATCTGAAGAAGTTATTGGCTGGAATTTTAGAAGAATTAGATTAATGTCTCTTAAGGATGAATTATTTTACTCATAATAATAAAGTTAAGCATCAGGCATTTCGAGTTTACAGTTTCTCTCTTCTGAAACTATTTCTAATTTATAACTAACACTGTCACACCCTACAAAGTAACAGTATTTTTCCTTTGTGCAATTTACTGAATAATAAGGGAAGATCAGACATTTTTAAAATGCATGAAAAGTATTATGTTACTTACACACACTTTTTTGCAAATGCACCTCTTACTAAATATTGATAGAGAAACAGGACCATCTTCTCATGGTGTTAAACAGTTATTTCCTTACTTTTACTGTTGTAGTTTTACTTTTTCTAGGCCTCCAAATACTCATCCACAGTACTTATCAAATTGATTGATATGCACATGGAAGGAATGTAATATTCTTTCCTATCTGCTAAACTGGAATTGATTTTTTGTTCTTTATCATTATAGAAAATAATAGTATTTTTTTACATATGGAATAACTGCCCTATTTTTGCATGATGTACCCTTCAGAACAGGGGGGCTGTTGTCAATTTATTTGTGCTATTATTTAATTTGATAGAAGCCAATTGTCTTAAATCCAAGAAAGAAGCCTAATCTGAATACTAAAAGTTGCTGACCTGAACAATAAATGTAGTGCTGTTTTTAATACCTGACAAAACATTTTTGCAAAGACAAATTTAAACACAATACCTTCAGCAAAAAAGGATGGATGTTTCTCTTTCAGATGGTTATATAATAAAATGGTTAATATATAAACATGGTTTCATATATAAAGGGGAAAAGGAGTTGCAGTGTCATCTCTAAACTGTAGATGTTACTGAGAAAAATACAGCTTCTTGAGTTGTTTTTGTTTTATGAAAATCATGACAATCTGGAGTGTTGGCAAGGAAATATGAGGTAACAAGGATGCAGTGAATATGCTATTCATCACCTGAAAATCTTTAATTGTAATTGCAGTATATAATGGTGTAATTAGTTGCCTAAGTGACAGCATAGGCTTGAATCTTCCAACAATTTTGTAAAAAAACCGACCACTTATCTCACAGAAATGTTTCTTTAGACTACATGAGTGACAGTAAAAGATTGAAGTGTCTAAAGTAAAGGAGGAACTTCACCTGGCAGTATGTCTAGAAAAGCCCTGTGAAGAAACAGTGAATTATTTAAAGGTACTTGCTTACCAAATATTTCAAAAATGTTGTGAGAAATATTAATTTGAATCAAGAAAAGCAGCACAAAAAAAGGGAGTATGTGAGTGCATTTGCAGAAAGCAGCAGTGAGGAGGTAGTTGGAAATTGGTCTCTGATACTTAGGAGTGGTCAAGACTGATTAGTCTTGATTGTCATGAGTGTATGTCCAGAAATACAATCCATGCTGAAGATACCGAAGGGGGGAATTTTTTTATTATTTATTTAAGGATCAAATAAATTCCCCTGATTCATTTAGAAATACACTATTGTAGTGACCATGGTAGCTTCAGCCATTTTTCTACCCTCTGAATTTAAATTTAGGATTCAGTCAAGGCACATGTTGGGGTGTCTCAAAAAGGAAAAAAAAATATTTATCCTGTATTATATAGTTCTGTTTACTGAAGGATAAGTAATCCAAGTTTATTTCGACATTCATCAGAGCTTCCATTCCTCATTCTCTGTAAATCCATTGTACTTTTTCAGACGGCTTTCAGGAAGAACTGAAGAGAAGAATGGGGGAAAAAAAGACAGCTGAAATTCTTGCAAAACAAGCAAGATCTGTGTGTAATTTATTGTTGCTGCTGCTTATTTAGGAAACTTCCTGAGAAATCATCTTTGAAGATTTAAGAAGCATATGTCAGTGGGTATCAAACACATGCATAAAATAATGGGCTTTGCAGCAGGTAGCATGAAGGCACATCAATATGTGAAGGGTATTAACATTTAGTCTTAAAAAACAGCAAATGAATCTTTGCATACAATTAAAAACTTGAGGAAAGGGAGTCAAACTTCCGTATTTATTGAACACTATTTAACATAAAAAAGCTATGCATTTTATAGCTGTAGAAAAATGTTTAAGTAGAACATTTCCTTAATCCTAATTTACTGCAATTCTAAATCAAAGTCAGAATTTTAATTTCTTAATTAGAATTTGGCTAGTAGCTTTATTGCTGTGTTGTTGCACTTTCTACTCAGTACTAAATGCCGCTGAGATAATTTTCACTTCATATTATAGGTTATAACAGAGGTAAAAAACCCCAAAAAACAAACAAGCCCTAAAACATTATGCTCACAAACAAAGTGTGCAGTTTCCAAGTTATGCTAAATTCAGAATGTAACTTCTTCCTTTGGCCTTCTCTCTTTGCAGAAGCAGAAAACCAGAATCAGTCTCAAAATATTTTGGCAAGTACTTATTGAAACAACAGCTCTGGAAACAAAGCCTCTCTTCAACAATTAATAGCTCAAAAGTGTAACCAAACCATTTTCATTTATTTCATAATTTCATATTTCACACATGCACATGACTTCAGATTTCTATATTTTCTACTATCTCCAAATCAGATTAGAAGTTAAGAAATAAGTATTCCTAATATTGCTATTTTTAAAAATAGACATTTTACGTTAATGCATTTTACTTTTCTTTTTAATAAGCAAATTATGTCTAATTATCATACACTTCCATATTCAAATACTGGATTATCTTCTTGTATATGCTGCTAGAAGTGTTAACCTCCAGAAAGTTGTGTCAAAAGTCACTAACAGATATATTTGTATGTCATGAGAAAATTATTTTAAAAGGTTTCCTTTCGTAGGTTTTTCCCCCTATTGATAATATAGACTCAGTTTTAAATATTTGCTTTAAGTTGCTGTTTTGGTCATTGAATACAATTAAGGATAATTGCACCTTATTTTTCTCTTTTAGAGAAGATTTACTGTAATATTTCGAAACCTTTCATCTCACTAGCTACCTGCTAATTATTTCATTGTTTTATAATGGAATATAACAAAGCATAAGTTTAAATCTCTCTTAAATATTCCATTTCAATAGTCATTCTTGAAAACATCAGTGACAAAAAATTTTAGAGATTTTAAAGAAGATTAAGCAATTTTTATGTCAAAGGTTTTCAATGCAAAAAGAAGGTACTCTCGGATGACTACCATTGTAATTAAATATAAAGGCTGAATGTGAGCCTCAGTTTCCAAAAAATAGAGGAAAGCAATTGTTTTGAATAACTACTTTAGAATCTGGTACTTGCATATTTTTTAAAAAAAAACTTATAGCATGGGGATATTCCACTCCATCTTTCAAAAACCCAGGCCCTTAAATTGCATAAAACATGTCAGTTTTGCCAGTTGATTAATCTTTTTCATTAAAAAAAAAATAAAAATCAGACTGTCACTCTGCAAATAAAAAGACAAAATTCATGTTTGCCTAATTTCTCTCCATGAATAATTCTTCATTTTTCTTCTCATCAAAGAGTATTTCTTTTGGCATAGGAAAAACTGGTACAAGTTTATAATTGGTATCAGCTAAAATTCTCTTGAAAAATGTACCATATACTCCTTTTCAGGAAACTCTATAAACATTAAGGGAATTATTATCGCTAGTTTTGTACAAAACTGGGAAATACAAAATTGCTTTTTTGAAATATTCTCCAAAAAAATCTAATCTCAATAAGTTATCAGTACATACGAAGCGCAATTGCAGGTGTTTTGTACTATTTGTACATTACATAATTACTTTAGGAAAAGTGGTCTGCTGACCAGTAGCTGACAAAGGAAACATTAGGAAGAAGAAAATGGGAGGCTAAACTGAAAGGATGAGCTAATAATTGTAACAACACTTCCTTGTATAATTTAAAAAAAAATTAAAACCCTGTTTACCTCATTTGGGTATCTCTCAATGGCCTTTTAAAAACAAGTTAAAAATCTTAGAAGTTGTTCAGAAATGAAATGAAGATAAGCTATGAATGTGAATACAACTTTGGAGAAAAATACCTTATCATTATTTTTACAACAGTCTAATATATTGATTAAACAGGATTGGCCCTTGGTGTAGCTGTGCTGGCTGTTTCAAATCAACTCTCTTTCTTTTGTATACCTTAGCACGGCTTCTAGGAGGATCTGTTCCATGATAATCCCGGACAGAGAGGTGGTGCTGACAGGTCAGCAGTTCCCAGGGTCCTCCTTTCTTACATTTTAAAAACAGACAATGTGTTTTCCTTTTTCCAGTCGCTTTGGATTTTACATGACTGCCAGGACTTTTCAAATGTCATGGACAGTGGTTTGGCAACTGCTTCAGTCATTTCCCTCAGGACTACATACCAGGCAAGGTGTGATGAGAGATGGGGGTTTGCAAAGGCAGTGCCAAGAGCTCACCTGGAACGTTGCTTGTGTCCACTTACAGACAAAAAAAAAATCCCAAGCTTTAACCAAGACAAGCAAACAAGACCAGCTTGCATGGTGCTTTTAGCAACCTGGTATAGTGAATGAACTCAAACCATTCTATGATTCTATGGCTATGTGATGCACCTTGTTAAGTCCCATAGACTCACATACATTCAAGCTCCTCATATTGTCATGAACGTGATCTTCCCCCAGTTCCTGACTTGAGGTTAATCTATTCAAGAGATTAAAAAAAAAAAATTGATAGTGAAGACTAAGGCAGAAAGGGTTTGGGGTAGTTCAGCCTTCTCCCTGTTTGTTATCCAAGCCAATATAACTGCAGAAGTGCTTCTTGTTATTCTTTACATCCCTCCAAGTTCAGCTCCAGATATGCCTTGGCCTTTCTGATCCCATCCCTACATAACTGGGTAGCATCCCAATGCTCTCCCCAAGACACTTGTCCCTCCTTTCACGTTGTAGTCTTTGCCTTTCCTTCTTTTTATTTTGATTAGCAGGTCTCAACTCAGCCATGTCAATCTCTCTCATTCCTTTCCTGATTTCTTGCACATACAGATTGAGAGCTCTTGAGCTCTGTGGAGAATATTGTAAAGACCTGCCAGCTCTGTTCTTGCTCCTTTGCTCCTGAGGAGAGTTTCCAAGAGGGTTCTCTGGACTAACTCTTGAGCAGCTTGGAGTTTGCTTTCCTATAATTCAAGGCCTCCTCTTTACTTATTGCAGGTCCATTTCCCATAGGACTTCAGGTCATTTATTCCCTGCGATAGGGCTGTCTATAAATTGGCTCAAGATGTTTTACTTTATACACTGTGGGAGTCTCCTGAATCACCTGCAGATCTCTAGTACTTTTCCAGCAGATGTTGGAGTGGTTGAAGTCCCAGCAGGAGAGGAGCCTTGGAGAGTGATACGTACTGTAGCTGGAGCAGGAAGGTTTCATCAATAGGCTACACTTGATCAGTCAACCTGCAATAAACACCAGCTTCAAAGCTCCCTTTGCTGCCTCAACCTGATTCTTAACCATAAACCTCTTATGAGCATTCGGTGTTACATCATTTTTATATTGGTTTGACAAGAGAAAAAAAAAAGAAAAAAATTTAGAAACTGTCATATCAAAGTAATTTGACAAATTCTACCTGAAAATACAAATTGAATGAAACATTTCCTATAATAGAAACATCTTTGATAGAATAGGTGAGGTTGGCAGTCATGTCTGGAGGTTGCCTAGCTTCAATCATGCTGAAGCATAACCAGCTGCAGCAGGTGTCCCACAAAATTTTGATTTTTATGTCTGCACGTAAAAAGCTTCAGCAATATTTCTGAGAACCTCTTTCATTGTCAAAGGGTCAGTACCTCCTAAAAAATGAGAGTGGAAAACCCCCTACAAGTGAAAAAAACCCAAACCACCTGTAATTATTTTGAAAAATTATTAATATTTTTAGTATTATTAGTATTGCTATTGTCGATATTATTGTTCTTATTATTGTCAGTAATTATTCTCCTGTCCTTGAACCAGAGCCAAAGTCCTATTCGTCTATAATTGGGTTTTTCATATCATTGGGTTATATCAGAATCATCAAGTGTTCTGGGCAGAAATAGGGTAGGCAAAGGAACCACTAGAAGTGTGCATTAGCTTATTTTTCTTATGCATATTAATGAAGGGAACAAAAAAAATTCTCTACACAGATGTTTTTTCCAACTTCCTTATTTTTTTCAATGGTCTTTAGAGGACCACACTGTGTTTGAATTTGCAGGATTTAGACAAGAAATTCAAGACATTTTAATTTGCCTTTCGGTATCCTCTTCACATTTTTAAACATGGACCAGCTAGCTCACCTCCATATGTCACTTTTTATTTTATGTCACATCTTCCAGGCCCATGAAGGTATCTTAGATATCCCAAGATGTCCGATGTTGCAATAAATATTTATGATTGAGCAAATGAATTCAAATCCATTCCATAATATAATTTATTTATGATTCAAGCATAACTCTAAGCCACATCTAGAGAGATATGGACACTAATGACTTTTAAAAGATCAAAGCAGCAGCTTTGTAGATTTCTGTAGCATTATGCCTCTCTGGCATGGTAGTGCAAGCTATTCTCTGGGTGGACTTGAAGAATATGAGATGAGAAAACAAAATGCAGGTCTGTTGCTACAGAAAGGTAATGTTCGAAAATATAGTTTTCTTTTTTCATTTCAAACCTTGATGTTATGATTGGGAACTTTGAATACTGTTTTTATGCAACAAGAAAAGTTTTATCTACATAAGACATAAAGCTCTCTTTCGGTGTATGAAGGAATAAGTACATGTAAGGTCATGGGCTTATTACATACATGGCTGGTCAGCTAAGTTAATGATCAGAAGATGTTTGGAAAGATTAACTAACTACTGAAAAGGTAGAGTAAATATCTGGACAAAAGCACTTTCTACAACCTGGAATTTAGTGTTTGAATAGGTCTATTTAGGATTTACTTTAGGATTACTGGACTGATACCTGTATTTTTTTTCCTGCCCTAGATATCTTGTGATTAAAATGGTGAAAATCATTATCATCCTGATTATATAATCAGTGGTAACAGTTTGTGTGAGATATGACCTTTCCTCATAGCTCATGCGGGAAGGAAAGTTTGGTAATTCACCTTTAAATTCTGGGTTTGGGAAGGTTTCTGAAGACTGGAACTAAAAATGTGGGTTATTTAATCATCTGATCTGTCCCTTGATGCAAAAAAACTTTCTAAGTAACTTGCTTGTTATCAGCAGGATAATTCTGTATTTCCTCAAGATTCATGTAACAGTACTGTCAAAACCCAAACAAAATTGTGTCACTACTCTTTCTCTTACAATATCAATATTGAGGCCAGATTTGAAAACTACTTAGTTTTATCAAAAATATATAGTAAATTGTGTGCAAGTCTTTGTTTACCTAAGGCAAAAGGAAATCATAAAATCAGAACACTTATTGAATTACTATCCCAACTAAAATCAATTAAATTTCATGAGGAACTAATCCTGCACATCTGTCTTTGTTACATTTTATAATTATAGTTGAGATTTTGTATTGCCATAGAATATTTATGCATTTCCAAGCTTACAGTGAAGTAGGATGCTTATTACTAATGATTATTCATTTTCTGCCTTGTAAAAATTACAAAAGGATAAACGGGTTATGATAAAAATTATATTTTAAAAGGTTTTGTATCTGACTGAGAGAAGAATTGATGTCTACATCTAGATGCTATGCTGCTGCTAAATTTATGAAGAATAAAAACATATAATTAGGGAGTGGTAATTTTTCAGTCATTGAAATGATGACCGTCAGCAGTGTAGTAAAAGAGGCTATCTATGTTTACTGTAGTTTTTCTTATTGCACTAGCTAATGGTGTAAATTATCTAAAAAGGGGGAAAGAGCAGCACAAAACATTTATTTTATGAAGTCTTGATTAAGGGAAACACAATTTTTCAGAAAACAAAACATTATTTCAGAAAATGGCTCAAGTACATTCAGACTCCAATCCCAGTTGACTGACCTTTAAGTCTATATTTTTCTTTGGCGTATACACCTTTCAGCTCCCCTAGAAAGCTCCTGAGTTACACAAGGGGTTACCACTTACGCCTTGCTGATAATTTTCTCTTAAATTCTTCCAGATCCCCTGGTAATATGGTGCACATACTTCCTTCCACAAGAACCAAAACACAATAAATTTAATTCTGCACGCATTTTTGCTGATAAATAACTTGGGGTAATGTTCCCACTTCTTCTTTTCATGATTGGTACAAACAAGAATGCAAATCCAAAGTCAGAAGTATTACTTTTTTTTTTTTTAGTTTATTTAAACTCTTCTACCACTTCAAATGTTGTATTTCCTGTTCATTTTTTGTTGTTTGTTTGTTTCTTAATTATTCTTTATTTCCTCTTTGTTACACTTTCTTCCAATCAAGGTTCTTTCTGTCTTCAGCCCAAAAGGCTGACCTGTTCCATTCCCTCCCTCCTTGCAGATACTGCAAACTGGTCAAGTGGAAGAGAACATTTGGGTTTGTTTTCTGTTTTCACCTTGGTCATGTTTCTTGCTAAACCATTCCAGTTTTCTAAACCAATGCCAGCCATGCCTCTTCCATCTTCTGTTCTTTCTGTCATTTTTCCTCCATTTTTTCTTCACAAAATGTCTGCTCAACTTCTTTCAAGAAAACAAATTAACTATATTGTCCTTTCCTCAGTGTGATTTCTTTTTCCATAAATCCATTTTTTTCTCCTTCTCCTTCTCCTTCTCCTTCTCCTTCTCCTTCTCCTTCTC
>JANIJU010000003.1:46237594-46289845 GCA_025504685.1 Leucosticte australis | reverse complement strand
CTTCTCCTTCTCCTTCTCCTTCTCCTTCTCCTTCTCCTTCTCCTTCTTCATTTTTCTCCATTTCTTTTGCTATTTTCTTGCACATAGCTAGTAGTTTCAGACTATTGAATGTCTTTCCTTTAACCCCATTTAATTTTCCACCTACAATCTCTCTGTATCCTTTTTTTTCCTCTAGTCTCTGACAACATGTGAATCCCTCAAAGGATTTCTCATAGTCTCTTTAAACAGTTCTGTATCCAAATCAGAGAGACAGGATGACACTCTTGTCTTCGTCTAATACCATCAGAATAGTCAGGCAAATCCTTTTTTCCTTTTCTTCCATGACTATTTTCTCAATGAATTTTTGGTTTTTTGATTTTTTTTTTAAATTTCTTTTCCTCTGAGAATCTTTCTCAGTCTTTCTATTCACAATACTCCCAAAATACTTTCCAAGCCTGGTTAAGCTCTTTTTTCCCCAACTGAATTCTAATCTACATAACCTTACCCAAAAATCAACTACTCTTTTAGGCAAAAAGCATCAAGAAGCATAACTTTACTTCTATATTTCAGACCACTCTAATCAGGCCCAAATGAAATCTTCTAGCCCACAGAAAATATTTGTCACATCATGTTAACAGAACACAACATTCAACCATCTAATGCATGGTTAACAGACACATCTTGATTTCTCGCTGTATTTGAGCCCTACAGTTGCCTAATTTTCTCAGGCATTGTGAATGCCAGTATTATGCCTATTGATCCTTCCCTGCTTTACATACTCAAATCCTGTCTGGGTTTTAACCTATAAGTCCTTCTTCCCATTTATACACAAGTACTTTGATCCAGGTTTTCATACTCTCATCTTCTGTATTACCCTTTATCTTGAATGTTTCCAGTCTCCTCCTTGTTTTTATCATATCAAAAATTAACCACTTGCCTTCATTTTCAAAATTCTTAACTTTTAATTATCTCTGTGTAGCATCAAGAAGATTTTTTTCTGCATCTCAGTAGCTCATAATATTAGTTCTTCTTCATCACATTATTAAATTTTCAAATAAACATCAATGTGTCGTCATTCACCTGGGGGAATTTTTTAAAAAATATCTTCAAAGCTATTCCTTTGTTTGATTTCAAATTCACCATTAAAACTCTACTTTTGTAACTAAAAATTAGAGAAGTAGACTAGAATTACTCATAAAAATGCTTAAGTTCTTGGAGGTCTATACTACCATCTGTCATGGTGACCACTGTTGCCTTGTTGCTTCCTTGAGTTTTCCAGCATATCTTTATCCATATGTTGTCTTTTGTAATGGCAAATGCTCTAAAATACACTTTCCACCTTCTGATTCTGTGCTTGCACAAGCCCTACTGTCATGGTACTTTGAGAAAATGCTTGCTTTATGATGATTAATAAATATTTGGTAAGCATGCACTGAGAAATCACAAAAAAACCAGAGAAAATTAGCATAGCTATTGTCACTTATACACAAGGAGCATGATAGGACCCTACACTGATTCCAAGAAGTATCTAATGATGGGCAGGAATAGGAAGTGTAGATAAGCTGAATTAATTTATTTTTATTTTATCTAAAATTTTTGGGTTTTAGATTTTAAATTTCACAGAATATAAGAACTTTCCCCTATACTTCTCTTTTTTTTTTTCTTTTTAGGAGCAAGACTTCTTAATGTTTTGATGAAGTTTTCTGATTTTATCAGGAGCTTCTATAGAATGTAAAAAAAAATTTTGATAATTCATAAAAAATTGTCACTTACTACCTGATAATATTTATTCAGCTAAAACTTTAACATGCTATTTTAATATTTGCCCACTGACATATATTTTTTCTCCCTATTAAGAAGTGTCTTATTCAAGCCCAGGATCAGAGATATAATATCTTTTGGGTTTTAAGACCAAATATACTCTTATATTGTGGATTTACCTTGTGCAATTATATGTTTACAACGAAAATGAAATTTTCATTGCTGAAAATTGAAGTCCAAACCCTTTTTTAGGTTCGTGTTTTTTGTTTTTTATTTTTTTAATTCCTGAATTTGAGCAAGTAATATAAAACTTACAAGTTCTTTTGAAACAATTTCCTCCTTTTTATGGAAATAAGTAATTCCACTATACTTAGGATGTGTTGCTCAGAGATCTTTTTTATTAAAAAAAACTATAAACCAGCATAACTTACCATGCAAGAAAGAAAATACACAAAATACCTTTTCTTCTTTAAATACCAAAGTATTTTAATGAAAAAGTGCAAGTTTTCACAATGAGCAAAACCACTTGTGTAACTTGTAATAATGTTAACTTGTAGAATTTGAAATTAAGTGGCTTATTTACTCTGATGTGTGTATATATCTTTGAACCCACAACAGAAGAACCTGCCATTAGATGTAGTGAAACATAAATCAAATTTTATGTAGTATGTAGGGTGCAGATATGGAATTTTTATGACTGATCCTAGAATATTATATTTTTCTACAGAGTCTCTTTCTTATTTTCAAGCTTTTGTCAAAGGAGAACTGCTCGCTCCCACAGCAGCTGTAAAATTCACACTGAGGATGTCATACTTCCATTGTCTGTGTCGTTCAACTGAGATTCTGTTTTGTTTGACTCCTTGATTGTGCAGAGGGCACCCATCTGTAGCCTGATTTTAAAAACTCGCTTCTCATTAAATTGTTATACTTTTCTACCCTGCTTTCTAATTCTATATTATAAAAAATATTTTAAAGTATTTCAATTTCTTTAGTGTAAAAATGGTGTATTTTAAAGAAATAAAACTCCTCTATTTTATCTTCCCTCAAAGCAAGGCAAGTCATAGAATATTTTTTCCTTACAAATATCTGTAGTTCACAAGCCTGTACAGAACTGTGTATATAATACAACTTGGAGCTTCACACAGATGTTGTTAGCAATATGCTCTAACTGCAGAAAAATGCCTGAAATTACTACTGTCTTTTAGACTTCAAAGCCAAACATTAAGAGTTATTCTAGTGCCACACTACATTAAATACACTACTATTCTAGTGCCGCACTACAAATTCCAATAAATACTTTTCAAAAGCCATAATAATGGATAAAGTACATACAAGATTAATATAAAAAGCAAAAAAAAAAATTCTCTTAAAATCCCCATACTTTTGTGTAATATATAACTCTAATTTCAGAAAGAGATTAATTAGGTATAGAAAACCTATTGGCCTTGCCTTTCATTCTATAGTTAGAATTTAATCCAGATACAATCAACCACCAGCTCTACCGCTTTCTCAAAGAGTTATCATTTTATGGGAAAATATAATGGCTATTCTAGTACAAAATCCTCCTCTGCCTATCAAGTGACTTTTTTTAAAGTATTAACTCAACCGAAATACATGTCTAGAAGCCAATCTTTCTCCTAATAGATGTCTCATTATTTTAAGATCAAAATTTGATGCAGTGAAGTTAGAAATATTTTTTCTTTTTTTTTTAATTCATCTTATTCGGTATATATTTTATATATTGATGGTTTTTCAGTATTAGTGCTTCAGTTGTCTTTCTATAATAAAAATATTTTCAAAGATGTACAGTAGGTTATCTTATCTTGGATTCATCATTTTGCAATGTAGTTCAAAAAATAACTACCTTCAGTATAGCCAAAGGACCAAAATGGACAAAAGTCTTTAACTCCCTCTTCTGACCAGATCTGACTTAGCTCAAAAGTGCTGGCCAAATGATATTTCACATATTTGCAAAATATTCTTGATTTTGATGTTGTTAAGTAGTTTATTTTAAATTTCTTTCACTGTTTGCAATCTTAACAAATATGAAAGGTAAAAAAGTCTTTTTTTAACACTGGAAGAATTTAATCTAGTGAGAGCATCAACGGCCTCTCTGAAGTATTGCTTATCAAAAACATAGAGAAAGATGTGCTCTTCAGAGGACCATTGATCATAATAGTCAGGGCTTTTATAATAATAATGCAAACAACATACAGAAGTGAACAGAGAATGGGAAAAGAGATGCTTTGCTATGTACTCTTAGCATTCTATCCAATTCATAGACCAAAGGGCTTGAATTGCAACAACTACTTCTTTAAAATTGTGTTATAATCTGCATCATCATCTTGGTCAAGTACTTTAAGAAAAATAATAGAACGTGCTTAAGGGTCATCATGCAAATTAACAGAGACTGATGTCCAGAATTATCATGGTTAATTATTAATTAATAAACAATTCATATGTAGAATTTGATTTTAAAATTTCCCATCTTTGTGTATGGATGTGTTGAGAGACAGAAGAAAATCTTTTTACAGACTACCTTTACAGTATTTCAGAATATTAGTCTTGGAGTTGCTACTTCTAAGGATGAAAAGTATTTCCAGAATTATTATTTAGAATTATATTTTGGGGTTTAAATGTTGTAATCTTTTCTTCAAAATGTAAATTTTTCAGGCAACAGGGTTTTTTTTTTCTTTTTGCATATTTTTTTTTTTCATTTATAATTAATAGTACAGTCTTCCTACTCTCCAGCTTCTGGAATAGAGGGCATATTTGAGTATAGGCACGTGTAGGTAAATATTTAATATGTTACAGCAAAGCAAGAATAAAAAATATAAATTTTGCACCTGAATTAATCTAAATAAACAAGACAAGTCTACATCACCAAATTCTGAGACCATCTTTTTTTTCTTCTTCTTCTCTCTGTGTCTTATTTAAAATAGAAAACTGGCCAGCATGAACAGTCAGGATATCTTACTCATGGCCACAGCTACAATGAGAACTGTACTCCTTTCACCATCTCCTTGAATTTCTTGCTGCCTTTACTGTCAAAATCTCTTGCCACCTGCACCAGAAAATTGGCTACCATCAGGGACAAAGAGAATTTTTATTTCATAGGAGTAAAGAACTGAGGTATCCATGTTACCCAGCAGAAATCTCTGACTAAATGATCCCAAGCTTCACATTTCAAATGTTTAAGGAGATTTACTCTCTTATGTCTGTACTACAAAATCTGCTACTTATTTTTGTTTTGGTCCTGATTTCATTCAAATTAAGGTTTAGTGGCAAAGTTGTAATCTCATGTTTATCACTGGACACCCATCTCTAAATGGTTGTTAATCCGTCATGATATTACTTGCACTAAACTGGAATTCAATTCATATTTGCAGAATTAATAAGAAAAATCAAAGTGGACTTTCCTTCATGATATTTGTCATGTATTAGTAGAACTGTGCTATGTCTGCAACAACATGCTGCAATGAACTACTATGGGCCTCCATGTACATTTCAGAAGAAAACTACATGCTGTAAGAGGATGCCTTTTATATTTTTTCAAACCAAAAAAAATTTGTAACATGCATCTAAACTATAATCTCTGCCAGTTCAGTTCAGTAAGCAACATCATTGAACACTTAAACCAAAATTTAGGCAATGTATTTTGCTGAGGAGACAACTAAGCAGTAAAACACAAAATGTATTCATAAGGCACAATCTTGTCACTGGATTACTCATGAACTGTTATTAGTAAAACAGAATCTCCTATTCAAAAAGTCTTGCAGTTCATGACATAAACTGATTAAAAATAGGAGAAGAAATAAACATTATAACTTTTTTTTTCTCAGTATACTAATTAATATAATTATTTACCTGTTTATTACTGGTAGAGTGGTTTCAAATTATATTTAATTGATAAATTAAGCTTTCTGTATTTCTTCTACTTCCCTGGTCTTTTTCTAAGAGTTATTATATATAGCTAGTCAGAAATATATGTTCTTTTGCCACAATAAGTCAGTTTATTTTCATAATTTTATTAAATACTACTACTCCTTTGGAAATTTTCAAGCAGGACCTTGAAAGAAGAAATAAATTTTCATTCTTCCTTCTTCATCCAGTTGCATGGGAACCAGGGAGAACCTATATAATGTGCAAATATGTGGCACATGGAAAAAAATATAAATTATTACTGACAGTTTATTCTTTAACAGAGATTTTATGTATGTGTGTTCACAGAATCAGACAGTATGCTGAGCTGGAAGACATCCACAAGGATTATCAAGTCCAGCTCCTGGCCCTGCACAGGACACTTCAAGAGTCTCACCTTGTGCCCGAGAGCGCTGTCCAAATGCTTCTCAAACTCTGTCTGGCTTTGAGCTGTGACCACTTCCCTGGGGAACTGTTCCAGTGCCCAACCACCCTCTGGGGGAAGAATCTTCTTCTAATAGTCAACCTAAACTGCCCCTGACACAACTTCGTTTCCTCTGGTCCTGTCACTGAAACCATCAGTGTTTGACCCTCCTCTTCCCCTTGTGAGGAAGCTGTGACTGTAATGAGGTCTCCCCTCACTCTCCTCCAAGCTGAACAGAACAAGTGATCTCAGCTGCTCCTCATAAGTCTTCCCTTCACCCCTTTGGGTGCTCCCTAATATCTTAATATCAAAACCTACATCACTAAGACTGAACACAGTTTGGGAGAAAAGGACTCTCCTTTCTCTTTCTGGGAAGAAGGGGTTCCTGCTGGTCAGGAACACATGATGGGGGAAGCCATCCAGAATTTTTACTGTTGCAGGATCCATAGTGAGCGTTTTTTGCATATAGATGACCCTCTCTTGTATACCTTTTGCTATTAATATTGTTGTTACTACTGTTCCCTTTCTTATATTAGCCTGTGATCTTCAACATTTGTGCCTCCGATTTGAGAAGGGGGAGGAGGAGCAAATATGTGTGTGGTTTTTTTGTGAGCATACTAAATTGGATAATACCATTCCTAAACCCTGAACAGCCCATGACCTGTTTCAAGACATTCCTTTGATAAGAAAACCCAGTTTTTTCCTCTCCCTTTCCCACTGTCTCTTCATTGCTGTAAATGGTACATTTGGAATTTTTTTTCCTGTCACATACAGATATCACTGTTATTTCATTGATGAAAATTACAATTATTCCCTGTCCCAGAACTCATTGAGTCACATGTATTCCATTTGTTTTCCTGAAAATGTAAGCAAGTAACTTCTAATGAATTTACTTATCATGGTTTAGAAGTACCAAAAAATATTAGTTCCTTTACAAACTGACATTCTCCCAGCATACATCTACTACAGCTGAAAGGAGTAGTCACCCAGACAGTCAATAAAACAAAAGAGATGAGATGATTAATGTAGATGTTGACTTTCTTTAATACGGTGTATAGAATCAAACAGTCACAAGGTCTCCTGAAATACAACATGTTAACTTCAAAATCAGCCCTTCAACCTGGGATTGATGTTTTTGTGAAAGGAAACACAGATCCTTTTAATCCAAACTGTTCCAAAACTACTCAGTCTTTGGAAAGAGTTAAACCATGGAAAATCTAGTAAAATATTGGGAAATAGCAGATTTTTTTTCTCATTTAAAGATGGGGATTATTTTTTTATAATGTAAGCAATCTTCTACTATATGGCCATGGTTAATATTTCATCATCACTACTTTTCTAGGAAATACATTCAATGACAAACAAAATTAAACAGATCAGACGATAATATATTCTACACTGAGATTCATTTTTTAATATCTCCTTTCACAGGCATAACTAAATATCTGTTCCAGTGTTTTCAATGGTGTTAAGTGATAAAAGCCATGGACCTTCAAAAGCTCAGATATGTAATTTTATTCATTACCATTCAAAATCCCTTAAGTGCAAGGTCATCATAACAAATTCAGAATCAGTAAGAAAATATTTATGCAATTTCAAAAAGTCTCTAGAAATAAAAGCAATCTGTTCATCTTCATGTATTTGTGTGGAATAAACAACACAAATTAGTAAATAGTATATTAACGTAATATAGTTTTGAATAAACACCTTAATAAATTTAAGAACTTAATACCATAAAGTCTGACAAGCTAGATTTATATTTGTACATGTAAATTATAACTCTTTTTAATGTCTTATCTCTTCAAAGATGATACAATATTAAGCAATATTTAGAAATTGTAGACCTCCATGAGAGTTGTTCTTCATTCACCCTAGGTCTTTACTATAATATCAATCTCCTAAAGTGAATGATTCTGATTAATCTGTGCTTCTAAGCATTTTACTGAAAGTGCTGGAAATGTAATTGCAGGCAAAAAGTGCAGTGTCTTTCAAAATTTACTAGGCATTTTGTTTCTTGTGCAAAATGTAATGTAGAGAGTCACAGTTTAAAAACTTTGAAACTTTTTTTGTTTTGCTTGGAAAATAACTCTTGATCATAGCTGAACAACTTATTTTAGTGGAGCAGTATACTGGAACAGAGAATTAAAATGCTGATTTGTGTTAGTTTGGGCTGTATTGCATATGAGAGCTTCTCTCAGTGTGCCTTTTGTACAGAATGGAAACATCTCAATCTACTTCCACTTCATGATTATAATAATCCCTTATGTAACATTTGAAAATTTCAGTATGGAAAGGAGACAGATTTCATCAAGACAGTTTTAGGCCATGGTTCCAATACCTCTTTGAGATTTATTTCCTTACATACTGGTTTAATACTGCCATGACTATATAGTCACTAGAAGCTTACTTGAGTTAAATTATATTAAAATCAATAAACTTCAAGTTGAAAGAACATACCCTTAGATGAGGATATCTACAAAAAATACTAATTTTTATCAGCAAAGCAAGACCAAGATTCCTATCATTATGATCAAGAACCAGACCTCTTTATCTCTGCTGAAAGAGATTTATACATTACTCAAGAAATTGTAGTCTGTAAGTAAAGTGCCTTCATTGCTATGCTCATTAAAAAATGTAACCTTATGTAATTCCTATCAAATAGTTATAATAAAAGAAACAGAATTATGGTGTGACCTGACCATGAGTAAGTAGGCAATGCCTGCATCTGAAACTTCTCATTTGCATAGTTGGAAAACTTCAGAGCCCAACTGCTTTTTCTAACCTTGGTCAAAAACTTTTTTTGAAATTTCAAAACAGATTTCAAATCTGAAATCTGAATTTGTCTTCTAGTCATTCATGAGATGAATTTTCATTGTGCATGCTGGCCAAATGTATGTGTACACACATACATGTAAACATAGATACGTACTTAGAAACACAAAAATATACACAGAAGTGTCACTCATCAGTGTGTACGTAAACCTCCAAGACAAAATCCCTGTTAATGCTGTACTACTGCAAAAGCTGTTGACTTCTATAGGAACTGGGCAGTTTCACAGAAGGTAGACAAAAATAATGACTAATATAAGTTGGCATGTTTAAGCAAAAATAAACTAAAACCATAATTGAAATTACTATGCCTACTTTTACTGAGAGAAAAAAATTAGTTTCATATAGTATGATGAAGTTAACTTTCAGTTATGACACTGAAAGTTAACTTCATCATACTATATGAAACCAATACCTGAAATGGCAGAAAGATTAGTCACTGTTTCTTCTACAAGTATAACAATATTGCTAACTTTTATGTTCTAGTTGATACACCAGAAGTCTTAATTTTTAAATTTATTTTCATCATTTTCTTTTGTTACTGGTTTTTTCCTAACACCACATGCAGTGGAAATGAGGAGACAAGGAAGAACTAGTTAAACTCCCACTTAACTGCCATAGTGAATGAAGAGAACAGAGAGAGAAGAGGGAGAGATCATTTAACTTTAAGGGAAACATGTAATCTTGTACCAAAAGAGAATCCGTTCTGATCATTTTAATGTTTTATATTGCCCTTGATTTCACAGGCTGCCCAGTGATTTGCAAACTTCAAAATGGTACTTAGAGTCTCTTTTGCAGTAAAACACAAAAGGAATGCTAAGATTTTGAGTTTGAGATGATGATAAGTAGAGAGCTTGGAAAAAGAGAAACCTCTTTCCATAAACAACTACTGCATAATTATGCAAAGGTCAGTAAAAGTATATTAAGTGGTCTAACACATTTCACACATGATGACAATGTGTAAATCATGCATAAACAAGTCAATCTGAATTTTCATTACTTTCACTGTCATGCACCTAATAAAATACACAGATTTCAGTGTTAATTTTAATAGAGAGTGTTCCACTTTGTTACGTGTATTTGTGCTCAAGGAACTCATAATATCAGTAAAAAGCATCCTAAGACATAAACAAACAACAAATTAACAGGTAGAACTACTCCCAAGTTACCTAAATCTCACCACAATTATTATTTTAAGAATACCCTATTTGATTCTGAAAATTTAATCAGAGAGAAGGCAGAATCCAAACAAAAAAGGGGACTCATGTTCATGGAAAGCAAGTAGAGCTTTTAAAATTTTTCAGTATAAACAATTAGAATAAAATCTACAGTAATCTGAAAAAAAAATTAAAAAACAATCATATCAAAATTTACATGGAAAAAAAGAATAAAGTTGATCAGCTGAATTATCATTTTATTTTTTTGTGAATTCAATTGTAATCTGCTGAACAACATTTCCTTGTTGAGTATACAAGCTTGCATGCAGCATAGCTGATAAAATACTTTCATAGCTAAAAATTAAAAGACTTAACTGAGATCAAAATCTTTATCTCATGATGGATAAACTTACACAGGGATTTTTTTTTTTTCTTTTCTCTGATGGGTTTGTTTCACGATGTTTGAACATTGTAGATACCTCTAGATTGCCAACAAAAAACCAATAAACTGAAAAATTCCTACTACTTGGAATTGCAACTCCAGAAGAAAGAATTTGGGTTATCACATATCCTGTAACATAGGCTACCCAGGAAAGAAAGAGACTCTCCTTGGAAGGTGTTTTAATCGCTCTGTATAAGAGGAGATTGCCTAACAAGGAAATTAGTGTTTGCTTTTCCCTCCTTTCAGGTCTTTAGCATCTTTAAGAAAACTAATCATTTCTGTGTTATTCTTGGGTGAAAGAAAGTAACCTTAGTAACAGGAAGATACATGTCAAGTTTAATAGTTAACATAACGGTTAATTAAAAACTTGTTCACAAGAGAGTTGGTTTTTTTCAGTTGTATGGGCTTCAATGCTGAAATAATTGGCACACAACAGCCAGCAGAGTGAAGCCAATGGGTGGTGTTAGCTGTACTATAATGCATAGAGATACCGAGAAAAAGATTTGTAATTTTCACGCAGAGGTTGTTCATACTCACACTTATTTGATATTAGCATTCTACACCTTAGCAAAGACATCACCTTGAACTTTCTTCCCGATGATTATCCATTTTCTCTCCTTGACAATTGACAAGCTTGACAGACTCATTAAACTGCTGAATTTGTAATTTGTAGAGAACCTTCCTCAATAGCACTTGCGTAACAGCAAAGAAGTGCTATAATGTGAACCCAGCATGCATTTTAATGCAAATCTTATCTTAAGCCAACTGCTGGCACAGCAGCTGAGGTTTTTTTCACCAGTTACAGAATAAAAATAATGTAACAAGACACAAGAAATTCCTGCACTGGGAGTCCCATACTTTTTAAAACTTTTAGATCCGTTTAGCTAATAGGTTTGTTCTTGAATTCTGTTAATTAAGAAAAGAAAATAAAACCTTCAGCATTAACATAGAGTCACAGAAACAGAACGGGTAAGGTTGGAAGGTGTCAGAGACAGTAATCTGGTCCAACCTTCCCACCAAGTAGTGTCACTCTAGAGCTCACTGCACAGGAATGTGTCCAGACAGCTCCTGAATATCTCCAGTGAAGGAAACTCCACAGCCTTTCTGAGCAATCTGTTACAGTGCACAGTCACCTCCACAGTAAAGTTCTTGCTCATGTTCAGGTGGGAGTTTCTGTGCATCAGTTTCTGCCCCTTGCCTCTTGTCCTATTGCTTGACACCAAGGAGAAGAGACATCCTTTTGATACCCTCCCTTCAGATATTTACAGACTTTGATGAGGTCTTCTCTCCATGGCCTCTTTTCAAGGCTGAACAGGCCCAGCTCTATAAACATTTCCTCAAATGAGTGATTCTCTAGTACCTTAATCACCTTTGCTCCCCTTCTCTGGACCTGTTACAGCAGCTTGGTGTCTCTTTTGTCCTGAGGAGCTCAGAACTGGACACAGCACTCCAGATGTGGCCTCATCAGGGCTGTATAGAAGGACAGGATCGCCTCCCTAGAGCTGCTCTCTGTCCTCTTCCTGATACTGCAGGATACAGCTGGTTATGCCAGGAATGCTGGGAATGCTCTTCCTAAGGAATCTCAGAATAACTTCTTGGCCACAAGGGTATGTTGCTGGCTTAGACAGCTTTTTTCCCACTTTTATGCTGAATGCTGTGCCCTGGCCTCCTCATCTGTATGAACCCTTTACTTATACATACATGAGCAGAGATTAAATTGAAATTCATACATGATTCAATCTGATCCCTTTTTCGGTGTCGTTGTTCGAATTTTATATGGGTTGCAGGCATAAAAAATACATGTTCTGCTTTAAAAACAGCACAATTTTAGCAACTCTGTAAAATCCACATTGTGTAGTTTTTCAAAGATAGTCCTCTCTTATGCAGAAATGCTGTGAATGTTCAGAATTTGAGGGATAAGACACACATAATTCAAATGGAAAACAAATTGTACTGGAATTGACATTTTTTGTGTTTATTTCTCTAATATATAATTTAAATACTTCACCATCTACCTTTTAATATCTTGATGGTTCTAGGGTCATTGATTTCCAAGAAGGAAAGCATGAGTAAACATGAGGTCCAATAATATGAATAATTAAATATGTTGACATGCTCAGTGTAATTTGGCATGTAATTGCATCTTTTCCACAAAAAACAAAAATAACCAACAGTCTAAGGAAATTGCAAATTGCATCTGATTGACATGCAGGTGTTGTTTCTGGAATTTATCCACCAGATTATAAAAAAATCCCTGGGCATGAAAAAGCAACACAACTGGGAAAAAAAAAAAGTAAAGTCAAAGTAATTTCCTACATCCAATTTTCAGACACAACTCTATTCATAAACACAAACCCTGTTTTCTCCATTTGCTAACTAATTCTATTCCTTCACATGTACTTGGAACACAGAGGTTGAAAAGCAATAGAAATAACTACTGAAACCAAAAGATGCAGATAAATTTAAATAACTTTCAGGACTCCTTTTTTTTTTTTTTTTTTTTTTTTTTTTTTTAGTGACTCTCTTTATGCATAATTTTGATTTATTTTTACAAGACACACTCTAATTAATTTGAGGCCACAACTTCTTGTTCTTGCCAGAGTTGTAGGTTGCAGAACCCGAATGTAGCCTTGACCAGAGGGCCATGTTCATGTCTGTTTTGTGACAGAAAGGATATAATTAGAAAATATCAAACAAATGTTGAAGTTCAAAAAGGAAACAAGGGGATAAAGGGGCACAGTAACTATTCACAAAGATTACCATTTTAAAACATTAATATTAATATTCATATCCATAAGGGCACTCTGCCCATGAATACAAGTTAAGCTTGATCTGCAACTTACAGATGGAGTACTCCAGCTTTTTAGACATTTCCTTTGATTACAATGACATATGTTAGTAAGGGCAGAGGTGGTCAACTTTAATGTTGCTGAATTTAATAGATGAACACTTAAAATGACAGAAAGTGTCTCGGCTTTGTAGGTTAATGGGAGCATAATAGACCTCAATAAACCTGTTTTCCTCTCCTTCCCATCAGCAAAGGCCAAGCTCACAAATGCAGCACATGAATCAAGTGAGCAGGAGCTTGACTTAACCAAAGTTGGACAGGCTAAAGTTGTCTCTGTTGTGCCAATGAAAAGCTAGAATGCTTATGCTTTTTTTAAATGTTGAAAGTTTTTTTTCTAGAATGCTAAACTTGTTCTGTGGACAAATCTACAGGTAACTAAATTGTTGAAATATGATATATTTTGGTAGCTCTAAAATACACTCTCTTTAAAACTGTATTTCACAAAGTAACACTTCAGAATTAATCACCACAATTTTGTTGCAGCATAATAGCCCTAGTCCATAGAATAAGTCTCTTTGACAATAGTAAAGTGTGATTGCAGCCTGCTGAAGATATTCTTATACAAGTTCCACCCATACAATCAAGGCAAATATACTCTCTGATAAAGTGAGCTCTAGCACAATGTAGAACCACTTTGTTTTCACCAGATGGAGAGTTTTTTCTTGTGAAGGTTGGAATGTAGTAGTGATTTTGTAACTGCAATGGTCCTGCTGATTTTATGCTTTCCAGGGGAGTGCAATAATCATGTTGCAATGACATCTGTTTTGCACTGCAGGCTCACACCTAGGTCACAGCTGTCTGACTGGAGACCAGAGCAAAAAATATGCATGTTGGGATTTGGTGCCAATGTAAAGTGCTAAAAGGTGCCTGTCAGGAAATGCAGTAAGCCTGTCTTCCTATAAAAACTCCAAATCAGAAAGAAAATTTGAGGAATTAGTCTGAAAATTTTTACATAAAGTCTGAAAGATACAGAAAATGTACCAGTAATATAAACTGCAAAATTTGCTTGTAAGCAGGGGTATTTTTAACAGGAATGACTCATGAATGGTGAAAGATAAGAGGTTACAGAAATTTACATTTCTGGGGGAACCGCATATTTCTATAAAGAATAGATTTTGAAAAATAAAAAGACACCTTTCAGAATCAGTTAGATAGTTTTGCCTTTGTGGGGTTTTTTATGCTTTGTTGTTTTGGGTTTTTTTTTGCAAATAGTTCACCAATATCATCCTGTACACTTAAAATAATTAAAAACAAACCACGAAGGCTTAGCAACTTTTCTAGTTGTATTTCTAGTAATAGTTTCAAGTAAACCTCATCTATAAGAATGCTATTTTAATTGAAATGTATTTTCTGGGTTTTTTGTAACTATGTATGAAATTTGGATAACTTTATTAAAAAACTTTTCAATATTCATCCACTTTTTTCTGTGATGTCTGCATGATCTCTGACCTCTTCTACTTTATGTATTATATTTAATGTACTATAAAATATTATTGTAATTTAGTACTAAAAAATCTTACTTCATATTTGTGTTTGCACTGCTATTACTCTTGTAACAATACTGACTTTTATAAATTGATCTTCTTTTGTAATCTATTTTTTCTTCATTATTCATAGCATGAGCAGAAGAGCTTCTATAAAAAACAGCATAACTGTGCCCAGTGTTAACACAATCGCTGAAGTGACATAGCAAAGGGAAGTGATGGATTCTCCATGTCTTTAAATTTTCAGGCCAAGATTTTATGTATCTTTGAAAGGAATTCATTAGTCAAAAAACATTGCCAAGAGATTTATAGAACTGTGGTTTTGTACTATATAGTGACAAGGTATAAATAATCAAATTATGTAAAAAATCTAGTATGCCCTGAAAAACGTCTAATTAGAAACTTTTAAAATAATATATTTTTACACTAAAGATAATCTTTGTATAATTTTAACCAGCATCATTACTACATACATAGCCTAATATTCTAATTTCAGAGATTCTAAGAAATTTTATATCTTAGAAAAAACCCTAACCAAAAGCCAACCAACAGGAACCAAAAAAACCCCAAACCTAAAAAGCAAAACCAACCCCAAACCATTACAATTTTCATTTCTAACACAAAAAGTGTCATAAAACCAAAGCCTCTGTTTACTAACAACCATTTCTCCTCTACCTCTCGAAATCCAAGGAACAATTAACGTTGTAGCAGTTAAAAATGATCCATTAATTAGAGCTGGAAGCAAGCACCCATAAAATACAGGTGATAAACATAAATCAGAACAATTAGTCTGTCTAAAAAAGCAACATGATCAAATCAGAAACTCTCTACCACCTGCTCATTTAATCTTAGGTTGCAGCGTTGTTTCCTGTTCTGAGGAGACAAATCTGTATGAGATGATGTGAAATTTTACATCTATGCATCCCTCAAGGTTATTCTTTGAAATAAATTCTTTGGTGCTAAGATTTTTAGCATTTAGTCATCTTTAAAACTGCCAGTAGTTTCAAAAACGCATGAATAAATTAGGAAGAAATATGAATGAAATTAGGTAGGTCTTTGTAGGTTTGAGTGAAATAAGTTGATACAGTCCACTTCCCAAAGTCATTTCAATAGATATCAGTATTAAATGCTGTGATGAAATCTATTATAAATATTAGAAAGAATCAAGTGAAAGCCACAAATCCTGACATATTTATGCAAAACAGAAAGAAAAAAAGACAAAGATACCTTGTGTTGACCTTCAATACTCCTGCAGGAACATGGAGAGAAACATAAATAGGTAGGGACAAAACTAAAGAAGCAAAGTGAGGTAAGTCATTTACCTCTTTACCCTAAGTGCTCTGCCTATGATGGAAGGACAATTAGTGGTACAACACAGATTCTACTAGCCCATAAATTTTATTAAACATAATTTCAAGTTTATTTCAGTGTAGTTAATTTTTTCAGGTCTCCTAAATAATACAAACCTTCAGGATTATCATAATATATTTCCACTTCCCAGGGAAAAAAAAAAAAAAAAAAAAAAAAAGCATCAAGGACAATCAGGAATTTCTCACCAAAAATGGAAAAAAAACCTTTTTCATGGAGGCCTTTGGGGTGTACATTTATTATTTTAAGACAAAAGACAACACATGTTTATTTGGATAACTGTTTTTCTAATTAATATCATGACTAATTTTCTTATTTTGGACTCACTAATATGTATGGGTTTCACAGCAGTTCAGAGAAAAAAGAGATGATATGCCACACCACAAACTTTTCCTATTATAGCTCACAGCCATTAGGTGCTTTCACTTCCTTCCAACCTTTAGCAAAGTAAGAATGATTGAAGAAAAACTTCTGTTGTGTGCAAGAAACCAGAAGGATACTACAATCACTATTCATTAGAAGTGCTCTGAAATAAAAAATAAAAACAACACTAAGTGAGTGTTTTTTTTTCCTCTCAGCAAGACTCCATGGCAACAATACTGCAGAATAGCCACTGGCCAACACACTGCTGAGGCATTATTAGTCAGGGTTACTAGAAACTGTTCCTGAAAGGAATAAGAGATAATAAAATATTCTAGATGGTGAAAATATCAACTGTAGGTTACTCAAATTATTTAAACTCAAAAAAAGGCATAAACATGAAAAAGTCAGTATGGTTTGGAAATAAACAGTAAATAAATAATTGAGAAAATCTGTGATCTGATGACCATTATTTTCTTCACTCTCCCTATAAGGTGGGACACAACTGCAGCTAAATATGCCCCCCTCTACAACTTTGAAAACTTCCAGTTTTCAAATGTAAAATTACAACTGAAATAATCCTCTTATTTATTTTTATGAGACCAACTGTTTCTTTCAGTTACTTCTGTTCAAATGCTGTAGAATGTCAAATCATTGCTAGTAATGAGATTAACTTTTTGACCCCAAAATGAAAAAAACCTGAAGGTCATCTATAAGAAGATCAAAAATACTCAACTATTCTTTAGATGGAAAACAAAAATATAAATGTAAAGAATACAGGCAAACTAAAACTGTAACATTTCTTAAGGTTTTCTTTATTAATAGATCATATGCAACAATATAATGTCATGTCACATGCTTTACAAGCATGTTACTCAGCAAAAGCCTTTCAGAGAAGGCACTTTGAAATCACAGTAACAAAATGGGATCTGTGAATACAGAAGGGCAATAAAGAGAGACAGAGAATTCTAAATAATAGTTTCTACTGCTTTTTTTTTTTTCTTCTCCTGGGAATGAGCTTGAACATTTATTTTTTATGCTATGGGGAGACCTTGTGAAAAAGCTGGAAATCCATCTTGCATACTCAGCTGTAACTTAGGTCAAGTACTTCTCAGTAAAGATCCACAGAATTGCATATGACAGGCAACATTTTATAATGGCTTCTTCGCTCCTAAGCTGCCCATTCTTTAATGCTGAACTACCATAGCTGAATTAACATTCAGCTGAAATTGGAAATGTATCATTAATTCTTTTCTATAAAAATTAATTTTATTATGGGAGGAATTGAGTAGATGAGCCCAGGTCTGGAAGTCCATACTTTAAATTGAAAAAAAGGTATGATTAGAGATTATTTCAGAAAAAGCAATGCAGTTCTGTCATATTTCCCCCACATTCCAAGTACTAGAATGTGGTTCAGACTTTGTAATGTCATCAGTACACATGGTGCTGTTCAGTAGTTGATTGCTTGTTGGGCCATACAAATAATAGCTCTCTACATGTAGCAATCAGAGTCTTAAAGTGATATAATCTGGTACAGTAAATCTCAAATTATGTGTTGCTTTTCAGGAGAAGAGAACACAATGCAACCTAAGTATTGTGGCTTGCATAGCACATGGTAACACAATACACTTGATTCTCTTTTACAGCTACACATTGTGCCTCCACTTACCACTGAGTAAACAGAGGTATCAAATGCTGCCAGACCATAAGTGTAGCTTTTTACAACTACTTTGTAAGAAAAATTACTACATCGGGTGCAATTGTGGATAATCAAGTTCATGATTACTTTTCTTTGCAGGACACTATTGTCAGAAGTGAGCAGTTATTCAGGGTGTAGTTTTAGGATAAATTTCAGCCAGAAAGAAAGCAGTTTAAGAATCACCTCTGAAACCGAGGCAGCCTTTTTAACTGAACCAAAACTGTTGTCTTCAGGGCAAGATTTCATTGGTAGCACAAATACATAAATGTAAGAAGGGTTAGAAAAAGGAACTGCATTAACAGTTTTCCCTCCAGTTGTGTCAGCTTTCTGGTTTACATCACAGTCCCACATAAATAGCGGTTGGAACAATGTAGGAAGAAGCAAACAAGTGTGGAACCTGAAACTGAGGAAGAAGGAGAAATATTTCTATTGGAAAAGGTTGGTCTCTGCTCAGTTCCAAAATCATTGACATACACACATCAGGGTCAGCAGAAACACTCAGGTAAGTGTCCTTGTGAATTAGGATGTCAACTTTTTCTTAGCAGAATCCTTTTAGCATTTAAAGACACTTGTCTGAGAAAAAGGATGCTGTAAAATATTAAAATTACATGTCTAATATAAGAATTTGGTGCAACAAAGCAGCTGTATCCAAAATCAAGATAGTAATAGTCCATAATTCTCACTATACAAAACCAGGCACATTATTGTATAACAGGAATAAGATAACTAGTGAAAAACTGTTGATTTCTGATGTTTATAAATATTATTGATTTTCTAACTTGCCCCCCAAAATGCATTTTCTTACAATTTTCTAATATACTCTGGGCTAGGAATATAAGACACAGAGGAAAAAAATCCATAAAAATGAATGCAGTTAATAGCTTTGTTTTAAAATATAATCTAAAGCAGAACATAGATAAGGTCTTAGTCAAATGATTTCTTATATTCTGATCTGAACTTTTCAACTTGAGGACACATGTGAAAAGAAAAAAAAGGAAAGGAACGGAACATTAACTGAGAAGAGATCTTTAAAGAACAAACAGAAGTATCAGCTAAAGACTTTTCCCTCATCTAGTTTCACCAGTCATTTCACCAGGAGTTTAAAATTTCACAGTTTAATGCAATTTAAAGTGGAGGTTCTACTCTTTGACGATTCTTGTCTTTTCCTTGTTCTGAAACTTGGAGTCTCCACATGAGCACGTTCAGATACCAAATACAGCAGAAAACTCTTCTAGATTGTTTTGAGCCACCTTATTAACGGATCTGACTAATACTAGATTGTAATTTCCATGTAGGGATCATTTTTCACACTTTCTAGAATAAAATACACATCTACCAGCTTGTAAGTGTGCATAAAATTAGGCAAAAAAAATGACATTGACCAAATGTTCCAAAGAAATTTCATGATGAAAGCAATCATTTGGTGATTATCTTTTACTCCTGGTGGTGAAGTGGTAGTATTTTTAGATTAATCTTTCAATAATGCACAATATTAATTTCAATTTCATTTTTTAAAAAATCCAAACCCTCTGTACAAGTGGAGAAATGAAACCCTGTACTATGGCACATGCGTCAGCAAACTAATCTGGAAATATTTCCAGACTTGGGTCTCTGATTTATTTAAAAATCATAGTGAAATTTTCAAAGACTAAATCTAAAGTTGCAGAGTGCTACTATAAAAATAAGAATACCAATAATTTCTGTCTATACCACACTCTATGGACAGTTGCTTTCTTTCCAAAAAAAATACAGACAATCCAAAGATACAGATAATCCGAACAGATAATTTATTTCTAAATTAATTGTTCTTAATATTGTTCACCTCCCAACCATTTTTTTTCCATTGGCAATAATCATACAAAATATCATTGCATTTAGAGCTTCTCTCACAGTTAGCTTATGTTATTTATAGGAACAAATAACTTGTGTTTCAATGTTTAAGCCCCTTTTCTGACGAGATGACATGAGGTGAGGAAATGCAGGTTAATTTTCTTTAGTTGTTTTTTTTTTCCCCTTTTTGTTAATAGACAATATTAATAAGATAGTATTAGAAAACAAACTTAGTAGTGGTATATCCTTGTAATTTAAATTTTAACAATAATTTTATACCTTTTGCACCTTGTCCTCACACACATAAATATGGGAACCCACTTAAATTAAACACATAACAGCATGGATAAAAAGCCTGAATAGCTGTCTAAACCATTGAGAAACTGTATTACAAATCTTTGATAGAAAAGTGAGTTTTTTCTCAAGAAAAACCCCCTACACTGTCGTACATCCTTTGTTACTATATGAATGAAGCTCATTCCTGTATGGAAATCTGACACCAAATCTGTATTAAATAAATTATTGAAATGAATAAAAGAGCAAACAGGAATTAAAGCACACACAGTTACTGTGTATAAATGTATACATATATATGTCTGAGGACATATATGTTTTAAGAAAATAAAGCAAACAAAAGCAAAATAAAAGAAAGTAATAACAGCAGCAAGAAGAACAACAAAAAATGACAACCCCAAAACCCAGAAAAACTTTTTACATTATGGTTTTCCCTTTGGAAGTGGGTACCTCTTATTTTGCAGAATTTTGACCTGCATGAAGTACTAAAAATAATGCTATCCTGGAAATTTTCAAGTTTTCTCCACCTAAATTTTCCAAAGAGATTTTAGAAGTCTCTTGTCTGAATTATTTGTTTATTGTATTATTTTTCATATTAAAAATAATCTGAAAATTAAGTGACTGCTTAAGCTATTTTCTTGAGACAAAATTCTCATTAGGGGTTCTAAGGATTGATTTTGCTTGTATAAGCCTCCTGTCATGAAGGAGAGAAGAAAATACATTTAGATGTACTGCTTTAATTAGTACAGAATTTAAGCAACACATTCCAAAAATTTTGAAGTTAAGTGTAAAAGGATAAGTGATATAACCAAAACAGCAAAAATCAAAACTAAAACTTAAAAATTGCTGTTAACCAAGAAACTTATAATGAGTTATTTTGATTTATGGTCTTTATTTTCATTTTACAAAAGTAATCTATAATAATACAAACACAAAGCTTTGCCTCTGCTTTATTAAGTAATACATGTAACATTTCATGCCTTTAAAAATGGAAAAAAATCCCCAATATTTGGTTAACGTAGCAGATCGTTTGCTTAAGACTAGCACAAGGTGGAATTTAAATGACTTTCAAGTAGGGAGATATATAGTACTACTGCTTCTCCACTTTATTTGGCCTTGGCTTCATTCTGATGCTGAAAATTTTAGTGGAGAGGTATAACTGGTAGTATTACAAATATGTCATAATACAGCTATTACTTTCTAACCTTTAGATAGGCAAAGTGATAATTTCAAATAGATTCTATCAGAATAAATGAATATGACTTTGTATTGACTAAGGTCTTTGAGATGAGTGTACAGAACAGTTCAATTTTTACTTTGAGAATTTAGCTTTATTTGATTGCGTAAAGAATATGCTAGATGCATAAAATATTCTTTCCAGGTGGAAAGAATGCTTGAAGATTATTTGTTCACTGTGGTTTAATAAGCCACTTTTTTTCCAGAGACTGCTGATCTCCAAGTGAGGCAATTGGCTGAATACTTTTAAGAAAAGGTTCAATCAGGCCTGCTGTAATGCCTACACTGAAGAGAGCTAGGCAGAAGAAGCCTGTGTCCCTAAGTATAAGAGATGCTGGCTAGCACAAATGCAGAGAAAAAAAGAGAAGGACCAAAATTCTGTCTCATAAACTAGCACACAAAAATGTCAAGGTAGCACAATTCAGTTATTAAGAAGAAACTAAAAAACCCTAAGAAGAAAATAAAAAAAGAAGCTATATAAAAGAAAAAATAAACTTACTGTTAGGGACCACGTTGGCTGCCAATCTCATCACTATTTACCCCTGCAATATATAATCAGTACTTGAACCCAAAATGTTATTTGTGACAAACTTTGTATAGTCATGAGTTATGTAAAGACTGTTAAACTTAAATCATGAACATGTCTCTATAAAGCCAGTGGTGACTTAATTGCATGTACTTCTCAGAGGGTAAAACCAAAAGGTGCATAACTTTGACGTAGTTACACTTTAAGCTTTCCAAACTGAATTAAAATAGCAAAGGGGAAGATATCATAAGAAAACTAAGACACAGGTTTAGAGTGCATTTCTGGAATTCTCTGCTCATTAATATTTTCTAGTTGTTGAAAAAATACCTTTTGTATACAGAAATATTTTCATTTGTGTGTGGGGGTTTTTTTGTTTTCTAACTAAAAAGAAAAAAAAAGCAAACCCTTCAAACTGAGAAACTTGTGAAATAATAAAGCACTGTTTTCGAAATTAAAACTAAAGCATATGTGGGTGGGGCTATTAAAATGGATGGAGAATCCTACTTGCAGAGAATCCTGAGAAGACAGTTATTGAACACCTGCTTTTCAGCTGTCTTCACTGACCAGACCAGTCCCCAGGAATCTCTGGTCCAGGAGACCAGGGTAAAGGAATGTTGGAAGGAAGACTTTCCCTCGGTCCAGCAGGATCGGGTTAGAGTCAGGATAATTTGGCATCCACAAATCCCTGGGGCCTGATGGGAGGAATGGGGATACTGAAAGGGATGGCATATATGTGCTTCTCTTTGAAAGGTTGTGGCAATCAGGAGAGGTGCCTGAGGGCTGGAAGATAGCAAATATTATCCTGGTCTTCCAAAAGGGCATGAAGGATCCAGAAAACTACCGGCCAGTCAGCCTCACATCAATCCCTGGAAATGTGATGAAGTGCATCCTTGTGAAGGTCAAATCTATCCATCTGATCTTCTTCTATCACGAGAAGATGATCAGGAGTATTCAGCATGGATTCAGTAAATGTAAGTAATGTTTGAACAACCTGGATAGACGATGGGAGAGCAGGGGATATTGTCTACCTTGACTTCAGCAAGGCTTTCGACGCTGTCTCTCACAACATCCTCACAAGGAAACTCAGGAAATGTGGATGAGGTGAGTGGACAGGGAGGTGGATTAAGAACAAACTGAATGGGAGATCCCAGGGGGTTGTAATCAGTAGTGGAGGGTCTTGCTGGAGGCCTGTCACTAGTGGTGTCCCCAAGGTTCAATATTGTTCCATATTGTTTAACTTGTTCATCAAGAGCTTGGATGAAGGGGCAGACGTCTCCTCAGCAAGTTTGCTGTCCATGAGCCAGCAGTGTGTCCTGGTGGCCAAGAAGATCATTGGTATTCTGGGGTGCATTGAGAAGGGCACTGCCAGCAGGTTCAGGGAGGTGATCCTGCCCTTCTACTCAGCCCTGCTGAAGCCACATCCAGAGTGCTGTGTCCAGTTCTGGGCTCCTCAACACCAAAGAGACATGGAACTCCTGGATCTAGTCTAGCAGAAGACAGAAGAGATGATGAAGAGACTGGAGCATGTCCTCTTATGAGGAAGGGCTGTGAGAGTTGGGTCTGTTCAGCCTTGAGAAGAGAAAATGAGAGGGGTCCTTATCATTGTGTATAAGTATCTGAAGTGAGGGTGCCAAGAGGATGGCTTCAGGCTCTGCTCAGTGATTTCAAGCAAGAGGACAAGAGGCAAGGGGCAGAAACTGACAAAGTTCCACCTGATTATCAGAAGAACTTTACTGTATGGCAGTATTTTACTTTCCTGTGATAACCTGATATGCTCTCTTTCAACCCAATCCATTCTGTGACTCTGTGGCATGACACAAAAATAATTTATTTTAAAAAAAATTAAACTGAGCCAAAATAAGATGCTATTATTTACTGAAAAATTATTGTCCTTTTTTGTGTGTGAAAATCATATTCTTCTTGACTTCAGAGATAGTGGTAGGAGCCAAAAATTTACATTTCATTGAGATCTTATAGTTATTGAAAATTTTAATGCTTTCATCTGATAAAAATACCCTGTTTGTTTCTGCAAGGGAATTCTTACTAATATTTGTGAAAGTTCACAGTTGAACAGAGTTATTCCTCTGTAGTAACACAGAGTTCAGTATTTGACACTTAGCTGGCTGCTGAAGAGACAAACTATAAATTTGAGCAGAATAATTTTATATTTTATACTTTTTTCCTGTTTACCAGAGAAACCAAATTCATAAATGGGAATAGCATGAGTTTATGAGACTATTGATTTTTCTAGACTGGAATAGTAAGTACAGGAAATTTCACTTGTGACAACACTTAGAGATACCTCAGAGAAGCCTTTTTCTAGGAATAAAAATGGTGGGTGAAATTTTGGCAAATAGAGCAAACACCAACAGAACAAATGTTTTAATTTCGATGTGACTATTTCAGACATGGAAAAAGTCCTAACAAATGATTATTAGACTGAGGACATAAAGTGTCCAGTTTTTTATATATAACCATACTTCAGAATCAGTATCTTTATATGTATTTTTATAAGTGCTTTCTTATCCTGAAGCCCATTTCTGTGTTCAGTAGTACTGTAGGGAGCAAAATGGTTTTCAAGATTTTTCACTAGAAAGTGTGAGGGCAGTGCCTATTGCTAACACTCTCAGAACTCACAATATTGCCAACACTCAGAAGCCCAAATTATGACATTCCTTTAGCCTAGATACCTGTCATCAGAGCTTGCCACAAAAAGTCAAATACTTCACTTTCATGTGCACATCATATTATTCAGCATAAATCTGAATAATATGATCATTAAAGTCCCTTAAGCTAATTACATTACAAAAACATAGCTGAGAAGAGCTGTGTACTATTGTCAACTGCTTGTCCATACTTTAAACAGTAGTTGCATTGTCTCTAAAGCATCTAAAGCAACTGGAAAGAATATTTTAACAAACTTGAAAAAATAATCTTACCAAATATTAGAAGAATGTAGGGAATCAATACATGGCTTTTCAGCAGCTGTCAAAAACATGGGAGCTAAGAATGAAATATCCAAAATTGCTATAGACTATTAAATCCATGGCTGTGTTCCTCTTTTGGACACATGAGACAGTATTTTTGTTGTGGTGCTGGTTTTGATTTTTGCTTGTTTGTTTGGTTTTTGTTTGTTTCTTTCTTTATTTTTTTTCCCCCTGTAAACTATAACCAAAATTCACAGAATGATTGTTGGTTTAGATTTGCAACAATAATTTAGAGATATAGCACTTCTTTTATAGCTGTTGTTGTTGATGGGGTTGTTGTTATTCTTGTTACCACTCCTTTCTATATCAGAATATTCAATATTTTCCCTAAATAGAAATAATTTGAATTAGTGTTACAGAAAGTGAATCAATGTTCTTCCCTTGTTAGCTCATTAATTATAAGAGTTCTGAAAACTGGCCTTGTCAGCAAGTCAGCTTCAGAAATCTTGCACTTGGAAACAAATAAGATCTCTATTCATCTTGCACCAACATGAGAGAATTGTCAGTACTATTCACTTCTGCTCAAGAGATGATGTGTGACACATGTAGAAATGGATTATTCCTGAGCTTCCTAATTTCTAACAAGTATATTGCAGAGGAAAACTTATTGATTCAGATATATAAAATATTGGAAACTAATCCTAACTCATTATGCTATAGTAGCATCAGTCTGCTTGTATAGAAAATAAATTGCTGAAGGTTGCTCATTGAGCACTTCTCTCAGCTCTCTCAATACATTCAGGTGAATCTCATCCAGACCTGGTGACTTGTAAGTGGTGTAGTAGGCCAGTGACCATTTCCTCAAGGATTGCTGGGGCTTCATCCTGCCCATTATCCCTGTCTTCCAGGGGGCTGGGTACCCCCAGAACAACTCATCTGACTATTAAAGACCGGGGCAAAAAAGGCATGGAGTACCTCAGTCTTTTCCACATGCTTTGTCAGTATATTTCCCTTCAGATCAAATAATGGATGGAGGATCTCTTTAGCTCTTATTTTGTTGCAAATGTATTTACAGAAGCAGTTTGGATTATCTTTCACAACAGTAGTCATATGAAGTTTTAGTTGGGGTTTAGCACTTCTGATTTGCTCCTTGCATAATCTCACACTTATAGTACTCCTAAACTACCTGCCACTTCCTCCAAAGGTCATACACTCTCATTTTCTCCCCTGAGTTCCAGGCAAAGCTCTCTGTTAGACCCAGGCGAGTCTTCTTTCCAGCTAAATCATCTTTTGGCACATGGGGATGGCCTTCTCCTGCATCTTTAGGAATTATTTATTGAAAAATGGCCTTTCTAGACTCCACAAAGGATTCTGTCAGCCAGTATGCTAAACAGGCTAGAGTCTGCTCTCTGAGAGTCTAAGAAGGCAGCACACTATATCCATGATTCACATCACGCCATCTATAATGTATTGTTCAAGAAGAAAATGTGTGTGGCCTGTTAAGACTTTTTTTTAAAATGCAAGATCATCTCTACATAGGAATCGTTGATGAATTGACATTTCAGGATCCTTTTCTTCGGTTTGTCTCTAGCTGCTTCTATGTAAGTAAAAAAAAAAATATTTCACTTAGATACAGAAAATTGATGTGCTTAGTAAAAGCACTTCAATGCTTTGCAACATTTTAAAAAGGCAGAAGTGCAACTAGCATCCTGAGTAAAGAAAGAGCATCCAAACACAACATCCATACAAACAATTTAAATCTATAGTGTCAATCAAGCTGAGATTCATATTATATGGAAGGTAAGTCTTAAAATGCAAGTCTAAAAAAACTTCCAAGATTTTTTTTCCCAAAGGTTGGACTTCACTGCCACTGGTAACTATCATACTTGATGTGGATATTCTGTTCTAACAGTATATTGTATACAATATTCAAAAATTAAAATGCTCAGACATACTTTTTATAGGATTTATACAAAGCATTTTACTATTTTTAGAATGCTCTAGTAAAATCTTTATTCCTCATAACTAAATGCATTGGTATTTTTCTGATTTTATATGTATCCTAAAATATAATTATGCCTATACATATGATTGTTACATGTAAAAATATTGCTAGTTTGTTGATTCTGTGTATTATGTGTGTGTAACATAATATTTAGACATATATATATTCATATATACATATATTTATAAAAAAATAAAATTTGCATATATACTGACCAATGCTGTTAGCTGAAGAAGGAATGGGGATGCTAGAGAAATGTTCAGCTTTTGACAGATAATTACATACAAGAGAAAAGTTTCCCTTTATCTGGATAGAAAGTAAGTACAATTATTCAAAAATCTTTTGGCTTTGCAAGCAACTGAAAATCTAGTAGATGATTAGGAGCACAAGATTGTTTGCCTTACAGTGGGTGGAAACAATTATTGTTACAATAATGAACCATTTCTTTTGGATTACCAGATGTTTAATTTATTAGAAAGAGATGAGAACACATGAACTGCTTGATATTGTCATCTGTAACACTCCCAGAGAAGAGAGTGTATATTCCAGGATACACACAAAAGGCCCCTAAAGCTAATGGCAGAAACACCCATTTATTGAAGAGTAAAAAGTTTGGGTTTGTTAGATTTGGATTTGAGTTTTTCCTGTAGATGAATCTTCATGTTGTCAGGGAAAGCTTCACAAACTGCAGCTTTATGAAGACAGAATGAAGAAAAAACTCTCATTTATTCTGAATTTCAGTACTCCTTTCAGTCTGTGCACTTCTATGAAATTAATAACTTCCACAAACATATTAATTTTAAGTCTTGTGTAAAAGTTAGATAGTGATAAAGAACAGACAGCTATGAAAATTAATTAACTAAAATTTGAAAATTCATTCTGAGACAAAAGGATAGCTTCCCTCTACTAGGAACAGGTGTTATAATCCAGCTTCCACATAAGGCAAATTCAGAGAAACCTATTAAAATCCCAAACCTTGTATTTGGTAATTTCCTACTTGCTATGATCAATGGAATTTTGCTATATTTAACCTAGAAAACACAGCACACAGAAAAGAGATTTAGACAACTTTATAGTACCATGTATTAATATAAAAAAATACATTCAAGGTGGGTAAAATATCAGAAATGTTACTATTCCATTTAGGTATGTTGTTCATCTAGTGAAATTGTACATGATAATAGCTAGAAATGCTAGAGCTAGGCAATGCATCAGGTCCTTAAGCAGCTTCATGCGATGTGGATGTCTGTCTTGGAGTGTTATATTCATTCTTGGTGGATCTAACTTTGTATCTGGGCAGTCCGAGACTTCAGAATCTTTATCTCTGTTTGTCAGCTTAGAGTCCACCAATGAACAAAATCAGAAATAAACATTGACTTTTTCATCACAGCACACACTTGAGAGCTGATTTTCTGAACTTTAAGCACCAGGAATCAAGTATTGGCAGTACAGCAACATCACTATAATCCTGCTGTGACAGAAGAACTGAGTCTCACATCCTCCCATATGCTATACCTGCAAATATGGATGTGTGAAACAGAGGTCAAAATACTACATAAATTCTATTTCCTTTTACTGAAGATCCAAAAGCATTTTTTACTCAAAGGGTGGGACTGAGATATTCAGTATGTAATTAAGTAGTACCTTATAGATCCATATTTCTTTTAAAAATAGAACAAAGAAAGAATTATCAACATTTCTGTGATGTGAAATTTCAGAGTTTTGAAGCACAAAACCAGCAGGTGGTAGACAACAAAATGCTAAAGCGAGGTAGTATGTGGAGTCACAGGCTTCTATGTTGGCGCTGATTAAGATCTTGAGAATGATGAAACAATAAAATTAGTATAACCTTTGAATGACTCCAAGTACAGTGATACACCTGCATTTCATTTATATATGCTTGACATTTTCACTAGCTCAAAGTCATACTGTCTTCAGTCATTAACTTAAACAGAGTTAGACGTTTGGTGTCTGGACTACTTATGACTGACTGAGATAGACTGCACTAAGACATGTCCTTTTAGGGCATAGTTACCTCAACACTTCCTCTGGTAGCAAAACTGATTCAAGGAACTTCTTTTTATGCCTACCCAGAGATAAACATTCCTGCCTCTATGACATGATTAATGTCCCCTATCTACTATATTGACACAAGTGTTTTTGAGCCATTGGACAAACAGATTTACAGAAATGATGCTATTCAGAAGAAATGGGACATATCTGCTGTCAGAGCTTCCACTAGCCAAAATAGTTATTGTCCACACAATCTTGGCAGAACCAGAAGACTTCCTAAAATCTGAACAACAACTGGTTTGAAATTCTCAACTGAATGGCTTCTTCAGGAAAGAAGTGGGGAGATGATGCAGGAGTTAAAAGAAAAGGCCAAATTAAGTGACAGAAAGGACACACAGTAGAGGCTAAGGCCCATGCTGAAAGTTTGCAGTTTCCTTCACTACAGAATTGTTGTCTTGTTGGTCAGTGAAAGTTCTCTATACCATGACTGGAAATAGATACCAGGACTAAACCTGAAATCTGTCTGGAATTGTGCATCACAAGTATCTTGCTGTATAGCTGTTCACCATTTGCAAGTACACATCCTGATCCAGACCTGCCTGAGTGCTGTGCATATCACATTGCAGCTGACGCCTTCATGGGCCTTGCCAGTTTTGCATAGACTGCACAGGATGAGTAAAAGGGGAACTACAGTTTCCCATTCATGAACTTCACAGGCATAATGAAAAAAAAAATCCTGTAACAGAGGCCCAGCAGTTGAACTGCTTTTCAGGAAGCCAGCTGCCCTGGAGCTTTCATTTCCTAGGGCTACTTATCTCAGCACAAAAATGAAAAACACAAAGAGAACCATATATAATATTGACTGATACTATAAACCTTGATTCCCAGATCATCCATTACAAACAGACATCAGAGAGATGGAAATTAAAAAACCCAAACAGCTCTTGTTGTTGAGGGTTGTCTCTGGGGTTTTTTTGTTATCTCTCCTTTTTTCTCCCCTTCTTTTTTTATCCCAGTTTATTTCAATGCTCCATTTTTAGTATTTTTCTTAATGATTTTCTGACTAAACAAACTCCTTAATCCAAACAAAATCTAAAAGCCTCAGAATCTGTGAGTGTCAAATTTCCTGAGGCTCCAGCTAGCTAGAAGCAGAAACATCGTTCACCAACTTTTATGAGTGTACGGTGCTTATAAAATGGGGCTTATATTTCTGAATAAAATGGGCTATAATGAAGGAGAAATCATAAAGTTAAAGCACTTGTTGATAATCTTCATAATTGTTGCACTGAAATTTGGTATTGACTTTTAAAGTTTGACTCCTTGCTTCTGTGATTACTGTTAGAAGCACATAAAGACAAAGGTAAATATTTTTTATTTTTTTGTAATAAGAATTCCAGGAGGGCTAGCCTTCACTTGCTACAGTATTAATTGAGGTAATAAGAAGTTAACAACACAGTTAAGAGCACCATCTCTTTTATCAAGAATATGGACACTTATTTTAAATATATTATTTTCTTGTAGATTTTCTTGGTTTTTGTTTTGTTTGCTTGAGACAGCTTTCTTAGACACCTTCTGTAAGTGTGTCTATACACAAAGTAATATAAGACCATACCTGTTTAACTGCTAACTTCTAACTGGAAGTAGATCCAGTCTAAGAGGTCAATGACTCATTTTTAGCAACTTTTTTTCAGCTCCCTCCCTCCATTCCAGGTGATCATACCCACCTCAGTTGTGTCAAATCAAGTACTTTTCTAGTTTTGGGGCTTTTTGTGGTTTTGGTTTAGTAGTATTTTCTATGTCTTTGGTTTTTAACATTTCACAAAATTACTTCCTTTTTTTTTTTTTTAATTTAAGTTAATAAAATAAAATATACATTTCAAGAAAATAAATGGAAAAAAGGGTGTTCCTATCTAAAGACTTCTCATTACAGACTGATAAACAAGCAACTCAGAGTTCAAAGCTGACTCACAAAAGCTGCTGGTGAGATGAAATTGAAATATTGTGGAGAATATATTTTTAAAAAATTGTTGTTGTCACAGTCCCATTTTTTTTGCTACCATTCCTAATACAGAATATCACCATGTAACACCTTAATCCAAAAGAGAAGAGTGTTTTGAACAGACTAACAAGTGGTGAATTGTGTCCTGGCAGCCAGGAGGACCAGTAATACCCTGTGGTACCTCAGGCACAGCATCACCAGCCAATCAATTTCTCTCTGTGATGTAAGAAATAAGTGTTTTAATGCATGATAAACAATTAGAATTATCAGGTTTTGCCATGTTTTTGCCCTCCAGCTGGGAGATGGTAACCACAGTAATGCCTCAGTAGGCAAGGGCAAATTTATGTGATAAGATCAGTTGGACAGGGGGACAAACAAAAGATAAATCAGTCCCTTGTGATAGTAAGTGAAGATCTGTCAAAAATAATTACATGCTGTGCAGTACAGCACATCAATAGCAGTTATTAATGTAACTATTTCTGAGATTATGCATATTCTTTCTCTATCACCCATACTTAACACATATGCACAAACGAGATACATAAAGTCTAACCAGACAGAACCAATCATGATTTCCCTGTCAACAGCACTAAAAGATAAAACAAAAAGCAGAAATATACACGAGAACAATTAAAAGTGGACCAGAATGGGCAAGAACAAAATCCTTCTGGGAGCATTTAGCTTCCAAAAATGCCCTCTTCATTACTTTGAAGAGTGTGAATATAATGCTCAGGCTAACACCAGTGAAAAAAAAGGTAATAATTACTTTTTTAAATTCCAAAATATTTCTTCCATACTAGTAGATATGGGACCAGTGTGCTTGTGCACCCTTTTACACTTAGAAGAGTCTGAAGACATTGCTGTGGATGTGAGTTTTCAGACAGTTCTCAAAAAGTATTGCATTTTATCTCATGAAAGAAATAATCCTAGTAAATCTTCCAGCCTGCATAAGCTGTAAAAACATTAATTCATGTTACCTTTCAAAATAAAATCTTAATTTCTTATTCAGTGAAAATTTCCTCCCCTTCCTTCGGTAACCAAGTTTGTACCTTTTATTTCTGAAAGATTGCCTTCATGCCAGTGCAAATATTTACATGCAAAAATGATAGAAAATGGCCTAATAACAGAACTTTGGAGTTTATTGCTCTTGAATAACATCAAGGAGGAAGTAAGCTAGTGCTTTGACATGAAAATGGGCCATTGACCATCTTCGGCTTTCTTCCAGAAGTGCTGTTATATATGCTCCTTCACTCCAAAGAGGAGGACAAAGTTGGTCAGAGATAATGTTCACTCCTGCCTTGTGAGTGGCTACATTCATTTATTGCACAAACTGCTCTGGTATTACAGTGCCTTTGAAGTAGATCTTCAGACCCTGACTGATGCAGAAACAGGGTTCCTGTCTGCATCTTTTTCAGCTATACTTTTTCTTAGGGACTGAATTATCTCTCTACTCATTTTAAGGAGTCATTCTAGAATAAAACTAGGATTTATGTTTTCACAACTGAATAACCTGACCTAAAAGATGCATGTACTCAGGCTGGCTTAATAACTCATGATCACTAAAATATATTATGACTTTTAATGCAATTACAACGTAATTACGGAAGACTTTTTAAAATTATTGTTTTCCTTTAAGTGGCGCAGCAAAACCTTTATCATATCAAAGAAATCAATGACAATGAAGTTATTTAAATCAGGGTGAACCTTGCAAATATGTCTGGAAAGGAAACCCATGGAAAGTTCGTGCCTCCCTCAATTTCCATCTTGTTCTGTTATCCTAAACATGTCATATAGATTCAGTCTGGATATTTCTCCACCAGAATAGCTTGACCTTTGTGACTGTAAACTAGTAGCAAATTCCAGAGAACTATAGAGTCATAGAATGGTCTGTATTGGTAGGGATCTTAAAGACCATCTAAAGAAGTTTGATTTCTACTTTCAAACCCAAGATAAAAATCTAAGGTGAAAAAAATTTTAAAAATTCACATCATAGGAAGTAAAATATTTAGAAACAATGCAAACTAAAAGAAAGTTTAAAAGGTCTTTAGTATGAGGTGATATACAAACAGATATTCAGACAATTTTTTTAAACCCCTATAAAACTTTTAATGTACTATACATTTCCTAGGACAACAACTGATTCTGATTTTTAAAGCCTTCACTACTTATAATTTAAGAAAGAAGGCAAGGTGGTATAGCAACATAGTGACAGAACACTTTATATGATGAAACTGAAATATCAGAAATATTAAAATAATATTAGAGAGAATATTTTGTCTCAGCATGTCAAATATGTACTTGTTGAAGTAATCTTTACATTCAGAACATTCTTTCCATTCTATGTAATCAAAAAAAAAATCTCACTCCTTGTCTGATTATGAATTTACCTTTCATGTAAAGCAAAGACTTTATTAAGTTCTGACAGCCTTGTGCAAGCACAAAAATAATTAATTGTTTATTTTAATAAAATAAAAGGTTTTATTCATAGCTTAAACCTTGTAATATAAACTGTGCAAACATAAAAGCAATGTAATCAGTAAATTACTTCTTGGTGTACAAATTCATACAGCAAAATATCATATTGTGAAATTACTAAACCTGTGCATAATTTCTTAAATAATATTTAGTTTATTTTGCCTTTTTGCCCCCTAGCCACATATGCTTAGATAATTGTAATGATTTCCATTGACATAATCAACAACCTAAAATTAATACATTAATCCCTATTCTTAATACTCTACATTTAATACAATGATCTGGGTTTCTTTTGTGAAAGATTCCCAGTGTATTATATTGTCCCTGACATTTATTTCTTCCGTATTTTATCACTAGATTATTATCTAATGAGGGTAATTTCCCATTGTAGTGAAATATTACATCTAACACCTTTATTTTATCCCCAGAATTATTCACATATTCTGTTCATTGTTCTCCTCTGAAAATTCTTTATATTGTGGCTGTTTGAAGAAATACAGCATATTACATCAACCACGAGATTTCCTTCACTGCTCTGAGAAATCTAATGTTGTAGCTCTTGGGCATTTGAGTCATTAAGGGAATTTTCATGTTCAGCGCCCTGAGACAGATCAGCCTTGCATAATTCAAAACAACTTCACACCACTTCTAGTAAATGGTCCATGCAGGAAGGTTTGCTTTTCTTATCTCTCCTTTCCCCTTCCTCACAGAAGATTTTTAAACCTTGTTTGACTTCTCTTTCCTCAATTAATGGCAAAAAGTTAAAGTGACATCAACTGATTATCAAAAAACAATGATAAATTGTTAAAAACTGGAAAGTACTGAAAATTTGATTTATCTGCCAGTGTTCTGCAAATAACTGATTTCCATGTTATCACCTTCATGCTCCACAAACATTCCAGTGTGAAAGCCTCTTACACCAAGTGAAGTTCCCCCACAATCAGTTTGGCAGCCCTGAATCAGAAGATGTAGATTTTGTTCTTGATTATATAAATTAAAAAAATTCTGTAGAACTTTGTATTAAGATTTCTTGGAAGAGTTGAAATGAAAACTTTTGCCTGATTAGTAAAAGAAAAATTTTCTTAAAAAGACATCCCAAAAGGAAGAAGGATATGAAACATCTCAAAGGCTGACAAAACCAGGAAATTAAATATAGTAATAAAAGGTACAACATGAAGTATAGATTAGCTGAACTATGCACAGCTTTCAAAAAAGTCAATAACAAATCAGAGATTGTTTAGAATTAAAGTCATTTTAAAGAAATTAATGAATTCATGCTACTGCTCAATACTGCTATTGCTCATAGCAATCCAGGGACTAGTATGCATTGAATAATGCTGAAGAATGTAATTCAGCAAGCCTATTCCATATCTGACTGCATGTGGCTGTAAAGAAAACTTAGAAGTTGGATTTTCCTTTCGTTCACTCATTAAAGAGCTTTCTCTACATTATATTTCTTTAAATTTTACTTTGAAATAAAAACAGTTTAAAGGAAAGAAAAAGTAGTGTGGTTCAGAAATGAATGCAGCAAATAATATAACCAAGTCCATTTTCCACTTTCATTTTCTTCTTCATGTTCACTTAGATCTCTAAGATTGATCTTTTTATATAAATTTCATGCACCAACCTTCACACTAACACAAGTGCTAGATCAGAAATCAGGTTACAAAGGTTGCTGTAACTATCGAGAAATTTGAAGACATTACTGCAAAACCTCCCCTAATTTACAGACTGAATTAAACAGACAAAATATCTTATTAAATATTTTCTATTTCGTCTCTGAATTTCGATCTATCTCATGCTCCTGCACCTGAATTCCACCATTACTTTTAGGAGTAAAAATGAGGAGATTTTCTAGATCTGAGCAATCCCTAACAAGGAAAAAAAAGGGAAATAAGATGAAAAATAGAAAATTCCACCAATTGGTGAATCATTAGATGTAAGTAAGACTTGGAAACGTTCTAAAGTGCTTGGAGAAACATCTTGGAAAAACACAGTTTGATTTAGGATTTTTACACAAGTAGGGAACACCATGTTTAATTACACAGCATGCTTTGAAACATTTCTGGTTTTATAGATAAGAGAAATTCTCCAGATTCTGTAAAGTTACTCTTTTAAATGTGTCTGAAAAAGTTTCCTGCACAAAAATGAACAGTTAACACAAATACTACTGCATGTAGGAAAATGAACAAAAGGAGTATATATTCTAGTACATATTATGTACCATCATTCTCTTTGAATTCCCCCAACAATACAAGATTACATAACATACAAAAAATAAGCTGTGGAATCTCTTCCACTCAGTTACTATCCTCCATTGTTGAATAGCTCAAAAGTGAAGATAATATTCTAAGAGGAACTTGCATTTTTAAGTGGTGTCAAAAAAGGAAAAATGCTCTCTTTGAGTAAAAAAGAAAAAAAATAAACAAATCTTCCATTTTATTAGTTATTTCTGTAAGTAAGATATGAATGTTCACATTCCATTATATTGTCTCTTATTTCTGTATTTTGTAGTGAACTCTTAGGCACAGAAACTTTCTCCAGTATTTATTTCTTCAAAGTCTTCTACATTTCTGTAGACTATAAGGGGACTAAGCCAACATATCCATAACCTATATTTCATGTGTGCTTTTGTAATATGGAGGGAAAGGCTGATGAGGGGTTGCCATGTTAAGGACATGCCCCTGCCCATCCATCCAGGAGCTGCTCTGGCAGTCTGTCTCATACTCCCTGAGCTGGAACTACGCTGCTTCACAGCTCCACCCTCACACAGTCAGACGGCATTTCCACACCAACTCAACCCCAGGTTTCCCACAGAAGGGTCTAAGGAGTCCAGATCCTTAAAATAATTTGATTATGGTAAAATAACAAAATAGCAGCTTGAGGTGGGTGCCTCATGGGAGGGATTCTGAGAAAAGGAATCCCTGGGCCTTCATACCCTCAGTCTGTGCAATGAAGGTCTCGCTCTTCCAGCTGAGTGTCCAGTCACCTCGGCCCCTGCCATGTCTCTGAGTGTCCAGTCACCTGGATGGTGCCAGAAGTCCCTGCACATCTTTTTGTGCAAAGGGTCAGCAGTTCACTGACCTCCTCTTGCCTGGAGTTTCCAGCCCCCAGAGCTGAACCTGCAGCTCAGTCAGCAGCTTGCAAACCGAGCTACCTGCATCAAATGTATTCCTCAGGAGTATTCAAACGGTATGTATTCAAACGGTAACCTGAACCAGCCCTTAATATTCTGTTTCACATAATGACCATCCAAATGAGGTTTCCCACATTTGTACAGGATCCAGAATGGTAGTGGTTTATTCCTTAAATACAGATGATATTGTTTATGACAGAGAAAATATTTTGAAATAGTTACCTTACATTTGGCCATAGGTCAGTATTTCTCTCCCTTTTACATTTTAAGATCTCAAGGTTGTCCTTTATAATGGTAAAAAAAAAATTAATAATTCAACAATGTTTCAAGTTCTTTTGGATAAGGTGAGTATTAGCATAGCCCTCTAAAATGCAGGAAAGTTATGATGCATCATTCTGTTAATGTAGTTAGAATTATAAATCCTGCTTCATTGAAGTTGAATAGAAATTTACGAGGAAAAAAGAATTTTCTGAGAGGAAAAAAATGCATTTATATTAATAATTCACTATTCATTTAAAATAAAATTAGTTACTACCTGTAAGTCAAAACACGAGTTTTTGATTTTTCAGTTTGGATATTCACTTTCCCTTCATTCCTCTCAAAGCTCATCTCCCTGGTAGGATGGTTCTTCTGTACTTGTAAGTGTACTGCAGAGTTTCTTTGGCAGCAATGCTTATAATCAATGAAAAAAAGTGTTTTTAAGCCTCTAAGCAAAAACAGTCAGAAGCAGGACTAGCACAGAGGAATCCACCAGGCACAGCATTCTAGTGGGTTGCTGGGTGAGAAGGATTTAACTGGAAAATTTAGCAGTGTGGAAATTATGGGACTGAGCTGCAGGTCTATGGTTCAGTAGAAAACAGATAAAAGCCTTGTTGAAAGGACATGAGTCTCATTTGTCAGAGAGTCCTAGAGTGAATGACAAGCAAAAAGGTGGACACACTTCTATTCAGCTGTCAGAGGGGCCAGGTTCTGAGGAGATTCTTATCAGCTCCAGGAAAATAAAAGTTGGCAGAAAAAATCTGCTGACATCCTTTTCATTTAGTACCCAAGAGAGTTGTGGTAAACCAGAGAGGATGGAAGATCCTTGAAAGTCCTCCCTTTCGGAAGCTAAGAGAAGAGTGCTTATCAGTTAAAAAATAAATAACATATAATCCTAGTTCTCAAAATACTAGACATCTTCTGAGAGCCTGAATTATGGTATTGACACTTTAAATTTTTTTTTTCCATTTCAATTTTACATTTTTTTTACATTAAAATGTACTATTGAGTTAAAAACATTCTCTACATACAAACCACATCAAAAGAACAAAAATTTATAAGTATCTTTCTAATGACCCTCTTTCTGAACATCATTTTGGCTTTTTTCCAAAATGCAGAATCTACAAAGGAAGGATCTACATGTTTCACCTACTTGTGGGGCTTCACAAAGAAACAATATCAGTTAAGTATCTCCCTCATATTTAATTTTCACTTTCAGAATGAAATCCTAAACTGATTTTTCTTGGCAAGATTAGGTCTTACTAAACACAGTATTTTGTGGTTTTGTAAGGTAATATGGTCTCTGTAGGACTAGATATTGAAAAATAGAAATACCAGAAAATACCTTCTTGTTATATTTTCAGGACAAAAAAAAAAAAACAAAAAAAAAACCAAAGAAAACCCCCATAGCATAGTTCATGCTTTTAGTTCATTCGGTGATTCAATCTACATTCACACCTCTTTGTCTTTTTTCCCCCCTTTTAAAAATTGCAACAGGCTTTAGCTGTACTGGGATTTATTTCCCATAAGTAAATTCAAAGTAGGTATTATAATGACACAAATAAAAAAGGTTTTCATTTCCAAAACTTATTGAAAATCTGTCTCTAAAAAAAAAAAGAAAAAAATGTTTGAAGTTCAAATGAAAGACAATATCTGAATAAAAATAATCCCCAGGAGAATCCATGGCACCTGCCAGACTCTGTAAAGGTTTTATAAATGTTGTCTTCTGCAAAGTTGACTGCAAACATCATAAGGCCTTTGGTAAATATGTATACCAGCCTTTTTGTTTGAGCAGAAATATTGAGTTTCCTGCCATTATGATTATAAAATAGAGAAGATTATTTCAGGGTTTTTTTTTAATATTTGATTAGTCGTGTCACTTTTTTTTCTTGGAGTCGAGTTTCAAATCACACACAGAATGAAGTGTTTGAAAATAGTCTTCCTTAGTAATACAAGAGTGGCAAAACAAACCATTTAGAAGCAATTCATGAGTAAACATACAGAAACAGTAATGCTGGAAAAGACAAAAATTGGCTGTCTGATCCACAATAACAGAATGACAAGGAAAAATTCTGCATTACAGGAAAACAATACTGTTTATATTGCATAATGCAAAATGTTTATCTCTTTGGCAGAGGCAAAATACAACATTTTTTGTGTCTCCAATTATCTGATAACTGTATGAAATTAATTTTATTTGATTATTATTTCAAGTATTGTGTTCCTAGTGTTTCCTTCTTTTTTAAAAGAACACCACAATAATAAAAAAATCTAATAAAAATCTGAAAAACAGCACAGAACTTAAAATAAGCATAATTATCTTTTGTGGGATCTACTAAGGCATATACCATGGTGCTAATGCAAACATCATCATTGTGCGAGAATTTTTACACTTAACCTCAGTTTACCTTCTTGCTCTTGTTGCCATATTACAGATTTGAAACATTACTGTTTGGATAAAAACTATATTGTCTGACTTTTCTTCATAATACATTACTAAGTATTTATATTTTAATGTGCCTTGAACATGGAGACTCAGCTGCAACCCTCCAAGTATGTCAGGGAAAGATTTTTATCCAGATAAAAGTATTTGAATTCTTCATCTGACCTCCTCATATCCAAACTTCAGAGATATTTCCATCAATGTAAAATTTATAGAATTGGGGTTTTGGCCCTAACAAACAATAGGAAATGTCAGAAAACATTTCACAACATTTCAGAACGTAACAATGTTCTGAATATTAAGAAAAGAGTGAGTGAACAGTAAGAACTTTTGCTGCAGACAAACGCTTGACCGCTGGCCTCAAGGACCAAACAATGCTGCAACATCTCTCTCTTCCAGACATGACACAGAAGCCATCTGAGGGAAGCTACTTCACCTCTCATTTACTGACCTCAGACGTGAATTATGTACAAGAGGAAAAAAATGTTTTGCTATGGTTTTTCTCTACATTTGTCTTGACACTATAAAAATGAAAATGGTAATTGCATTAAATGCCAATAGTTTCAGTTTGTTAATTCAGAAATTTACCTTTAGTACCAACTGTTGATCCACACAGAATTACACATTACTACTACCCCACTATCAATCTCTGCAATGTGGTAAGAGTAAATAATGAAACAATTAACAGAAACTCTGTGGAGCCATCATAACTGTAAAAGATGAGATTAATCTAGTATGCAAGTTTATAATTTTGCCTGAAATTGCAAAACCAAGAAAGCTCAAACCCAAATGTATTTTTTATTATTTTTACAAAGTGAATGGGTGATAAAGGCTTCAAAGTGAAAACAGCCCTTTGAGAAAGAGGCACAAAACATTTGACAATAGATGGATTTCTATACAGCTGAAACATGATATGTATAATGAATTTAGTAACACTTGACATGTAAGTTTAGTACATATTCTTGAGCTAGTTTCACTGCTACCATTTCATCTCTCCTGATGAAATGAAGAAATTGGTGCATTGATCAGTTTGAAAGATGACTAGGATTCTTGTGTGGACAGCAGCAGATCATATGTAAAAGGAAGCTGTGCAGGAGATACATTATTCATGATGCAGTTATAAAATCTGATATTCTAGAGCAATGGTAACTGTCTATAGACCTCTAAACTTACATTTCACAAAAATACTACAACGTTAAAACCTTGTGCTGAGTTTCCTGACATATATTACAAAGCATTTAGGTACTTGTCCCAGTTAGTTAATACACTGAAAGACTTCCGTTTGTCTTTTCAGAAAGGTAGGTTTCCACCCTACAGCTGAAAATATTGCTTATTCCCGCTCTAAATACCAGGGCAGTATTGGTTGGATCTGCCCTTTGGGAGACTCACTTGTTCTTTTCAGAAAATATAAGTGGCCTGATTATTTTATACTTTTTTTCATTTATCTTGTGCTACTTTGTGTAAAAAAAGTGAGATTATCCGCTGAGATCCCATGGGACATGTAAAATTTGCAAATTGTTTTAGAAAGACTAACAAACTTTACTTTTGCCAGTGCAATGAAAAGACATTAAAGTATTTAAAACAAAAGCCTTGCTAATTTTTCAGGACCTTAATGTAATGAAGGTCTAGGATTTCTGAGTGACTTTTAAACACTCAAGGAGAAAAAAAGATTCAAAGGCAAGAACATATATGAAGACTGGTGTTTTTCTACCTGGGTTTTTTTTTTTTTTTACCATTAATTTAAGCCATATGCTGCATAGTCATTTTATGAGACTATAAAATTGTTCTCAGTTTGTATACATGCAATTTTATTTTTTCTTTAACATTTAGATGGGATATAGATGTTTTACTCAGTTTTTAGCACATTTCAGGCTGTGTTCTCTTGTATCTTTTGTTTTCACTTAGAAATACCATTTACAGTTTACTGTTATTTTGACTAAAATAAATAAAAAGGACTGAAATATTAGCAAATTCCATTTAGTTAAGGAACATGCAATGCATAAAGTTGTGAAAGAATCCAGAAATTTGTGAAGAGAATACTATGAAATCTTCTGTATGAAAAGACAGACAAAGAACTGAAAAATATTTACCTCTACAGACTCAAAGATCACATATTTTGCTCCATTCATTACTTGGATGTACATACACTGGACCTCATATCAAAATAGAGCAGCTGAAGAAGACTATTGTAAGAATTCTGCTGGAAATCATATGAACATCAAGGTCTTATTGCATATTAACACTGAAATATGCTTTTAAAGCACTTCAAAGCCTAAGGAATACAATTTTTATCTTGTTAAGGTACAGATTTTGAAGCATGATGATACAAAAAATGCTGTCATATGATTTAATTAACACCAATTATAATAGAATCTGTTCAACTTTTTAGATTAGTAATTCAGATTTAGTTACATTACAATCAGAAAAATCATCTTTTCATATGATTATGTCAAAATTGTGGAGACTTTAGCACTTCTAACTTCTTTTTATATGAGGCAATTTTTGTGTAATAGGTTTCTTTTTAGTTTATTTCTTTAATTCTATATCTAACTTGTTTTCTTCAAGTTTGTTTTGATATACAAGACTTTTCAAAAATATCAATCTGAAAGTCACCAATATGAAATTATTTTTGTTATGTTTCATTGGAACAGGCAGTGTCATAAAGACATGAATAAAACCAGTAATCTGGAAATTATTACTAACATTACAAAATATAATTGTTTAATTTTTTTATTAACTACATTATTGCATAATAAAAATTTAATTGACAACTTCAACCTTTACTCACAAATAAAGGACACAGTTATTTTTCTTTGCAGCCAAACACTTCTGCTGCCAATTCAGAAGAAAAGAAATGAGTGAAGAGGTTTCTTAATACAACTTTTTAAAAATGTTTAATTGACTTTGGACAATGTTTTATTTATATCAGAAGTTGAAAGGGAGAATTTTCTGTCTATTTACACATATTGCATTTCTAGGAATCTCTTAGTAATAATATTTTTAGAAATCTAGGGTGATATAATGATAAGAAACAGATTTTATCCATATAATAAAGGGGTAAGCTTTAGAATAGACCAACAATTAGAAATTTTTCAGCATCTTCAAATTTCTGAAAAATTGATTTAAAACAATAAATAAAATAATTTCTTAAATTAAAATATAGTTGTTTCCAGACACTGTAATTTAGGCATTTTTTCAAAGATCCACATTTTCCGTAAGTCAGTTTTTAAGGTTCTTTAATATTAGTCTGACAGGTTAAGAAATATTTAAAGTCGATGATAAACACTTGTAATTTGACAGAATAATACAAAATCAGTTGCAAAATAAATTCTAACAAGATTCTCCTTTTATTTCTCCAGAAAAAGACGTCTTCATTTTCATACGGAAGCTCATCGTCATGTTCTCTGATATCCTAAGCTATTTTTTAATAATCATCCCTGCAAATATTAAAGAATGCATACAGACTTGATTAAAAACAATTTTTAATTTGTTAGTGTGCTTTGCTTTTAAGTGCAGTCCAGGATTAAACCGGTGAGCTACAATTTTGCAAAAATTATCATGCACCTTCTGCTAACATAATGTTTGTTCTGTAATCTCAATTTGGTCTGAACACATTTGTTCTAATAGCACCTCTGCTGGCATGAAATAGTAGTCTGCAAGTTAGTCAATCTGTTTTTCACCTGGTAGTATCAGTAAACATGATGCTTAGGGACATGGTTTAGCGGTGGAATTGGCAGTACTATGTTAATGAATGAGATGATCTTAAGATGTTAACATTAGCCTTTCTAACCTAAATGTTTGTATGATTCTATTCTGTGATTCTATGAATGGAGCTGCAGTTTGCATCTCGAATGGGTGAAGTATTTTACTGCATTTTGAATCAAAATATTGGTTTTAGGACATAATACTCACATCTTACTCTTCAATATCCCTTTTTCCTCCTATTTGGTTAGAAGTATATTGCTAGTGTTGCTTGCAGCCATATATAGTCAACTGTATGCATAGTTTTCTGTGTGAAAATATCTTAATTTAGGAAAATATCAGTTCTCCATTGATCTCTAAATGTTTTGTTCAGACACTGCACGTGAATGATTCATATTTTGCACATAACTTTAAGGTTAGAAAATGGCATTTTCCCTTCTTGTCTTGCTTCCTCCCATTAAAATAATATTTCTGACCATTCAGTGGCATTATCAGGATACAACTTGGAGTACTGAAGAACTCATCCAGAATAAAAATACATTTATTTATTGAGTATGATACAAATAGCTCAATAGGCCTGAAATCAGTGTAGCTACAATATTGAGGATCGTATGCCAGATGTCTCTTAGAGTGCTCTGAAAATGTGACTGAAAGTATACTGTATTCTCACAAAACACATTGAAGGAAAGGAAAAATGAAACTCATTAATTGAGGTAATAAAGATTTATGTTCAAGCAGTGAGGTGATGAAAATTAATACCACTGTGCTGAATGGAACGGAACTGTGACAATTGAAATGAATTGAAGATATACCTCAAGTGATTTCTGTGGCTTTAGGAGATTGCTTTTAAATTTGGGAAAAAGAAAAATGAAAGATTCTCCCAGGAGCCAGCACTGATGATCTCTTCCCAGTATTGCTCATTTCTTTGCCCCCTTGCATCTTTTTCTGTGTGTGCAGTGAAGCAAGACTCATTTTCCTATCTAGAGAATTTTTGTTTCTTTAGGGATTGGGATTAGTCTTTGTTCTAAATCCAAGTCCTAAATTCACCAAACCAAAGGCAAAATTCCAGGTGTGCTCATCTTCTCTATAAAAATTCAGGATTATAGTAACTTTACTTTTCCCAAACAGACTTTATGGTATTTTTAACATATAGAAATAAGGATTAGCAGCCAGCATAATAATGCAACATGGTAGTAGTAGTCCATATTGCTAACATTGCACAAATTTTGCTGTTGAATAACAGCATGATGGGGGTTTCTTTATTTAAAAAAAATCTTTGCTGTTGATCATTCCCTCCATATCAAGCAGCTAACATATATCTGCTCAAGCTATGCCATTGGGTCTCTGGCATCTGAACCTGTTATTGGGTTCAGAGCCAGAGACCCAATGGCATAGCTTTTTTTATAAAGCAAAACTATATAAAACAAAACAATAAAAAATAAAAAAAATACAAAAATAGGACAGAAAAATATTTCCATTTAAAGCTCACTAAGTATGTTATGTGTGTGAGAGAGAGAAAGATGTAAATTGAATATTAGGTGTATGTAATTTTTTTTCACAATAAGAAGTAACTTTCTAAGCACTACAGAGAAAACAACTATTTCAGACATAGATAAAGGAGAAACTCAGTGATTAATAGGCAGCTAACCACACATAATTTGTTTTTCTGAAGAATAGCTCATCTTCTTTCAGTTTTCTTTTCTAGAGTAAAGTTACCTGAAGGAACAAAGTAATCTAGGAATGTTTTCTGTTGCTGCTTAAATATTTGAGAGTAATTTACTAAGAAGTCCTAATGGCTAAGTTCAATGTACTCAAAAAAAAGTTATGCCTGAAAATAACCTAATGAAAAAGTTACCTATTTAAATCAAGGTTAAGTCTGCATAAACAGTGCAGTGGGAGTGGCTTAGTATTTTAAAAATAAATGGATAAAAGATTTCTTTCATTGAAACCCAGTTTACAGTAACCAGTTGTTATGATTACAAAGAAAATATACCAAGAACAAACAATTTTTTAACTTACTCTTCTCCAAGGCACATCCTGTTGTTTTGTCTCAGGACAGAGATCTAAAAAAGATTAAGAAACATTTGATATTACTGGTAGAAATAGTCACTGTCAAATACCATGGTTCTCTTTATTCATATATTTTATTTGTTGATAGGCAGAGTCAGAAAGAATTATGATTTTCAACATCTCAAACATACATTAAAGGAAAAATTAGCAAATAAAAAATTATAGACTCCTGCAGTTCTATTTTTCCATCTATTAAATATGGTTCTGAGTTTTCCTACAGGTCTCATTATCATAGAATCATAGATTGGTCTGGGTTGGCAGTCACCTAAAAGATCTTCTCGTTCCAACTCCCTCACCACGGGCAGCGACACCTTCTACCAGACCAGGTTGTTCAGAACCTGATCCAGCCTGGACTTGAATTCTTTAAGGGATGGAGCAGCCACAGCTCCTCTGGGCAAACTGTTCCAGTGCCTCACCACTCTTTTTGCAAAGAATTTCATTTTAGATCATATCAGAGTGCATTTTTAATTGCATTTTTCATATTTGAATGTTTAAATTATTTCATAAGTGAAAGTCTACAGTTATGCAGAATTCAATTTTTGTACTATGGGTCACAATTTCCAAATATATACCTTTGCAGTTCTTGAAACATATTTTCAAGCTTGAATCAGTTTGCAGATATTAATGACATTTAAAGACTAGCTCAAATAAAAATTCTATAGTGCAAAACACTTAAATTTACTGTATAAAACATTCTATAAAATATTATATATTTTAAATGGTTTGGGGATTTTTATTATCTATTTTTGGTAAAGTAGGACTCAAGTAATAGTAATTAGATAACAATACTCAGGGTAGGTTATGAACATTAACCCTATTGTTCTTCCATCTCAGTCCTTGATATTGTTGCAACAAAAAATTTACCTGTAGAATTTTGGTATGCCATTGCATAATTTTGAAATATTCATAATAAAGGATGAAACCTTAATCAGATTTATCTGAAAATTGACATATTCACAAGGGATTTGACTGCATGCAATACCTATGCTAAGATTTCTAATGTGCATATCTTAATATATTAGTTTTTTTGAAGAGTGAAAAGTTCAAAAGCCCTATTCCTCAATTTTTCCACCAAATTTTTCTGTCAGTATGCACCCCTAGTATATGCACCCCTAGTATTAAAACTGTGTAGGCAATGCTCATGTAAGTATTCAAAATGTTTCTGTTCAGAAAAACTTACGGTGGTTGTAAGTATGAAGGGTTGTAAGGTTTAGGAATAACAACAGATGTATTTAGAGGGCTGAAATTTGCCATATCTTGGGTTTAGCCTTGCAGTAATTAGAAATGATGAATCTTAACTGTCCAAACAGGAGAAGATTGATTGCTCCCAGGAAGAACATATCAGTTCGTGGAGACAGAGGACAAAACTAGTCCTAAGCAATTTGACTATATGAATAAAAAAACCTCGGAACTGGTGTGGGATCAAGACTTTTCAAATATAATTTTGGGAATATGGATACCTGAGCAGAAATTAGGTAAATATAGAAAATACAGGATTTATATCAGGAATGGCATATAGTAAGTGCATTACCTGACTGACTATACAGTTTATCCCTGCTCTATACATGTAGTTCCCCTGCCAAAAAAAAAGCCCAAACAAAACAACAAAGGCACGCAAGAAAGCAAACAAGCCTACAAAAAAAAGACCAGATCTAACAAATCTAAATGCACTAATTATTTTAATCTTTAGTATTTAGTGTTCAAATCACTTAGGCTTTGAATTTCCTTGCTTCAGAAGCTGAATTACACTCTGACGAATTATTCAAACTTTTAAACTTTGAAAGATTAATTTTATAATTAGCAGTGGCCCTAATTTAAATTATTAATTTACGCCTTTTGAAAATAATGGAATAATCTAAACACTGTGGATGCCTTCCACAGCTTGCCTTTAAGAGCAATGACTAATCTTGTCACTCCTCAGATTTATTAAAAGGTTTTAAGCAGTGTTTTCTGATAAATATCTATATGGAGGACACGAAAAAGAGTGTGTCATATTTTGGAAGAATTCCTTAATTTTTTTTAGGGGGATAGCATATTCTTGAAGTGAAAGGAAAGGTTACTGAATTCTTTAGATTCAGAAGTGCATTTATTTTAAGTTAAACATCAGTGAAAACAAGTAGGCCTATTTCAAACTGTGTAATTCATAACATCTTTAAAGAACTACAAATTTGTAAACAACAAGAGTTTCTTTCACGCGGCAAATTCTTAACTTTAACATGTCATTCACAGGCTAATAAATATGCACTAACACCAAATAGTTACTCTTCAAAGCAGTCAAAACAGTTGCATCCTGCCATGGCTCATAACCAAGGCAAAGTCTATTTTGCAGCCAAGTCACATGCTTTTTGTGAAACAGGTACTACCTTCTGCCACCCTTTTTAATTCACTCTTCAAAATACCAATTTTACTCTTGTGTTCCTTTATCACTTAAAATCAGAGGTGTTGGGCAACAGTCTTTCCAGACTTAGTCACCGACTTACAGTAATATTTTTACCTTCTATACCACACGTGTCAGTTTCCCTAGATCTAAAGATGATTTTTGTTTTACTTGAAAGACTAATGCTTACAAAAAGACAAAAAATGAAGAGTTAGTGTTAGGAAAACAGACAGGAACTGAAGGAAAAAAAGCTATGCACTGAAACTGAACAGACATCAAAGATGTTTTTTGAGCTTTTATTAATCTGTTAAGAACACAAATAGTTTTTTCAGACAGTGATATTTGGCCACTGTGAATTAATTCCTACTTCCCTTATGGTTATCAATTGAAGACAAGGACACTAAAGTTTATATGGTACAATGAAAAACTGTGAATGAAGACTATGTTGGGATGTCCACCTTCTTAATACCTCAGCAGAAAAGAATCTTACTTCTGACTTCACCTGATAAGCATTAGACTGTGAATGAGCTATTTCATACTCCTGCTCCTTTCATGTTGTCTGGAATCAAAAAAAACCACAGAAGGGCATAGCAGCTTTGTTCTTTAAAGAATTATCAGCATTTTGGGTGATCAGAATTTTGTGGTAAGAAAAATATTTTCTTTAAATAGCACATTTGTCAACCTCTGAACTCCAAGGCTTGCTACTTTCTCACTGTATGTCCATGATGTATTTCATGTAGAAAAGGAAAAAAAAGAACCCTCTTCTGGAAAGTATATTGCTGTACCCAAGACATTTTTCCTGGTTTTGTGGTTTTGGGGTTTTTTTGTTTGTTTGTTTGTTTTGTTTTGTTTTGTTTTTGTTTTGTCTTTCATTTGTTTGTTTGTTTGTTTTTGTTTTGGCTTTTTTATTTGGTTTTTTAAATGTATTTCCTTGATTATGTTTCTAAAGATGACTAAGCCCTAAGACTTATGAAAGGCATTTCAGTATGGTGAAGATAGGTGTAGATTTGCCAAAACCCTTAGTTGTCTAAATCTCATCAATGTGATTTCTAAAGGGACCTATAGGTTAGCTGTTCAGGTGCTTTTCCAAGCAGCTAATTCCTTCAAAAATTCAATCTGCAAGACCTATCTGAGAGTTCAAAATTAAAGAGGTAACACAATGCCTAGATGGATGCATCAATAGCTACTCTGAGATTATTATGAAAGGTATCTTAATCAAAAGCATTTGATTCTTTTTGGGACTGGGAGATGTAGGGTATCTGCTATTGCAATTATGATGATATATGTGTCACTATTACTCCTATGGTTATAAAACCACTGTGTAAAAATTAGCTTTATTTATGGAATGGTATTTCTTATTCAAGTTTCAGCTGGAGGCCTTTAATCAGGCTCTGACTGTTGTGCCAACCCTAAAGTGTTAGTCAGTAGTATGAAATATTTATTATTTGAGACAAAGAGGAGACAAACAGTGGTAAAATGGGAAAAAAAATCTATCAAAATTAAATCTCTCTTGAAAATACATTCAATTACTGTCAGAAGACTTGAAGTACTTAACCTTTAATATGTAAATATTTGCTTTATATTGCCTTATTGGGAATTTCAAGCTAAGAAATCTGTGGTAGTTAATTTTCTCAATCTCCATCAAGAATCTTCTTTGCAAAGGCCAGCCAACTAGGGAATATCTAATTGCTTGCAACATCTTGTCAATTATAGGTAAATGGACACACTAGAAAAGCAAGAGGGTTCAGAATGGGGAAAGTAAATTAAATACTTATTTCTGTACCAAGATCCTTCTATAAGGGAAGAAGTGAGGGATATTTTTTTAAAGCTATTGCTAAATAGCAATATAAATTATGCTATTTCAGCATAAATTTATTAATGTGTTCCTCAAATATGATAGTACAGTGGTTAGTAAGCCTACTGCAGCATGCAGTTTGGGCCCAAATCCCTGAGATTATATACTTTTCTTTAAGTTTGTGGAAAGTTCTTTTACCATAAGAAAGAAAAAATATTAAGCAACAGTGAATCTGCATGCTGATGCTGTAGTTGACTCCCATTCTGGTCTTATACATATGATATAGAGTTACACTTAATTTTTATACTGATAATAACTTAATAAATGCAATAACTCTTCATTGTATACATTCTACATCATACTTTGTAAAAGTGCATCCTAACATTATTCTTTCAAAATCCCTGGAGGACTCTATCACTGCCAGAAATATTAGTTACAGTAATGTCTTAATTAGGTAAACAGCACTAACAGATATCAATTCAATCTAGTACATCCCAATCAGATCCGTCACTATCCCAAACCCTTTGAGCCTCACTTTGGGTGCTGAAAAAGTACTGTCATAGTTTAACCTCAATCAACAGCTAACCTCCACACAGCCACTTGCTCAATTCCCTGCCAAGGGGGAGAGAACCTGAAAAGTAAAGGTAGTTGAGCAAAGCAGTTAAGCAGGGAAAGGAAATGTTGTGCGCACAAGCAAAGCAAAACAAGGAATTAATTCACAGCTACCCATGGGCACACAGGTGCTCAGTTATCTCCTGGTGAATATGGTCCATAATGCACAGAGTTACTTGGAAAGACAAATATCATCTTTCTAAATATTCCACTCTCCCTCCTTCTTCCTCCCACTTTATATATTGGCATGGTGCCGCAGGGTCTGGAATATCTCTTTGGTCAGTTGGGGTCACCCAGCTGTTCCAGTTGTGTCTCTTCCCAACCTCTCAAGAACCCCCAGTTTCCTCACTGGCAGTACAAGTAGCAGAAAATTTTTAATTCTGTGCAAGTCCTGCTCAGCAAACAATAAAAAGATCTTTATATTATCAACCCTGCATTCAGCACAATTCAAAACTAGCCCAATTGCAGCCCAATCGTATCATATTATCAGATGGGACTCTGACATCAACATGTCACACCACTATACTATTACATGGGAAGATAATATTAGTCTTTGATTTCTGCTTAATTTTTACCAGACAAAACGTTTTCTGTGCAATACATGTAGCATTAAATAACATAGGAGCAATATTTCTACAGATATCTCATTAATATTTATGCATCTGCTTTATACACCTACTTTATAATTTTTTTCTCTATTACAGTTATTTTATGCTTTTCCTTATGTAACCCTGCTGTGTAGACACAACAAAAATATGTGCAGCATGCTCAGGCAGAACTGTTCATCCAATAACAAATTCAAGCTATGTGATTTGCCCTCTGATTTTCACCATGGTAAACTAATATCTAAGTTCTACTACTGCTGATTTGAACGCCTCTCTTTTTAAGTCTGGATCTCAGATCATAACATCTCCAAGAGCTGCACAGCATACTAACTTCCAACATAGGTCTACAAGCAATATTCCCATCTGTTATCAGCTTGCTTATCTCACTTTAAGATTTTTGTGAAGGGCTGCCCCAAATAAATACTTAATCCTACCTAAGGAAGGTTGTTAATTAGTGCTAAAACTTACCAAAAAATGCAAACCAAGCTAAGCCAAGCAAACCAAAACAACTAAATAACCAATCAAATAAGAAAAGCAATGTGTAAACACTCCCATCCTCCTTTTAGTTTTACCATTTTCTGTATATGTAGAAGATGTACCATGCACAAGCAGAGATACTCCATCTAACTCATTCATGCTAGACATGTCCTTGTGTTTATACGACTTTGTCCTCTCAAACAAAAAAAAACCTATCAGCAAAAGCCTCACTTTTATTCTCCTCTCTGCCCCTTCATTCCAGTCATAACCAATTAAGTTTTGTGTGTTTCTCCAGTCTCCCAAATTTAATAAAAACAGCTGTGTAACTATGGTATCTTCATCAAAAAAAGGATGGCCCTTTTTTACAACTGCATCTTTTTGGCTTATGTATATTTACAATTTTCCCTGAGTAACTTGACAGGAATTATCTCATCCTGTAGTTTGCACTCTATTTGAAACTTTCCTGGCAATGTACAGAACATTAAAAAGCTTTTCCTGCTATCCAGTTATCTTTTCTGGTTCTAGTTTTAGTGTTATTTCTTTCTGAGAAAGTATCTCAGAAGCCAGAATCTCAGTCCTCTAAAGGAAATGGAATTTTCTTCCCCATATCTTGGCTGTAAATGCTTTCCTTCCTGTAGAATTGTAGATTGAAGAGTGATAGTGTTCAAGGTATGTTTTTTCTCAAGCTGAATCTTGAGACATCACTAATATCAGTGGGATAGGAAGTTTGTCTTGTTTGGCACAGTTTACACAGAGGAAAGAGACTCCCTTAAAGAGGATAAATTAAAGTTTATTCTTTATAATAATGAACTTTAAAAAAAATTACTTGATTTATTTTTATTATCTGTTCCTTCAAGTAAAAGCTTTTTTTTTGATAAAAAAAAAAAAGTTTTTACTTGAAGGAACATGTAGTAAAGTGCTGACTAAAGCAGCTTGCTTCAACAAACACACAAGTTGTAATATGAGCAAATGACAAAGGGACAAAAAAGCTCTCTCCCACACACAGCATAATAGCCTGTTGTTACAAGGAAGGGATAACCTTCTATCCAATGCCTGCTTTTCATGCTGTATCATTTTGTAAAGCTACTCTTTAACAGATGTGTTTCTGAGCCAGCAGACTGACTTTCAGTTAATGACTCATGCAGAACCCAATTTGTTGCAGAAGTTCAAAAATTACTAAAAATCGTATTATAGTTAAT
>JANIJU010000003.1:46227323-46237584 GCA_025504685.1 Leucosticte australis | reverse complement strand
CATAAAGCAACTCCGGTTGTTTTGTGGTCTCTTCAGATCGGGCAACAAATTTACAGGACCCAATATGACAGTTCTGCTTTTTGTTGCTGTTAAATTCTGTGCAAAATGTGAGAGTTTGTATAGGGAAGACTGAGCAGAACCTCAGTCCACAGTAAGCAACATCTTTTTTTAACCCACTAAAAATAAAACAGCTAGTCTTACAAGTTTAATTAGAAGTCATAGAGAGTTGGGACAGATTTATTTTATCAGGAATGAATAGTCTCTACCTAGATATAGCTGGAGTGGCATGGAAGTGCAATTGTTATTTGTTAGCATTAAAAAAATTACCATAACTAGGAGAAAGAAATGTCTCAGGAATTTTTGGGAGAAAGCTCAAAGCTAAAACTGAAGATGCTGATCTACATCAGTTTTAAAGACATTAAAATACTGGAGAAAATCTACCGTAAAAACACATTTATTCTTATCATTTTAGTCCCGTTACAGGCAGTTTCTTAGTGTAGTCTTCTTGAATTTCACTGCTTAGCTCTCCACACAAACATGCAGAGCATGTAAAAGAAGTATTCATATATTCTAGAGTTAGATTTCAGCATTCAAATTTCAAAGTCACTTGCTGAAAACTGGTACAACAAAAGCATATTAAGAGCCATGTGGTAAAACACCAAGGTAGTCCCCAGCCTGTGCTGAGACCTAGAACCCAGATTTTGCATAGTTGAAGGCTTTTAACTGAAATTAGCTCCTGTCTGTCACTCAGTATTTAATGATCACTAACAATTGTATTATATTTTGTGCACTTCTGAAGCAGATCTTTCACTTCAGTTTCATCCAGAAGGCATCTTGTTTGTAGTCCTAGGACACTAAGGGAACTGAAGCCTAGGCAGTGGAAGAAGATTCACTTAAAAAACCTGGTCCAAACGCTAATTAAACAGTGTGAGCATGGTGTTTTTAAAACAGAGTTTTACTGTAACCAGCTTTAGTTGTAAATCCTAAAGCAAACAAACACAACTTTACATTTGTGGATGGTGCAATTAAAAATGAAAGAAAAGTAGAGAAGATATTGGTTCCAATATCTAGTTGCTTGAGCAAATAATATTTCTAGAATGCTGCTATTTCTGAAATGCTCAGCTTTATACACTTTGAAAAACATCTGCATATGAAACAAGCTGTAAAAATATCTGTGACATGTTTGTGATGTCAACAGATTGTGTGATATAGCAAATATGTAATACAGGAAACCATCAACAGCAGGTGGATTTTTAGAGAGACCTACATTAATTTTTAGCCAGATAAGTAAACATTAGCTGTCATTTTCTTAAAGCTGAATTATGGTAAAAGAACTGTAAATACATTAAAATATCTTAGCTATAATCAGCCACCTATCAGTATCCACCTATCCACTTTGCTGGATTAATTTCTCTTTTTTACTTTTTCACTCCAAAGGAATTATATGATACTAAATACATAAAATATTTAATCTTGTAGACATGTAATCAGATATTTCTTGAGATATACACAATTTCTGAGTTTATTAAGTTTTCTGGCCAGGTCTACTTTAAATCTTCATAATCTATTCATAATAAAATCAGAAACTATTTATTTGTTATACAGCACCAACCACTATATCTGAATTAAAGTGTCTCTAGCAAGGAATAAATATTTGTATATATTTTTTCCTTTTCATATCATATATGATACAGCAAAATATATATCAGAAGAAGCGTAGTTCCTGTCCTATGTGATACAAGTACTCGTGTGTATAAAATTTGTTTCCTAATATGTTTCATAAGGTGGAAATCTTTATTTTTGCTATTCGCCTTTCAACAAGCCTTGTTAGATCACTGAATCATGACAAATGATTCTTTACATATTAGGACACTCAGTTCACACTGACGAACTAACAAATTAAAATGTAATATAAAATGATGACACTGAGAATACAGGGACAGTCCTTTTGATGTCAAGAAAGAATTCATCATTAGGCCAAGATTTGCCCTTTAATTAACACATTACCACACTGATAACGTTGAACGAAATGCAGTTTTGAGGAATTCAGTGAAATAACACTAAAATGACAGAAGCTATCACACATTTTTTGTCCTGAAGCAGCCATATTTCATTACACATAACTGAATTTTAGAATGCAATCTAGTGTGTTTTGCCATCCTTGTCTCAGGCTAAGGTAATTATTAGTCTTCGAGTTTCTCTCTTTCTCTCTCCCCCCGCCTTTCTTTTTTAACTGTGCTTACCCAAGAGGAAAATGAACCATGGTACTTATCAGCATAATGCATACATCAATGATACTGAAGGCAACTTTCCATGGCTGAAGCCATAGGTTAGCTGGAAATCCATTAGTGATTAAAAAGAAAAAAAAAATAAAAATAAAGATAAATATCTGTGAATCTAGGCTATAGCTGAGTGATAAGTGCACAAAAGTCACAAAACATGACAACATAATTTGCATTTGTATTGGATCAGAAAGGCTATTAAAAGACCAAGCAAGAGAGGTGAAAAAATTATCCAAAAGGCGATTGAAAACAAACTTCTTAAAAGAATAGTGATAATGATGTAATAAATTCTTCAGTCATGTAGTTATTTACACTCAGTCTAGAAAAAATATTTGCCTAAAAAGATTTGTTTTTTCTGCACAAAAGGATTGGAAATATCAGATTATAAAAATAATACAATAATTAAAACACACTTAAGATCTTAAGGACAATGACCTTTGACTAAAGAGGCACTAACATTTCAGATTAGAAATTGAAGATGACACATTCAGGTTTTAAAAAACTACTAAGTTTTCTGGATTTGCTTTAGTTTTCTTCCCTCTGATTTAATTTCAGGTTGTACAAATTAGATTTTAGTAATGCTCATTTCAATTTTTCTTTCAAAGACATTTCCATAGAAAAAAGGTTACTTTTTATATTTTATATTAGTTATCAATAGCTTATAATCTCTCCAAAGTTTCATGAAATTTCATAAATAACCTATGTCTACAGTCACCAGAGCAAAAAAGAATATTACATACAAAAAAACCATTATAAATTTAACCAATTTCATTTTCTGGTAAAAAGAAAGTCTCAGAATGAAGAAGCATCATTCTATATGCAGCTATTCTTGGAAAAAAAAATATTAGTTTACTTATAAATCAGGTTTCCAGACAGCCAGATCATGCTTATATTCTTGATTATTTATTAATTTAAATTAAGACATTTTTGCTATCTGTACCTTTTATCAAGTCTTCATTTTATCAGAAAAATAGCCTTCAGTTATTGTATCCAAGGGTTAATATGACAGGTATAACTGAGACTCACATGCTGGGCTTTTGCTGACTTCACTGAAGGATCAGCTATTCTTTATATTCCTGCAAGACGGAAGACTTTTTTGTACGTAAAAATAACCTAGGTTAAAGCAGGACTTCACAAAATAATTTTGCTTCTCTTAACTTATCCATGCTCACAATTTATACTGTTAACTCTGAAACACAGTGAATTTGAGGTTGAATGCACAACATATTCTTGTAATAAATCCATCATTTATAAGTCACATCAAATATGTTACTTAAAACCTAGCTATACGAACTACAGAATGATAAAGTTTTATAAACAGAGTTAAAATTTCACCATTGATATCATAAAAGGAAGGTATTAAATCTCTTCTTAAGTTTAATTATGAAAACAGAGAAATCATGTAATCAGTAACTTGTTTCTACATGAGGAAAGCTAAAGATTTTTAAACAGAATAGAGATTAGAGAATTATTATGTTTCTATAGCATCTTGTTTTTGCCTGCAATGGTGAGAGAATTTCACTCCTATGGCTACTTCAAAAATGTCATTAATATAAACATTTGGAAAATGTTGTCAAGTCAAAATCTTGCATGTGTGCAATTTCAATTTAAATACTACCTTCGCTGTTGTTTTAAGATTCTTTTCTAATTGTGGAAATGTCTTTGCCTCTCCTCTACATTTCCAAATATATACTAATATTTAGGTAGGGTTTACTCTACTGTTTTTTTAAATGAACTGCTAGTATATAATTGCATTCTTGGCTGCTTAAAATATGAAAAATACAACCCAAAAGACAGACCTTCTGGACCAACTTAATTTTTTTGTGGTGTAACTGCTTCTCATGCTAAGTTTTTCCAATGTTTTGACATTCCAGTGATGTTTGTATGAAAGGCCATTTAAGAGAAATTACACATAGAAAAGAATACATAACTTTAGATGCAGTCATTGCTAATGACAAGCGCACAGATTTTGTCTGTCTATGCATGTGCCTGTGGCTGCGTGTCCGTGTGCATCTTCTGTCTGAATGACAAAGTTTTTGCCCAGTTTTAAACACACGGTTACAGCCTGCTTCTTTACTTGATGCAAAAGACAGCTTGATGAATTTTGTGTGACTTGGTTGTTCATTTCCACAAACTCATAACTCCTGAGCTTAAGATGGATACCTAAATTAAGGTTTAAATAGATTTATAGCTAGAGTACAACTTGCAGTCTGACTACATTCAAAGGCACTGTATAACTGAGGATGAGTGTAGGAATGACATATGGTTGTTTCTGCTATAGTTATTAAGGCATTGACTAAGTTGAGGTAGAAAGCATCTCTGGAGGTCACCAAGGCTAACAATGTCTTTTCGTGGTCCACCAGTAGCAGCCAGTGTGGTTAGCTTAGTATAGTATATCCAGATTGTATATAAACAGTACAGGGCCAGAAGAACGTTAGGACTGGTACTTTAGGTTAAATACTTGATTAGTTTGGTTTGTTGGGTTTTTTTGCTTTAGTGGGGGGATTTTTTTTGTTGTTTTAGGTTGTTTGTTTGTTTTGGTTTTTACTTTGGGTTTTTTGGGGGGGGGTATTTTTTGGCTTTTTTGGGAGGAGGTTTGTTTGTTTTACTTTATTTTCTATAGAGACAGAATTAATTATTGTATTTTTAATATAGAAGCATTGTTTTCTTCAGGAAATAATTATCACATATTAATCAGAATCTTACTGAACGATTTCACTCATTTAAAAATGGTGAAGACAGAGCAAGGACACCTCTAGTCTTCACATATGTCAGTATGATTCAAGTTCCACCTAAAACTGCAATTTGTAGCTACTCTGACCATAGGCCTTGCTATGTCCATCTGTTGCTTTTCTTCTTTATTTTCAATAAATCTTCTTCTGTGGAGTTGCATTCCTACTGTGATATTGCTCAAGCAGTACAGAAGTTACAGGATTCTGACTGCCAGGAGACCCACCCAGGAAATCCAGTTCTAGCCAGTTGTTGATGTGCCTAATCCCAGAGAGTCTACAGAGAGACCACAGCTGCTGAACATTGAGTAAGAGAAACAGGACAGTAGAGAAAGAGGATCAGTAGGACAAGATCAATGTAGAACTAAAATGCAAAGAACATACATTCTAGAAGTCAGAAAGGACAAACACAAGTGTAATGGCTGATTTTCTAAGAATGGAATGAATACCAGTTTTTTGGGGGGTAAGAGGGGCTAGTTGCTGATTCCGTCTTGCCTGCATTCATAAGAGAACAGCTGATTTAGGACTTCTGTGAATACATGATCCTGCAGTCTACTGCATTCCCCAGAAAGAGGTGGTGTTGCAAATGAGAACCTCTATCTAAGAATGAAGAAAGACAGTCTTGCTCTTGTTAGGGAAGGCAGATGATTACCCCACTGGGTAGAGTAGGTTTTCTAGAAACAGAGTTCCTAAGCCTGAATATTTTTCAAAGTCCTTCCTTTTTTTGTATTGGGATAAAATTTAGTCATAACACCTGTATTTGTAAGGTGTTTTCCCAGAGTCCAAGCAAAGTAGTTGGTGTTATTTTTTGATCTTCTCTCAGTGCTGGCTACTGTTTGCTTTTGAAACCTTGAAGCAATTGTTACAGGTTACTTTGTCTACACCCTAAATTAATTTTCCCTCTGTAAATGCTGCTCAGTAACAACTAAATAATTCCAGTGGTTATTAATGCTATTTTCATCACAAATCCAAAACATACAAGCTATTTATTCTGGGCAAGGCCAGTATACTTGATGTCTCTTAAACAGGCATCTAGGCATCTCCTGTCTCTGAAGCCTTATCTGTCTGAGCAGATTTGACAATACTGGCCACTAGAACACTGGCTCTACAGTTTCTGTTTTGCCTAGGAATGATCAAAAACCAAAGAATGATGCCCACTCTGCAACCAATATTTCTAGTCTATTTTCCACAGAATTTGTGATGCAGATGACTTTAGGGAATACTCAGGCATTCACGAAAAGGCTCTTTGGTCCCCTTAGACAGTTGTATATTTTCTTAACAAAACACCCTAACAAGGAAACTCAGTTGAATTTGTCAGTCTTGTACTATCTGCTTTTAACTGATAAGCATATGACACTATGACAAATATGACTGTTCAGCTCTATTGTGTGTTGAAGAGAGATGTTGAGACTCATCAATTATTATAATACCTCCATATGAGGGAGATTTTCAAGAACTAAATCACCTTTATCTCTGGGTGGTATTGATCAATCTCCCTGGAGCAATGAAACTGTAGTGATATCATGTTCCTTTTCAGAAGAAAATGGTTCATGTAACAGTAAGTTCTCATCTAGAAGTTTCAGAAAGTTCTGGTGAAGTTTATTCTGTGAACAAGTCAATTCAGCTACACACTAATGCTGACTTAAATGACAGTGAGTGTTCTTAAAAGAAATGTGTTATTGTCAGGTATATTAAGCCACCAGCTGAAAGAACACCAAAACTGTTTGAGCTTTCTTTGGACTCTGACGGGCTGGCCAGGGAGGGGAAGATATGAAGATGCAGTAAAGTCAGTTTCACAGTTGAGGTTGCAGTGAACAAAGCAGAAGTCACTTGCCATATTCTCTCATGTATTCAGAGAATGTAGGTAGATGTGAAAGTTCTCATCCCCTACAGTAAAGAAGAAAGATGATAAGAACAAAGGTGAAGGATTTCTCTCCACGGGACTTTATTAGGAACCCCTCTTCAGGAAGAGACACAACGTGATCTCATTGTACACAGTCTCTCTGAAAGTGCAGAAGAGTGAGGTCCACAAGTTCACAATCATATTGACAACACTATTAACAGCACAGTTAAGGCAGTCATGGTGTAGGACTAGGAAGAATTATCGTGGCAATGGTCTGTTTAAAAGGAGACCATCAAGAACAGAGATAGTAGTATACACAAAAAAGACAAATAAAAAAACATGGATAATATGCAGGATTCATAACTTCTCAACACATAACCTCAATACATGGCTGCTATTTCTAACTCACTGAACAGTACTTCTTCACAATACTCACAGCTTTGCCACATATTGGCAGTCGATCAAGTAATTGCCCTAAGTCCAGGAAGAAACAGCTAGTTTGCAATGTAAAGCTTCCATGGAAAACCATTGCTTTTCTTCTTTCCTGTTTGTTCCCATTCCCTCCTGCCTGTAACTCAGTGGTAGACTCAGAAATTAACAAACAGCTAAGAGGTATTTTACATTATCCATAATGATCACATTTTAATATAAGATTTTTTTTCTCCTACTCTTTGTAGATTATTGTGAAGGATATCTACACTGCAATGAGTTTAATACAGCCAATCCAAAAGGTTCAGAAATGCATTTTAGAGTATTGTGATATTACAATACCAAGACTGCCACAATAACAAAGAGTTTTGTTTTGTGTTATTTCTGTTCTCATTGTTCTGAGATTGTCATGAAGATGGATTCTATACAGTTTCCTGCTTTATTTTTGCAGTCTTTGTTATGAATATGGTCTGATTTTGTGCCAACCTTTGTCACAGAATGAAAATGAGAATACATTATGAAAACTAAAATGTAATCAGCATTAAAATTCTGTGATAGCTCATTCTTGTGACAAAGAGATCACTGGGAAAGAATGGCACGAAATTAATCAATTATAGTGACAGTCTCACGATTGTAATAAGAATAGAAAGCCGCACTACATTTTGTGCATTTACATAACTGAGGGATGGTTAAAAATTAACTCATTCATATCTGCAGATCCACTTATTTTCCTGGAAAAACAGAACTGCTGCATTTTGACTACTGACCAAAGATAGTGAGCATGTTCGATACATCAAAAAAATCTCAGATTCTGCTTATTCTGCTCATTTCCCAACATTTTCATAATCTCTTTCTAATTTTCCTTGTTTCTGACAGAAAGGGAAAAGTCTCATGATCAGCTCCTAATGCATAGCTATATATTCTGAATGTGCAGTGAAAAGGAAAACAGAAATACTCCTTTGGAAATTTAAAAAAAAAGGATGGAGAGGGATAGAAAGAAGGAAAGGACCCTGAAATTCTGCTCTTTGGATTATTTTGTGTTCTGTTTACTTTTTTCTTTCTTTTTCTAGATTATTTTATCTCTTTTCTTATCTGGTTTAAAAAGGATGCATTAAAAAAAAAGGGGAATTTTCAGGAATACCAGAAGAATAAAAATATAAGGGTGTTCAGAAAACTGTTCTGTCTAGTTACTCTTTGCTTGGTTATGAGGCAGTATTCTCAAACTCCATCAAGAGCCCAGGCATGTAGATCCAGGGCTGAGGTCTCATGCTAGATTAATTTGGCTACATTCTCCACATAGGCAGATTTTTACTGACAGGAAAGAACTACTGTGCCCTTCACAAATCAATGGGGCCTCTAGAAAAACTAATCAGGGAGAAAGTGAATGGAAACACCCATAGTTGTCCTTGCTGTAATTGGATCCTGGTAAACTCCAAGGCAACTTAAAACATGGAAAATTAAAAAAAACCCAAACTCTGAGAAGCATACAAACTCATTCAACACTAGACAGAAGCAACCTTCAGCTAAGAAGGAGCTATCTTGTATGCAGTCATGAAAGACTGTTGGCATGGAAGCCTAAAGTTTGGTTAGGATTTTTTGAGCTACTTTTCTCAATATCTTGCATTTAGCATTTTCCAAAGACAAAATAAATAGGAAGGAACAGCTTTGATATGGGTCAGCATGGTTCTGATAATAATATAGACACTATCTTTGCTCAGAGATGTGTTCATTTACATATGACTTTGGTTATTTAAATGTTACACTCTCCTCTTGGGTCTGTCTACATATTTATAGAAACTGAAGAAAATAAAATGTTCCCTGGTTCCACCGATCACATTGCTTCACAAGATTTGTGAATATGCAACTGGAAAATGATACAGGATTTTGTCTGTTAGCTGGATACCTAAAATAAACCAAACCAAAACAAAAAAGTGTTCTAGAGGTTTTACTCCTGGTATTTGAATTCTTTCCATCATAGTACATTTTCATAGAGCTGAAGGTGGGATCTGATATGAAACAATCCTCTTTATAGATAAATGTGGCTGTCAAGTTATTACACTGGTATATTTTCTCTTCATTACAGTTGTCTTACGGTTAACAAATCATACAAAGTAGGGCTTCTGATACAATAAAGCATTCTTAACCACTAGGAAATTCTTTTTTTCCTTCCTGCCAAAGATTGCTGCTGAGATACACTAGTGAAATACTGCTCACAGAAATGCTGGATATCAAGAAAATGTTCATAAGATCAGTTTTGGAGCATATTTTTTGTAGTATTGAGTTTTAAATAAGAAAAATTATTCATTCCACAATTTGTATTTTGCTGCTAGATGATATTAAAAAATGTACAAAAAAATCAATTATGGAATTTACAGACTTGCCATATAATCTTCTAACTAATATGAGTTTTACTTGTTTTAACTCAAGAATTTTCACAACCAATTCTCATGTTAGCACTGTTGCTAAACCTATGTTTAATAGGCTATATTTTTTTCGTAGGCCGGGATTGAATTAATTCTTTTTTCCTCGTAGCTGGTGCAGTGCTGTGTTTTGGATTTAGTAGGAGATTGTTGACAGCTCATGAATGTTTTGGTTCTTGATAAGTTGTGTTTATCCTAAGTCAAGGATTACTTTGTGTCACATTTTCTGCAGCTGAGGAGCTCTATAGGAATCTTGGATGGAGCATGGCCAGGACAGGCAATCCATACTGGCCAAAGGACTATTCCATGCCATTCATATACATTGTCATTTATAGTATATACATGACCAGGAACAGCTGATCATTGCTCGAGGATAGGCTGAGAATTGGTCAGCGGTAATAAGCTGTAATGTGCACTGTTCATTTCTCTTAGGTTTAATTCTTCTCTCCCTACTTTTCATAGTAATAGTAGTAGTATTAGTAGTAGTAGTGGTAATAATAATAACAACTATTATTATTATTATTATTATTATTATTATTATTATTATTATTATTATTA
>JANIJU010000003.1:46160480-46220397 GCA_025504685.1 Leucosticte australis | reverse complement strand
GAAAAGGAAAAGGAAAAGGAAAAGGAAAAGGAAAAGGAAAAGGAAAAAAAGGAAAAAAAGAAAAGGAAGAGGAAGAGGAAGAGGAAGAGGAAGAGGAAGAGGAAGAGGAAGAGGAAAAGGAAAAATCTCCCAAACACTGAAACTGTTGCCATGCTGAGTTTCAGTTTTTTCACCCACTTCAGTTAAAAATAGTTGCCACACTGCCACCTTATGGCTAATACGGATTTTGAAAGTAAAAACATTCCCACCCAGCTTATGTTTTGACATTTTGGCATTTTTTGTTCTCTCCACTGTGTTAGTAAAAAATTAAACTTTAACTCACTCCGTAAAGCAAATTAACCTTAAGTTTAAACTACAGCACCATTACCTGACTGCTTCTCTCAAGTTGTAAGGACAAGGGTACCAGGCAGTGCACCCTTGAGGATTAACATTAATCTATGTTTAGATACAGGTGAAACTGCATGAAAGTCTTTGATCAACATCTGCTTTCCTTACTGTGTTCAAGTCTGTATACTATGCAGGATTTGTGAATGAAAAAAACAAACAACTAAGTGGAACCTAAATCCATATGCCTTTTTTCTTTTTCCATTGGATCTATCAGCAAAGGGAAATGGAATAATTAACCAACTGTATGTGCAAGCCAGAGAAATCTTTTGATTAAGTCAAATGAAAAAATAAATGTGATCCATTGTACTGTGTGATAGAATGTGTAATTCTAAAAACTCAGCTGTGAGAAAAATGTCTTAAAGTAAAATTCCACAACACTCTGTTATATAAAAAATTTAAAAACCCACAATGCCAGACAAATTCAAAACTGAAAGTAAGCAATTTACCTTTATCAAAAGCATTAGGAACTATATCAGATCATCCCTAAGTAAAATAATAATAAATTCAGACAAATAAACCGATCTTTTTTCTCTTTATCTTTCCAAATAAAATTCTTTCAAATAAGTTCTTGGCAATGAAAAGTTCCTATCTGAAAAAGTGAGAAATCACAAATGACAGAAGTACACTGACGATACTGAACAACATGAGTTTTAATAAGAAATACTTTGCAGCAATACAATGTTTGATGAAAAAGCCCCTTAGTGCTGTCTACAATTTCCTATCTATTTACTTAACTTATTTTCTAGTTGATACAATAATGTAAAACCTTTTTTCTTTAGGGCCTATGAAAATAGAATCTCCGAACCCATAAGTGGTGTTAATTTACTTCACTAATACAAATATTTTTTTTTAAAAAAAAGTAATCCTTATTTGCAATGATTGTTAACATATATTTAACATATTTATCAGGAATAGTGTGGCCAACAGGAGCAGGGAGGTCATTCTTCCCCTGTACTCAGCACTGGTGAGGTCACACCTTGAGTATTGAGTCCAGTTCTGGGCCCCTCAGTTTAGGAGGGATGTTGAGATGCTTGAGTGTGTCCAAAGGAGAGCAACAAGGCTGGTGAGGGGCTTGGAACACAAGCCGTATGAAGAACGACTGAGGGAGCTGGGGTTGTTCAGCCTGGAGAAAAGGAGACTCAGAGGTGACCTTATCACTCTCTTCAACTTCCTGAAGGGTGGTTGTGGTGAGCTGGGGGTCGGTCTCTTTCTCCAGGCAACAACAGACAGAACAAGAGGACACAGTCTCAAGCTGCGCCAAGGGAGATACAGGCTAGAATTAAGGAGAAAGTTTTTCACAGAAAGAGTGGTCAGATACTGGAATCATCTGCCCAGGGAGGTGGTGGAGTCACCACCCCTCGATGTGTTTAAAAAAAGACTGGATGTGGCCCTTGGTGCCATGTTCTAGTTGAGCGTGTTGGTGTTGGAGTGTGGGTTGGACTTGATCTTAAAGGTCTCTTCCAACCTAGAAATTCTGTGATTCTGTGTATATTTGAGCATTAAATCACTATAACTGCCCCAAATGACATCATCTTACTGTTTATGTGATTGAAAAAATTGTATCAGCCATCATATAAGATTTTTCACAGTTGCTCATCTGGAATTCACTATTAGTCAATATTCTCCAACATTTGTTTAAATTGTATTCTCGTGGAAGGATCTGTGCCAAAAAGTGCAGTTGGTGAAATAATGTAGAACAAAATCCAAAACGAATTTTTAACAGAGATAAGTGGTGGTTTGGTTTTAGATCATTTTTGGGTTTTGGTGGGTTTTTTTTTCTTTTATTATTGATTCAGATGTAGTCAGAAGTGTATGAGCATGTAAAAAAAAGTCAGCAGCAAAACGAATAATTTTCCTTGATAGTAATTGAAAAAACCCAACCAAATAAAAACCACCAACACAAAGGAAGAAACCCAATGAAAAAACCAAACCAAAACCAACCAACCAAACAACTCTCCCAAATAAAAATAACAACAAAAAACCCAAACAACTCCCCTCACCAAAAAAACTCCAACAAACCAAAACAATTCCCCCCAAATCAAACCCATACCAGCTGCTTAATATAATATAAAAATAAAAGACAGAATTCTTTATGAGAAAAATAATTTTTGAACAAATAAAGCAAAACATAGCAAGAATAAAAAAGAAAACTTCCTGCAAGCAAATCTGTGTTTCATGCCCCTTCCACTGATTTATACAAGAGATGGAGCTTAGCAGAGAAGACCTACTTTAAACTGGTTGTATAGACCTAGAAAATTCACTCACATTAATTATATCTGGAATGCTGAAATCTTTTTTTTTTTTAAAGGGAATGCAACCACAAAGTTGTATAAACTGTGCATAAAGAATAATCCCCTAATAGCACTGAATAATCTTTAGTTCTTATATTCTTAAGATAGGGACCATTATTGCTTTTTTTTGCGTAGCATTGGAAACAGTATGCACACAACTATTTAAATCTAAAGAAAAAGCAATAAAATTAGTCAAACTGCCTGGTTTTGTGCTTCCATTGAAAGGATAATTTAAATGTTTATTTTGATTTTCACATCATTATGAGAAACCAGATTATATTTGTATAACTGGAAGAAAAATTAATTAATGAACTAAATCTTTAAGAAAGAGTTGGTGGAAAACATTCCATGAAAAAACTGAACATTTGTGTTCCTAGCAAACCCAGCTCCTCTTTGATGAACTACATACACTTACCTTCAAACACTATAATTTCTATGTGCAGTTGATGTCCAAGGCCCCAAATGTATCTTGCTGTGTGTTTATATAACATAGCTTGTTGGTTTGCATAGACCCAGCATACTTCAAAAGCCCAAACAATTTTGTACTTTGACCAACAGGGTATTAACTATTTATTTTGGACATATTTTTTATTATGCAGAACTCTAAAATATTCTGCATGCCCAATTCAGTTTTTGGAGTAAACTGAAAATTATTTTTTACCAGATTACCTCATTAATTTACTCTTAATATCTCTTATTGTATTATGTTCCCCCCAAAAACTAATTTAAGTTCCTCAGACTGAAATATAGGTAATTACTACTGCCTTTCAGACTTTGGAAATTGAGAATACATAATAGTGTAAAAATATTTAATAATTTGTGAAATTTAGCATAAAAGATGAAGACTAAGATTTTTTTTTAAGTGTATACTTCTCTTCCAGTAAAAGAGTTCTTGATCTTTAGAGTAATCAATAGAGACATTAAGACAAATTAAAAAATAAAAGGGGATGGAGTTTCCTATTTGCCATGTGAAGATACAAGAGTTTTTATAATCACATACCAGGAGTTTCAGGTCAGGTACCCAAAACAGAAATAAATTATACTACATTCCCCTAAACACAGGAAAACACAGTATCATTCCTCTATACACATGTTCTTTATAAATAAGGTAGTTAATTTTTCCCTTACAAATATAAATTTTAGGAGTAAAGGAGAATGTAAAATGGTGTGACACATAAAGTTTACATCAAGACTGAAGTAGGTACTCTTGCATACAGCTGATGTGGGCAGAACTCAAGAAGATTTGGGGTTTTTTCCCTATAGCAGATAGGAACACATGGGAAAAATTTTGCTTCTCGCTACAGTGTTCCTTAACACTTCATTATTATGTTGTGGAAGACCCATAAGAGGGATTTTATAAGGTCTTGTAGTGATAGGACAAAGGGGATTGGACTCAAGCTGAAGTTCAGATTTGATATTAGAAAGAAATTTTTTACTGTGAGGGTGGTGAGGCATCAGGTTTCCCATGAACAGGTTTCCCAGAGAGGTTGTGAGCTCCTGTTCATGGAGATGGTAAAGGCCAGTCTGGATGGGGCTCTGGGTAAGCTTGTTCAGTGGAAAGATGACTGCTATAGGAACGATCTTTCAGGTTCTTTTCAATCAATATATTCTATCATTCTATGGTAATATTTTTTTTAATAAATAAAATATATACTTTCAAGGTAGAACTTTATTCTAAGTAACTTGGAAAAATATCATCAAGTAATGTTTTTATTGTCAATTTTCTCAACATTAAAGTCAATAGCTAAACTCTAACTCAGCATATCCTCAAGCTATTTTGTCGGAAAATAAATACCAAATATCTTTGCTGACCACTTAATTTTGGTTGTGTTTTTCTGTGTTCTAATGTCACTAACTCCATTGTCTTCCCCAGGCCAACTAATTCCCCATTTACAGATTCCTTTTATTTCACTAAATTTTTAAAAGGATTTAACCTTTTCTCTAATAATATGTATCACATTAATAAAAAAGCACAGCAAAATTAATTACTGCATCTTATACCACCTTTAATGGATTTGGAATAAAGTGCCTCTGTTGCCCTGGGAAGAAATTTTGGTGGTATTACTTTTTTAAAATTACTTGCTAGACAAGCATGAATTGTCCTATATACAAACATAGTCAATAAGTTCAACCATGTGTTGTTGATTGGGTTAAATTTAAGAGTTTAGAAACATTCATTAAAGTACCCAGTAGAGCCCATAACATTTGCATGGATGAATGTATTTTGTGTAAATACCAGCTATAAAAATTAAAATAGTACTGAAAAGGCAACATCACCAAATATAGCAATCTCTTCCTTGAATCCTCAGGATTCTGGTACATCCTGTCACCATTTCACTGTTACTGCTGCTACATCCCTTACTCAGGTTATGGTGCATGTTACAAATGCACAACTTCCCTGTCTTTTGTTTTGCCTGGCTAAGCATGTGCACCAATGGGATGATTTCAGCTATTTTAACTTAGTAAGGGATAGGGTTTTAACTGAGCAATTGCATTTCAGGATGATCAGGAGATAGTGAGGACTACAAAAGCACTGATTTTGTTTTCCCTAAGAAAGAGTGGTATGCTCAATTCTTGAACAAATACCCCAGCCATGGTAGATGCAGTAATTTAATGTAGAAAACTATAAAAAACATGGATAACATAAAGAAGATTACATTAAAAATTGAAAACCAAAACGACATCCAAAATTACAGCTTTCTTAGCAACAGGACCTATGAACCCTTTTCATTTTTGTGTGAGCTTTTAGGTGTTGGCAATAACCCAATCACCTACTTTAGCATTATGCCTGTGGTATGAAATGAAGGGTGCATGAAAACAATCACTCTTAGGAAGAAAAAAGAGGGAATCCAGTGTATCATAGTTTCAATCTACAACTAAGTAATTCAGAATTATGCATACGCTTGGCCTCTAATTAATTACCTCCTCTTTATAGCAACGTATCTGAACATTATGTGAAAGGAAGAAAACAGAATGGTGTGTCACAAGATGAGTATTGGAAACAGAAAAAACAAAAGGAAGTTTCATCTCTTTGCAACTGGAATAATCAAAGGGGAACAAGGGCCCTTCAGATGAAGGTTATTAATTTATATCTACTATATTTGAAGATTTAATATGGAAGCTGTAAATAAGCAAATTACCAGCTGTCAGAAAAATTTTCACTATTAATTTAAATGAACATCCTTTAGGCAAGCTAACATTTTGTTATCCTGCAGGCTAATTCTAGAATAGAAAAATGCATAAATAAACAGTTAATGAATTTCAAAGTTCATTTTCCATATTTTTACTAATACAAAAATAAACTTTCATTGCCAAAGCACTTTGTTTATAAGAATAAATATCATGATGAGTGGTCCCACTGTAGGATACACGATTAAACAAATTCTTGTTATTGTGTATGTCCTCTTTCTTTCTTTAAAGGTGACTTTTGTATTATGGAATTTGGTTAGAACATATGTGTCTTATGAAGGTCAAACTGTAAAGCTTTTTATCATGAATATGAGGCAGATAAAAGCTACTCTTGATTTATGTTTGTATGCTGTACAAGATGTCAAGTCAAAAAAGTAACCTTGGTCAACTCCTCAAAAAAAATGTGTCAGAGAGATGACCTTAGTGACTGAAACCAGAGCTTGTCCTCTGTAAGTCATAAGAGGTTGTGCTAGATGAGTTTTACTGCCCAGAAAAGGGACACCCTGTAAATGCACCTGTTTATATTATGCCCTTTTGGGAATGTCTACAGAGTCCAAATGAGAGCAGAGAGGAGACACTGCTGTTAACACCTATTAAGCTTCTAAGTCCACAGAGGGACTGCACAGAGACCTAAGGCAGGTCAAAAAAAGGAGGAGCTTATTCACTGTTAATTGCCGCTATGCTGTCACATTTTGTGTGCAATTCACAAAAGAGACAAAAAAACCCTACTTTTTCACAAAATATAAGCTTATAAAAATAGAGTTTTATACACAAATGCAAAAGTTATGATTCATATGCAGTTCATTTGTATCATTTCATGATCTCTTTGGGAAAAATAAAATCAGAGGAAAAGTATATCAAAGAATATATCAAAAATATATCAAAGTACAAACTTTGTATAGCCAAAATGCCATGAGCTTATCAGCATCACGATCTTTAATTTTAATGAATTGCCATATTTTAAAAAAGAACTGCAGTATACATATAAGAGTTAAAGCAGTCCAAAAGAGAAATTTCTTTTAGTTCCACATCAGTTCTTTCACTTTACAAACATAATCTGTGAGTTTCTTAAAAATGAAAGGCTTTATATTCCTTATTTTCCTGACAGTGGATATTGTCATTTTTATCAGTGGGGGGAAAAAGAAGAAAAAGTGTAATTTGTCCTTTTTAGTTCCTTGTACCAACACTTATATTCCAGTACTGGCTAAGGTCTTAGAAATATAATTATTATTGTGCTAATGAGGATGCACCAGATGCTTCTACCCTGCAAACTAATAAAGGACGTACTAGACATGGTCAGTTTCCATGGCCATTGCTCAGCTTCCAGGCAGTCAATATAATACTTCTTACCAAGACTAACTAATAATTGTTGGAATGGCATTTTTCCGAGATGCAGAACAAAATTATATTTCTGAGAGGGAGCAAAGAATTGAAAAACCAAAGCTTTAGCAGAAAACAAGTTGGAAGGAATGCAGAAAGACAGACGATAATGAAGTAATCTCCACATTCATATTTTCTGGGAGCATATGCTGACTCTGCCTCTGGGCCTGCACTGTATATTATTGTTCTTTTGCAGAAGAGTATTGCAAAGGACCAAATGCTGATTTGTACCATGTATACACTGATCCTTCTCTGAAGGAATCTCTCAGAAAATAGTTCCCAGGGGCTTATGAAATAGTGTAATTAAGACATACCCTAAACAAATTTGCAGTCTACATGAAGATTTGTGCAAGAATTTGAAATTTTTGTTCCTCTGCTACATGATATTTGTAGTACCGAGTTATATTTTGAGAAATACAATATTTATTTCATTATTCAATGCAACAGAATGCAGTCAACAATGCTTATCTGTCATTTTTAGGACACACTAGATTTTCACACTAGTTTTTCTTTGAAGAATTTTTGAAAGACTCTGGAGAGTCTTGTAAAAATAAATAAATTCCTGAAGCTTATTAAAAAAAAAAAAGCAACATTTTTCATATTTTCTACTGAGGCAAATGACCAACGTGAAACAAAAATAGCATTATAAAAAAGAGTTTTAAATGAAATAATTTCTACAACATATCTCTCAATGAAGCAAACATTAGTAACATTTTGCTTCTGGTGATTATACCTGATTATAATGTTTATTTACAGTATAAAATAATAAAGCTTACTGATCTCTGCACATAAAAATGCGGTAAACAAAACCATGCAGCCAAATAAGTTAAGTCAGAGCTTATCCAGAGGCTATTAAGCATTTATAATAAACTATGTGAAAGATTTACAAAGCCACAGGCTTATCTGGGACTGCTGTGAAACACAGCTCTCTCTACTGGGTTTAATGTAGTATCATGTGATATTCTCAAAGGGTAAACTCAAAGCTTGTTTGTCAACCATATCTTAAAAACACATAGTTTCACATTTTTGGGAGAAAGAACATGGAATTCTGTTTCACATTTAATACTCTATGTTTCACAGTTAATAGTCTATGAAATCACACAAAATTCTTCAACTTTTGCTCCATTATTTACATAAAATTCATAAGGGCTAAAGCAACTACTGTATACTTAAAAAATAAAAGACCTCTGAATTTATTGCCTGTATTTTGATGAGTCCCCAAGTCTTACCCCTTTGAATTATTTTACAGCATGCATTATTATGCTATCTCACTTAAGAATACATACATTAAGCAAGTTTTAAATTTATAGTAATTACTTTTAAACAGAACTTCAGTCATAGAATAGGATTAAAATGCATGTTTTTAAAATTGCACTATGTAAAGGACAATAACTTAAACAATCCTATCCATGAATTGACAAACATAGAGTCCAGCCAAACTTAGGTTTTTTTTTAAAACTTTACTTATTCTTTGAAAAAGCTAGGCACATTAAGGAAAGAAAAAAGATTGTGAGTAGCTATTCTCACTGTTATCTAGTATTACAGTTTAAACAGTACATTCTTTTAATTTATTTTTTTAATTTATTTGCTTAATTATAAAAAAATTTTAAATGCAAAGGAAGGGCAGAAAAGCAGGAGTCCTCTTCACAAATTATCCAGAAATATGTCTTCAGGGAAAAATGATACAATATTTCTCTTTTTCAAGCAAAAAACATTTGAATGTTCAATTTCCTATCAGGAAAGCAAAGATAATACAGGAAGAGAAAAAAGAAGTAATTTTTTTGTCATATGAAAGAGAGATAATTTCCAATACACAAAAGGAAATAGACTTTTGAAGAACTATTAATAAAACTCTCACAAAGACTGTTTATGTTTGAAGATTTTTTTATGTCTTGTGGAGAAGCATTGTAGGCATTTATGAAGCTATATTGTTATCAACACATTTTAGTAATGATTTACAAGCCTTGTCAGTAAGTGGCCTGTAAGAACATGCAGGAGGGTTACTTTGGAGAGTGTTGTCATGCAGAATTAAAACATGGGGAATAGGATTTTGGAGAAATATTAGTGACTGTTCACTGGAACAGAGTAAAGATTAATGTGACACTGAAATAAACCCAGCACTACCCACCAAAGAAATCTGCCTTTAGTGAAGCCTGAATCAATGAAAACAGCATGACTTAGTGATGAGGATCTTATCAGACCAGCTTTCTGATCCTAATTTTGGGTGGCAAGAACAGCAAAGGCAAACAACATCAAAGGCAACATGAAAGACATCTATTAGTTGTAGATTTATACATTGGTTTTGCTAATTTTCGGGTTTCTGTGGATAAGTACCAGATTATTTCATGTGTTTCCCTGCTGCAGCAATTTCATTGCTTCAGAAATTTCATAGTGTAACATAATAACCATTTTATAATATATTAGGATAATTTTTTTCTTCCTTGGGTAATCATCATTGGATGAAGCTTCATAATGCTGCCGTAATCATTCTATATTGCATATCTAAGAAAGAGAATAATAACTTTGTTTGAAGAATGTCCTTTATAGAGAAGGCAAAATAGTCCAGTAATAAGATAAACAAAACTCTATCACTTTCAGCCAATGCTTAAAAAATTCAGATGTTTGAATCTGCAATGTTGCATTATATTATATCAGGCTACACCATACTGCACTGTGACACACCACACTACACTAGATTACTAGATACAATGCTATACTCTATTATGCTGCTTATATTAAGTCAATGAAAGTTTGCAGATGGAACTCTAAACAAACAACTACATTATAGAACAGTAAAACATGAATGCAGCAGGTATTCAGGGCAGATATAGTAGAGCTGGGACAGTGCTGAGTAAGATTAATATTCACCACAAGAGAGAACAAAATTCAGTCGAAAGGGAAAAGTAGGAAAAAAAAAAACCTGAAAGGTCCAACAAGATAATTGTAATTGCCTTGGTCTTATCATTAGATTTAAGTGACAATTGCATGCAACTTGAGAAAATGGTTATCGGTATCACACTATCCTGAGCAGCTCAATCAGTTGTTGCCACAAAGTATTAAAAAACTTAACCTCATATTGAAAAAAAACTTTTCTAAGCAACAACAAACACAGAAGAAATTTAACTTCTTTCCATTATGAAAGCAAAACTGTAGGAGTAAGTTAGGATATGAGAATTCATAAACAAAAGACTTTATTTTTGACAGCTCTTTATATGAGATGCATGTAGTTAAAACATTTTCATCCTTTTCCTATTAATAACCAAGTAAGCAGAATGTGAAGGGCATTTTTACTACTTAATCTGTAGAGAAGATGAGACAATAAAATAGCATAGTTATACAACAGTAAGCATATAGCTAGGAAAATAATAGTAAGTAGGACAGTCAGGGGACAATTCAAGTCATACCACTCACAGCAAATTATATATCTTTAGCTAAAGCAGCCACTAAACACAAATGCCATAAGTAAGGCTCAGCCTGATGGGTGAGGAGATGCAGGAGGTTAACATACTGTAACAATTGGCTCAAGGGAGATCAGGTGTCCTGGAGGGGACATTTAATTAGACTTTTGGACTGGATGTGGAATTCATTCCCATAGGAGTTCCTTAGTAGCTGATTAACGGAAGTAGCTTTATCAGTGCCCTTGGAGCTGATGGTACATTTTGTCTGCTAAGCAAAAGAGGGAATTCTGCAGGTATAGTCAGAGGGAAAATATATATGGCATGAAGTGCTGTGATGTATAAAAATAGCAAAAACTATAACACAGTAAAACTAATCATAGTAAAATATATTTAGTCAAGTCCATGTTGGAATTCAGAAAGAGCATACCACCATTATGTCAGTCATTCTTCAAATTTATTTCTTTAAAACTTAGCTTTTCAAATACTTGACACTTTTCACAATCTATGAACTTCAAGCTCCTTCTTGCTTCTTAATATTGATAACAAAGAGCCCCTATTACATTTGAAACATTTATTTTTATATATCCTACAGTTTTCCTTCCACTTCTTTTCTGTCAAGTTGATATGTGACCTCATTTTCCTTGTCCGAATTCACTTTATAGGAACTTTTTTAAAGATTATACATAAGGTGGTCACTTAGTATGGCTTTGTTGATGTTGGTTTAAACAGACAAAAAATAAGAGAAGAAATACCATCAACATGCGTTTTTCTTAATTTGTACTATTATACAGTTTATTTAGGCTTCTTTTTTCTCCCTTCTTCTTGAGCACCATCTGCAGTATTTCAACCATGTAAAATGCTGTTTAGTGCCACAGGGAGACTTATATAATTTGTGTCAAGTTTCCCTGAGAGTAGTACAAATGGTTTGTTATGACACATTTGATCAACTGCTACTATCTCATAAGACTAACATAAAAAACAGCAAAAAAAATCTAGTCTTATTATAATTTCAACGAATTTGAAAAGTCCCCTAATGTAAAAAAACAAACCAACCAACCAACAAAAAAAAAAAAAAAACCCTCAAAAAAGAACAACAAAAAGTAACAACAAAAAACCCCCTTACAACTAAAAACCCACCCACTCAACAAGAAAAACAAAACCCAAAAAACCCAAAATAGACTACCACAGTAAAATAAACCTGACAAAAGCCACAAGCAAAATAACCTCACTTTTTGGCTAACATATCTACAGAAAAAACCTAGTAAATCAGTTGACACTGACAGCATGTCTGCCTGTGGGAGCTACTACACAATAAACTAGAATATGAATTTATTGGATACTCAGTATGGCCTTCTCATGCAGAAGTGTCCTTACAGCAGTTAATCAGACTATGTTAGAATCACCCATCTCTGCAATCAACATGCTACCTCTCTTTTACAATAAGCTTTTGTGAATTATCTTGCAGTTTTTGAAAGACACTCAAAATCATTTGGATTATTCCTGGGAATAAGCTGACAGACACTGATGTGATATGTGCTTCTGGGGATTTTTCATCTGCAAAAGACACTACTTTTCATTAATTTCTTGTTATCTCTTGAGAGACACCAGCTCTGAAGAAAATATTTCTATCCACTTAAACAAGACAACCTGATATATTCGGACAACACCTTTGTACTATCAATGGTAGGCCATGACATTATCTCCTAAACAGTCAGTGTTTGGTATCATAATATGGTGGAACTATAGATAAAGATATGTAATTAGAAATGGAAGAAATGAAACTCATTTGGGTTAAACAGAGAACAAGCATAATAACCAATTGCAAAAAGTCTCCAGACTTTTTGGCAAAACTGAGTGATTAGTATGGTGCATTTCTCAAAGGCAAGAAAAAGGTAATCCTCTGCCTAAAAAGACTCTTTTAAAGAATATGTTATTTAATGGATATGTTAAATGCTTATGAGGACCTGCTTAGTTGGTGAGAGTTTCTCATGCTTTTGGTATTGAAAAAATCTAGAACAGAGCCCACAGTATGTTCTAATGCAATATGTAATGCAAAGTGAAAGCCTCATACCTTTTATTTTCTTGCTTTTGGGTTTTTTTTTTGAAGTTCATTATTCAGCTGAAACTAAGAACAACTAAAAACTTTTTCTTGCCTTAACAAAGCACTACCCTGTACTTTCACAAATAGAATTTTCTTAACTGAAACTTTCAAGACTAATCTTATCACTGAGATGGTGAGTTAATTTAAGCTGCTGTATTCGTCTGTATTTTCTGATGATATGTATTAGATGTTTTAGGTGTTTTCCAGTCTGTTAGGTGCTTTCCAACACACAGAAGATATTAAGCATTTTCTTTTATGAAACTCACTGAATTTGGTAAGCCATCTAAAGACTGACCAATAATAACTGTGATTCTCCAGTTAACATGGGTTCCCCGAGTCCTATACAATTGAGTTTTTAAAATGCATAATGAAAATGGCATGACAGTGTATTTAAATCCTACTGTCTCACTTCCTCATTACAGACTTAAGCACTAAATAATTAAATGATATATCATCAAGCTGGGTGACAAATACTTTTGCTGATAACCTAGAAATATATTCTTATTGATTAGAAGAGACACTCTTGGAAGTTTTAGTGTAAATTCATACAAATTAAGTAAGAGAGAGAACAACTGTTTTTAAACATTTAGGGTTCTCTCTTGAGCATGCCTTCTTCAGTTTCAAGTGAAGTAGGAGCTTTTATTCTGACATTCTTCAGTCTAGTGAGCATCCTATATAGAGCTACATGTTCATGTCCCTATTTCTCCATCAGATAAACTGTTTTGGAGAGCAGTTTCCCAGCATGTATACTTTTAAAAAACATATGCTACCACAGAAGCTTTCAGATTCCACGATTCACAAATTCACTCTGCAATCTATCTAAACCTTAAATAATAAAACATAGCTTACATTTTCTGAAAGTTCTAGTTATAAAATTCCACATAAGCTAAGAATTGACCAAATCAGCTTGCATATTCTTTTTGAAAGTAAGGTAAATGCTTTCCAGTTTATTTCAGATGGTTTTATTCCTCTGCCTGTACCTATAATTGCACCCTACAGCTATGAATGCACAGAGGATTTCAAAACTGCTATCTCACAGGATGAGAGAATTCTGATAAAATAGTAACATGAAATAAATATTAGGGAGAGACTGCGAACTGAATTTTTTTAAAAGTGAAAAATTCTTTCTGCATACATTATGCCAAGTCTATCTGAAAATTCGGTAGGGCAGCATTTAAAGATTCTTTTGGGTTTTGTTTACATTTAAACCCAAAACTTCTGAAAAACAGTTCTTTCAAGGAAAATGTTTCTGCTAAAATGAAGTTGTTGTCAAAGAATACATCTGTTGAATGTAGTGTAACTGTATTCATGCTGTGCAGGGTCACTTATACATTTAAATACATGGATTTTTTTAACCAGAACAATAATCCAATTTTAACTTTAACCAAGAGTTTATGACTGAAATCTATCCCAAAGATTATATCAATTGACCTACAATGTACAACTTTTAAATTCAAACATTAGCCCAGAACATAGTTCTGGGTTTTGTCTTTAATGTACCAAATCCTTCATCTGATGTAATAGAGGACAAGTTTTCATTGATGTCACCTGTGTTTCCAATTGCAAGTTAAGTGATACGTCTTTTACTTAGTTTGTATTAAACCTGTTTTTCAAAGGCATGAAGAATGCTCCAAACAATGTTTTGCAGTTAAAACTCATCTGTGTCTGCTTTGCTGGAGTTCATAGCGCAGGCTGTTACGCCAGTCAAGAAAAATGAGCTCTTGTCCAAGAGGGAGAAAAAAGAAAAAGAAATGTGTCCTAAAAGTAACATTTTAAATTAAAAAACACAGATGAAGTTCTAAAAAACTTCTACCTGAAAAAATAAAAGACACAGGATACACATTCTGGAGCCCTGCTAGTGTACAGACTGTACTAGTCTGTGTTATTTCATCAAAAACGTTCTTATCATGACCCCTAATGACCACTTTCAAGAAAAGTATAAGAGAGATATATATAATCAATTCTTGTTCATTTCCATTGAATAGAATGAACTTCTCACTGTTATAGTTGTTTTGATTTGGTTTGGTTTGGTTTGGTTTGGTTTATGGGTTGGTTGGTTGGTTTTTTTGCCTACTGAGATTCTGCTTCAAATAAATTATCTTTTTCTTAGGTCTAATACTAGAGTTAGTACTAGGCCTAGTGTAATACTAGAGTTAGTACTAGGCCTAGTGTAATACTAGAGTTAATACTAGGCCTAGCTAATAGCCAATACTAGGCATATAGTTCTTTCCATCTTATTTAATGAATGATGATTATTTTGTTTTGTGGGCATAAAATTTCCCCCATTTTTTTTTACATTAATGATATTTCAAGTATTCAATATATTTAAGCCAGAGCAAAATAAAACATATTCAATGAAATGTAATAAAATATTATTTATAACAGAAACACAAAATTTGAACATTTGTTTCAAGAGAGAGAATTACCAGTGCAACATTTCCATTTTGCATTTCATCTCTGTCTTAAAATGAATTTCTGCCACATTTTGAAAATTTTTTGCTATTTGTGAGGTATCTTGAATTATATGGGAGGAGACCTGAAGAGGTATATGAAATTCAGGCTTGCATTTAGACCTGTGACAATAGTTTTATAAGGAATTAAGCAGCTAAGCCAACTTATGCACTCTTCAAGTAAGAAATGGTATTATCATTTCTAACAGCTATTGAATTTTGATTAAACTGAATTTCCCTAATAAGTTTACTTTTTACTTATTTTTAACATTATTGCCCATAAAGAACACCTTCTAATACAATTACTGCAATTTCTCCTATTTTAGAAACATCAATATCATTTTACATTCATTAATTCTGACATTTACTATCTGGATAAATCAAGGACATCAAGGACAATAAAAAGGCCAGTAATGTATCTGTGGCAGCACAGAACTCATAGCGGGCTTCAAAACCTTTGAAACTGACAAAATATTCAATAGTGAGCCAAAGACAATCTCTTTGCTGCTTCAACACTCCTGTTAGAAGAATTCAAGACTAATTTTAAAGTGACTGCATTTACTGTAATGGCTGACCATAAAATGGTGATGTATAGAGGTATAAAGAACAAAGTTGCTGATCTCAAGACCAGTGTCTGATGCCGTTGAGTCAGGGATGAAAAGAAAGACTCAAGTCTTTACATGGATCAGAAGGTTCACTTCAGTGAAAATAGCGGGTGTTTTATAATGTGACTCGCTAAGGTGATACTTGATTGGTCTCAAAGTAGAAACATCTCACGTTATTGGGGACTATGAATAGCACACTCTAGAGAACCATAACTATAAACAATGGTACAGAAAGAGAGATAATAATTGTTTTCATTCTTTTCCTCTAAGATTCCCAGGCTCAGCCTGGGAGAAATTACCTCTGTTCTTTCTTTGACTGAACTGAGAATATCCACAAGTGTCTATATGACCTCAACAGTTAGTTGCAGGACCATGGATTTGTGTTTTAATCTGGGGAGAAAGACATACTCTCCAGCTTTTTTTGGTGACTTAATCAGGGTATCTGAGATAGTTCCCATCCTGTGACACTTTAAGCCCTAACATTGAAAGCACTGGGATATTGGTCTTTTCACCAAAACAGCGATTAGTTGTTCAGTTAAGATAATGTTCACTTGTAGGAAAATAACCATGGCAGCCTTGAGCCAAACTGAAAACAGATGACCTAAGTATTTCTGTGGTTATTAAGCATTACTATACTTTCTATTGTAAGTATTCTATCTCAAGAAAATTCCATAAGCCTTGCATTGGATAAGAAATTGAAGCAAACAGACCATAAGTGCTTGAGTTACAAAATAAACCATAGAGAGTTAGCAAACACTTAAAATTGCTCTCCTCATCATACAGATTGCAGAGAATTCTCAGAGGTATGAATGAAATTTCCTGACACATCAGCCATGTTGATGGTAGTTGGGTAGCAGACTGAATCATGGAGAGGTGAATGGAAAAAAATACATGAAATCTCAGGCTGAAGAATATCTCTTCAGGCAAATGAATTCAATAAGAAATGTGTATTCATCACTCCTCAATCAATGCTGCCCCCAACACAATGCCGAAGCCCATATTATCACATACCATGAATTTATCCAGTTCTTCAAAAAAACTCTTACTGCGTTAGTGACAAAAAACTTTTCAAAGTACTTTGTGATATAAATTACGCAGGCAACTACATGATGCTCTTTCACCACACTATCATCTGTGTCAACTACTGAGAAATAGAGGAACTCATAAGGAGTGAGTTATCACAAGAAATTAATATTTTGTGATGACATTACACATAGATAACTGCCAACAAGTGAGAGAACTCAACTTAATGTCATATTAAGAACAAAAAACCCCTAAACTATCAAGACCAGATTAAAAAAAGAGGAGGAAGAAAAAAAACTTGAAAAGGCCACCTTATAAAATTATTCTAAAAGTAAGGTGATAGTTTTTGTAAGATGAGCTTTTATATATCAGAATTCTATTCTTTTTCTTTAAGAAGACTTAATTTTTAAAAATGATCAGTGTTTTTCTGTGACATTTATTTTGCAAGGTAAGAACACATGAATACCGAAATCCATTAATTTGTCAGCTGTCATTAGCTACAGCAATCAGTCATGTGTGTTAAAACTAAATTTTCTTATCTGAAAAACAGACAGGGACTGAGAGGTATTGATCAATGTTGGTAAAATATCGTCTCAGGGCCCACCTCCCTGGACAAAATTTTCATCTAGGGCTATGCATAGTGTTGCTGCAGAGAAGTTTAAGGATGTCAGGCAAAAAGACCAAACCCAGAACAAGTGTGCAGAGTCCATTTGTATGGAAACACCAGTATGAGCCAGAGCCAAAGAGGCAGAGACACAAGTACTGCATTTTGCACTGTGTTAGAGCCTTACATCTGCAGAAGCTGAAGTCTTTGCCTTGAGAACGTTTCACTGGTCACAAGACAACTGGATCAAGTCAGAAGAACAATGGATGGAGAGGAAGGGTCAAAGTTACCAACTTTGATTAGTCAGTGGGCAGGGCTTTTGACCAGCGCTACTTTCTCCCTTTCCAGATATGAAACACACTATTTCTGGATGCATGACTAAATTTTTTCAATGCCTCAGTGTACCTGGTGATATGAAAGGTTTGCTTCCGCAACTTGCTGTCTTTTCTTGCTGTCATCCTTTCACAGTCTCTGGGTGGATGAAATCTCCCTTTTGAGGACGTATGTTAAGAGGCTTCACTACAGATACTAAATAAGCATACAGAGACCACTTGACAGTAAATATGATTTCAACCTAGTGTCTGTGTTGCTTGTGACACAGCTTCCAGCTAATGGACTACAAATTCAAGTTTCATTAAGAACCCCTAAGGAAGTGCAAGACTTAGAAAGTAATGAACTACTTTCAGGAAGAAAAAAAAAGGAGGTATTTAGACTATTAGCTATTTAATGTTTTTTCACACATTACATATTACCATCCTAAAACATTTAAGTGTTTTCTGATATGTAGTCTTATGGTCACAAATGCAGAGATAAAGAGTTCTGAGTAAGGTCCTCAGATAATTTTTCTGCTTATAGGAGGTCTAGCTTGCCAGAGAAGTCACTACTAGTTTTGACCTGGAAACCACTAACCTATTTAAAAAAAAACATTGTATGAAATGATACAGAAAAAAATACATTACAATGGAATTAAAATAGAAGAACTTCATGTATGTATTCTATCAATGATTTCTTTTTTCTTCTTTTCCTGTGATTCTTACTTTCTAACATAGTTTACATGAGGGGTAGAGAAGTTATCTTCAATATCTGTGGCCAAAATGATTGACATTTACTAAAACTATAACTAGGTTTTGTCACTGATAGCCAACATTGTTGGATTTTTTTCTATTGCCTTGCTTCTTAATTCTCAAACTAAGATAAGCATCAATTCTTTCTTTAAAAAAAATTACAGGCATTTTGCTATAAATGGTAGACCTTTAAAAGTTTATTGAATTATCGGTTCTCATAAAAATTGATCAAGAGTAATAATTTCTAATAGCTTTAAATAAATCAGACCAGTATTTTTGGAAGATACACAAGGCCCGATCCCAAAACTTCAAAAACATAATAAATCCTGGAAATTACTAATTAATTCTTATGAGAGTTAGCTTGCATTTGAATAGTGAACTTTGAATCATAGATTCATTTTGGCTGGTGAAGATCCCTAAGATCATTGAGCTCAACCATAACCTGACACCACCAAGCCCACTAGAAAACCATGTCCCTAATTGCTACATCTACGTGTCATTTAAAAAATTGCAGGTATGGGTACTCAACTGCTTCCCTGGGCAGACTATTCCAATGCTTGATGATCCTTTTGGTGAAGAAATATTTCCTAATATATAATCTAAACCTTCCCTGGTGAAATTTGAGGCCATTTTCTTACATCTTATCCCATGAGAGTTGGGAGTAGAGACTAACTCTCACCTTGTTATAGCCTTTCAGTAACTCATAGAAAAAAAGTAAGTCTTTGCTTCTTCAGGACAATAAAATTCTATTTTAAGCTTTCAAAATTATTCAAGTATAAAATATTATAAAGCAGTTCTGATGTGATTGTATTTGTTAAGGAACTGACATCCTTCAACAGTGGGATAAATATGAGATCACTGCATGTCCCATAACCCATTGCAGTGGATATTGCATACTCTAAGCAGAGATATTCATTGGGCTGTTTTTTTTTTAATATATATATCTCTGTATGGATACAATTTTGTAAGCAATGCCTAATATTGCTTACTTAAGTGTTATGTATTTACAAATGTAAATGTAACATGGAAGTAAGATGTTAAATATAAACAAGATTTTAGAGAAATCAATCAAATACAAGATTTTCATGCATTGTTGTTTAGGGATTTTTGAAAAAAATTTCATGGAGAAACAAAAGGTGAAGTTAGTTGTTTTCAGGAATAGTTGCTGATAAGGCAGGTAAAAAAAAATTAACTAAATAAAATTATATATATACATAAAATATTGTGTTAAATAGGAAATGAAACTTCAAACATGGATTTACTAGTTTCCTGAAAGAAGAGTTTTCTTCTTTTTGCATAGTGTAACCCTCAGCATTGTGAAAGATAATTATGAAAACAGTGCAAATTTTATTCACCTTAACAAACAGCAAATAACTTCAAATAAAACTACTGATGGAAGCAGCTAACTGCAAGTTATATTTCATGATTCTAGGAATGAAAAAGGTTAATAAAGATGGTAAGGGCTGATGATATTTAATAATATTTTGCTAGGTTTGTTGCTGTTGTTGTTTTTTCTGAGATAATATCTCAGTTGAATTTATGTTTTAAATATATAATGCTTGTTTTAAAATGTGAAAAGAATCACTCTAATGCATAAAATAAGCAAATATAAAAATAATAATGCAGAATTCACTTTATTTTGTCTGAAAATAAGCATTAGTAGATACAACACATTAAAACACATTACTTTGTCAGAAATTACTTCGAAAGAGCAACTTATGTTATCTGATAATATGATAACATATTTTTATCATATTGTAACATATTCTATCCCCAGAAAAGGGTGTGCCATTTCACAGGGACAAACTTCCCCATAGAGAAGCAGTCAAACAATGTAAACCAGGCAAGTGGATGATGCTATCTGCAGCATGTAAAACTTGTATTGTTCCAAAAGTTGTGCAAAATGTCTGATCACCAGTAACATATGGCAAGTACCTACAAGCTCTGAGTATTAGTGATTTTCTTCAATGCTTTCTTGACTATAGAAACCATATTAAAAATTCATGAATTTTCATACATATTTATAAACATGTTATCTACTTCTCACAGTAATAAGTTAGACTACAAAGGTACAAATAAACTTCACAGAACTTTCCTCTCTTCAGTCTTTTCTAAATGAAAAGATGACTAAAAACTCCAGTGTCAAGCTTAATGGACTGCACCAATACGTACAAAGCATTTTATTGCTTAAATATAGTAGGCTTTTCATTCATTGTAGACTGCACATTCTAGTGTCCTTCAGTCTTTACACATGTTCAAGATATTTCACACAAGAAAAAAAGAAAATGTTAGAGAGATCAGGGCTATAGCCTGTGCCAACCACTTCTCTTTGGGACTGCAGAGCTTCCTTAATATTTTATAAAATAATGTAATTACAAAACTAACATTACCAAACCTTTGTAGCTGACTTTGTCAAATTTATAGAATATTATTTACATTATTTTTCTGGGTCCTTTCCTGTGAGAGACATTCTTTCATATACATAAGAACAATGGCTATTATTGCAGTCCATTTCTGTGGTTGGCTATCATTTAAGCAGATGCTATTTAGTGCTGAAACAGCTATTAAAGGCAGCCATGCATGTAAGTGTTTCTGTGGATCGATTAGCAAAAATTGCTCAGTCTACTGATGACTCAATGACCTTTACTGTAAGCTTTTTCTTTTTTGCTTCTCTAACCAGTATTTGGGCTACTTTCTTGACTATGTTGAGAAATCCTAGAATTCACCAACTGGCTGAACTTGATATCTGGTACCTCACTTTTACTGCTAGCATTTTACTGGTGCCTACATATTGTAGTGCTTCCAGAAACAAAACAAAACAGAACATCTACAAAACAACAACAAAGCAAAACAACAACAAAAAGCAAACAGACTGTATTTTCTTCTCTTTCTACTGCAATAAATGTATGAAAATAAATTATAACATCTCTGTACAAACCCATCTTTGGCTGAAAAGGTTATAAAGTCACATCTGATCTCTTAGAAGGTTTCAAAATGTACCCATACTATCTAACAGAATTTTATTTAAAGTGATATAACTTAAGAGCTACAGCAGTAGCAGAACAGTGTTACAGTCACAGTTTTTTATATATATGAAGGGAGGGAATAAAAAAAAGAGAATTATAAAGTGTTTTGAAGGTCCCAGAACACATACAGAACACAGAAACCCTTACTTTTGAACAGACCTTTAAGGTCATTGAATCCAACCATTAAACCAGCACTGCAAAGCCCACCATGCCCCTAATCACCACATCTATGCATCTTTGAAATATCTCTAGGGATGGCAACTCAGCTACTTCCCTAGTCAGCCTGCTGCAAAGCTTGACAACCCTTTTCATGAGAACATTTTTAATAATATTCAATTTAAACCTCCCCTGAGGCAATTTAAAGCCATTTTTACTCATGCTATTGCTTGTTGCTTGGGAGAAGAACCAAGACTCGCATCACCACAACGTCTTGTTAGGTAGGTAAAGAGAGCAATAGGACTTCTCTTAGTCCACTTTTCTCCATGTTAAACAATCCTAATTCCCTCAGCTGCTTCTCACAGGACCTATACTTCAGACTCTTCACCAGCCTCATTAAAGTCATTTTTCCATTCTGTACATAAAATTCCCAGCAAAACCAGAGATAGCATGTAAGCAATACAGAATAAGAAGGTGTGGGAATACGGCTAGAAAGCAGGACTGAGAGTACTGCTCAGCTTACTGACACAGATGTGATAATTTTGGTAGGCTGCGAACCTTGGCAACAGAAAGTAGAACCCCAAAGGAGGAAGCAAAGATAACAGTGTGCTTGGTGTACTTGGTGAGCTTTGTTTATGAGAAACCATGCAGGACTGTACATGCCTGTGTGGGTCTATGCAAACCATGCTTAAGCAATGTTACTAGGAAACATAAAATGTGATTGCTGCCAATTTTAGCTGTAGCTGGAAAAGTATATATGCTGAGCTCTGTAATCAATAAATTGGCTTCTTACATACAAGCAGTGGAGTCCCTGTCTCTTCAATTGCCAATGAGAAGGTCCTGTTGTTTTCTCACTCCTACTTACAAGACACTGGAGTTTTTATCCTAGGTGAACTGGTTTTTAATGAACAGAAGAAAACAGAATGCATAACATATAAGAACATAATAAAAAGGCTTATTTTTAAATAATTTACATCTTACAGTACAAAAATCAGTCTGGGTAGAAAGTGAATAAAGTTTTCTTTAATTGAAGAAAATCTAGCAGAAGATATATCAGAGATAAAATTGAATAGAATAACTCAGATAGTAATGGGGAAGCTACGTGAGATCGCTATCATTCTTCTACTCTGATGCCAGTTCTTTTTTTTTGGTGAAACAATGTCTATAATGGGAATATTATCTTGCTTTCACAAGAAAATAAAATTAACACAGTTTATATAAGAGACAAAAATGTTAAACAAGATGAAATAAATAAAATCACCCTTAATATGTATTTACAAGTTTTTGTCCTCCAAAATCTTTAAACTTCTGTTAATATGTGTTAATTCTTAATTAGTCCTGTCAGTGAGTCTGTGTAAAAGAAAGTGTTAAATGTATGTTATCACATATCATTGTATCACTTGACTTGGGACCTCTGTCCATCATTTTGTGATAAAATTTAAATATACTGAGTAAGATTCAACTATTTTCCTTTCTGAATTTTTTTTTAAATGCTAATACAAGTAATGCAGCCTATTTTCTTGAAACTGCACTTAGAAAGGCCCTTGAAAGAATCATCACTTCATCTAGTGTGCTGGTTTTGGCTGGAGTAGGGTTACTTTTTTTTCACAGTGGCTGGTATGGGGCTGAACACAGGGGTAATAATAGAGGGATGTTTCTGTTATTGCTGAGCAGGGCTTGCAAAGAGCTTTTCTGCTTTTTGTACTGCCCCGCTGGAAGCTGGAGGTGCCTGGGAGGCTGGGAGGAGACAGAGTCAGGACAGGTGACCCCAACTGACCAAACTGATATTCCAGACCCTGTGGCATAACATCCACAGGAATGTATATAAAATGGGGGGGAGCCGGGGGAAAAGGAGGAAGGGGGACATTTGGAGTGATGGCATTTTTCTTCCCAAGTCTCCATTAGGAGTGATGGGCCCCTGCTCTCCTGGAGATGGCTGAACACTTGCCTGCTCAAGGGAAGCACAGAATTAATTCCTTGTTTGGCTTTGCCTGTGTGCATAGGTTTGCTTTCCCTATAAAACTGTCTTTATCTCAACCCATGGGTTTTCTGTCTTTTACTCTTCGGGTTTTCTTCCTGATCCTGCTTCTGGGAGAGAGAGTGAGCAGCTGTGCAGAGCTCGACGGCTGGATGGGGTTGAACCATGACATATGGCAAGAAAAAATCTGGATGTGGCTTTACCAAATTTTACTCCTTTGAACTCTGTGCATGTGTCTTTTGAAACACTCTAGTAACATAAACATCTGCAAAACATCTCTTAATCAACAAAGGATCCACAAATTCCTTTCTTTCAGCTTTCTACAGACTGACTGTATTTTTAATCCTTCAATTTGACCAGTTTGCTTTGGTATAATTTAATTGTCATTGCTGTACAAGTGTCCTTGAATTTTTTGAATTGCAAAAGAAGAAAATTCTAAATAGTTAAAAATTTTCTCAAATTTTTTGTCCTAGTGCGATGGAGTAGAGACAGTAGCAATTGCAGACACCTGTGGCATCTATGAAGGATAGATATAATAATTGGGATAGAAAAACAGTTTGCCTTGAAATAGAGTAAGTTTGCTAAGATGACATGACTAAGACCAGTAAGTATTTCATAATACTGGTATGACACAGAAAGATGCAATTTTACATAAGTACATGATGAGCACAGGGGCAAATAAATTGTATTGAGTGAATTTCAATAGTAATAATTTTTTTACTATAGGACTCTTTCTCTGAAATATGGTCTTATTAGAGACTAAAAATTCTCAGAATTTTTCACACTATATTTTGATATGATTTATGTATTGCATCTATATGAGACTTTAAGAACAAAAAATCCAAATTGTTCATGGATTGAAGGGTGGGGCAGGAAATGAGCAGGAGTGAAAAGAATGGATTTTTTCCCACTCCATAAGTCTAGAATATTTTAAATGTTTTACATGGCTTTATTGAGTTCCTTTGAGGTTTCTTACCTTTAGTAAATATATATTAAGTGGCATTATTTCAGCTTTCATTATTTTCAGAGTTCAACTCCCTTTCACCACATTAACTGCACTGTTAAATAAGGCTGGATTTCAGATTATTGCCTTTTTTACCAATATGTGAGAAAAATAAAAGAAATGCTATAGTACTGAAAACCAGCTGATGTAGCAGTTTTGTCTGTAATGGAATACTGACCAGTCACATAGTTATGTAGAAAGTGAATATAAGTAGTACCTTCCTTCTAAAATCACTGATAGGAGCCTAAAAAGTATCTTTGTCACATGCTGTATGCAACAAACAAGGTAGATAACTGGCTTCTGGCTCAGTCTTTTTCATACAAAGACAGATCCATGTTTCCATTAAATATTTGTACTTTGAAACAAAAACAAACAAAAAAAAGAAACTGCAGCTGCTAGTTCTCATTTTTAAAGAACATAGAAGAATTACATAAAAGTAGCTAGATGATGCTAATTGCAAAAACATGAACCACTCTACTTTCCACCTTTTCTTCTGTTTTTTGAGTGCTGGATAAAAGACTGAAACAGAATAAGTGTATGCTGAGATTATGTCTTAAAATTGAAATTATTTCACAGATGATAAATCCTGCTATTAAGGTAACACTTCAGCATTTTAATGTACTTTTAAGAAGGAGTGTGGTGGTTTTTCTTAACATGACAATTGCAGAGACAAAGTTTGTCACATTCTGCTGAACACAAAATATAAAGGTCATCTGCTTAATTCCAGAAAAAATAAGAGAAAAAATCCAAACAAACAAAAAGTTCCAAGAAAGTACACTACTATGATCTTTGTTAAAAAAAGCCCCAACATAAATGCATGAACACTGTCTTGAACATTATTTTTCATTTCACTGCCTTCAATACCAGACAAACGGGTCACTTTTTCTGCATGTTATAGAATTTTTAAACTGCATATAAGATTTGAGGTTGTTAAGCACAGGGAAGATGTACATGTATCTTTAATTTTATGTTTTAAAATGATTAAATTTACACCTTAGATTTTGGGGCGTTTTTTTGTTTTGTTTAGTTTTTTAAATCAAGGGACTATACTGAAGTTCAGCAGCTCTTAAGTTTTACTGGAAAATGTGGTGAGATCTTATTCTGTGAATACTAGTCAACTCTACTTTTTGTCCTTACACAAGAAAACAACAATTTTATCCCCCTGTAGATCACTATTCATTTAATTTTCTTTTTGTTTAATTAAAGAGATTAAATTTAGTTAAATATTATCAAGATGTCTGTGCCTACAATCTGAACTTACTTCTTAAGAAATATTTTTTTCCCATACCATTTCAGTGTCTTCCAAGAAGAAAAAAACATTGTATTTTTTAATAATAATCCAGATAATGAATCAAACAAACTCTTTATCACTGGGGTTTTCTATATATAGATATAGAAACAAAACTGACATCTCAGCAATTGTGGGTATTTCACTTCCTCTGAATTTCCGCTATGGATAAAGGCAAGACTAAACAGTTTCTGCTTTCTGCATTTCTGCCTCAAACTATCCAATGAATACAAATCATAAGAAAAAGGATGTGAAAGAATTGTAATTAAAAGCAGGACAACACTCAGACCCTAAAAAATTCATGCATGGAAGCAAAGTTTTGAAGTTTCAGAGTATGTTTTTAAGGAAAACATGAGACATTCATATGCTTCTATTAAAAGCCTAATATTTTAGGAAATTTTTCAGAATACCTACAATAATGCAAATACTTGTTTCATAAATTTGATAAATACATAGCATGTTCAGGTTAGTTTCATATTTTTGTTTAGATTCGATGGGAATTTTTAACATACATATCTGCTAAAAAAAATTGTGAATAGTGATCAGTTCATGTCTTTTTTGCCAAACACTTTATATTATCACTTCAGCAGCTGAATTGGTGTTCAGTGGGTGTAAACTCCCAATGACTTTACAGTCAATGAAAAAATTATGACAAGTAACTGCATAATAAATCTGCTTAGAGAAACAAGCATGCTTCCCATCATATCACAAGAAACAACCTTCTTTAAAGATAAACTTTTGCCCTTTCCATAGCTCTCTCATGACCTTAAAATGTCATCACAAGAGTGACCACACTCCGTGTTTAATTTATCACAATGACATCTGGCATAGAAATTGCTCAAAGCAGTATCCCACGTGGTATAATGAGCTCAATAACAGCATAGGCTTTTATGCTTTGTTTTCCTCTGTCTTCTTCACCTGTCAGCGAGCACAAGAAATTTCATTGGTTTTACTAATTGTACATACACACTTGTACATGTAATCCTATTTTGTGAGGAGCTCCATCTAAAATAGACTGCTGCTATTGTTCTTTTTCTTTGACTAGTAATAGTGGTCTGCATGCAGCAGCATATAGGAGGAGAAAAGTATGCGGGCAGTGTAGGAGAAGAAAGAAAATGACCATTTCATCCATATATACGTAGGAACAGATTGGTTTGGAAAGAGCACAGACTATATATCTAGTCTGTGTTATATTTTTTGTATCCTTTTTCTGGGGTAGATGTCTTCTCTCAAGTCCACTCAATGGGTCAACAGGTTAAGTTCTGACAATGAGATGTACATGTGATACATGTACAATTAATACACATCCAATTGTGCTACTCATACAATTAGTGTTTTCAGGGAGAAAATCAACCTAAGTGCCTCAACACTAAATACAAGCACAGTTTTCATAATCTCTTTCTCCTACTTTCCTCTTCAAATATTTTTTGTATCTAAAATTGTAACAGAAACCCTTGAATTCATAATACAAAACCTTAAACAATATTCACTTCCAGAATGCAGATTTCTGGAAACATTCATAATTAAAACAATTTTAAAAATATTTTCTTGTTTGGAAGATACAGTTCTGAAACTTCTCCAAAAAGATTGGAATTTAGTAAAATTAAAGAACATCTTAAAGGAGGCAGAACCAGTCATTCGATGAAAATATTCTTCCTAAATATTATTACAGCTTTCATGATGTGGTTTATTTCTAGTAACTAAATTCAATGTCTGCCATTATTTATTCTTTACCTAGCTGGTATTTCATCTTCAAAGCTTAACAGTGAGGCTGTATGCAAAAGCAACCATAACTTTGGGTCAGTAAAAACAGAGTTAGTATTGCTACCTGATTTTCACTGAGACAAAAATAAAAATACTTATCCTAATGATGTATTTCAAATTTCATGATGTCTTATGATGGCTTACTTTATCAGTGAAGAAAAACATCACACAACCCACAATGTTATTTAGCCACATTTGTTCCTCTGCTTGCAGTCACAGAGAGTAACAGATATGCTGCATTCATGAAACTGCATTGTACACTAATATTCCTTTTATAATAAAACAAAGTATATTAACACCTGTGAGCATAAAAATTTTGGTTGCCTCTTTGGAATTAAATAATGTGAAATATTATTAGCTAATAGTACATATGAATATCCATCAGGAAGATATGATAGAGAAACATAAAGAAAAAAATTAAATTTTGATAGGAGAAAGAAAATAGTTTTTAATATTGTACATTACAGAGGAAGCATTGTAGGCATTTTCCGATAAAAAAAAGTTGAATTCTAATTGTATAATCTGTGATAAGGGAAAAACTAAAAGTTAAAATTCTTCATGAAGTTTTCCATGATTTTTATATCAATCATTAAGATCTTCAAAAGCCACTAGTTCAGAACTTCAAGGTGATGAAAATCCAATTTTTTCTTGCTTTTTTCCATTGAAGGGTTGTAACAGGTTGTTCTAACTGGAAGGAATAAATGCACTGGAAATGCAGTTAATGTATAACTTAGTCTTAAGGAAACAAACCACCTCATTGTTTTACAACACAAAAATGTTTTGACTTTCCTATTCTAGACAATAGTTTTCATTAGAAGGGAATCTTACATAGTGTAAATGCTAGATGCTCACTTTTTCTCTCTGCATATCACACAAGAAAACTTTCAGAGGCCAGTTTAGCACCAATGGATGCCCAGTTTGGAGAAACACAGCATTTTCTTAAAGGCCACAAGATGGCAAATTTTCTCAACAGTTCACATGCACTAGTGGCCAGCAAAACACAGCAAATCCTAAAGTAAATAGTAGTCCACAGAGTTTGGTTACATTTTGGAGGTTTGTATGTCTTGCTGTAGCTCATTACATCTGTTACAGGAATACAATGTCATATCCATGCTAAGAAAAGAGCTAAGAAAAGTAAGTCAGTTAACTTATCTGCAACCAAACCTGGCTTCCTGTACCATGACTTAAACATGCAATTTTCTGATCACAGAAGAATAGATAATGTGTATGAAAATATTTTTAAATAAAGGATGAATTAGCTTTCAAGCAAAACTTTACTTATTTGCATTTCTCTTATTTTCTCTTCCTGAAGTTAGCATCAGAATATTGGATTAACATGAATCTAGCTTAGCTGAAACAACTCCAGAATGTATTCTTGTTATCTCACAAAATATTACGGAATTTCCTTTTCTCCAAATGTTAGAAAAATTTCCACTCAAATGGAGGATAGGGGACCCTGCAGCACAGAGCATGCAGAATGTGAGACAGTTCCAAGGGTATAAGTGCAGTGGCCATGAGATGTCATGGAATTTTCTGATGGAATTTTCTGAAAAGTGTTCCTTCTTTCTAGCAATGGGAGAGGCAATAAAATGGGAATACCTGCTTCACAATCCTAATTTCCATTTGGCCAGATGAGCTGGTCGTCTCTACTGCTAAATGTGTATAACTGGTTGTGGCAGATGACTAAGGAAAGAAAGAGGTGAAGAGAGACATCAGGTGCAAATTCAGATAGGTTGTGAAGATTGGTACTGGACTACTTGATGTGAGCTACTGCCAGTCCTTCAAACAGACTTCACAGTACCCTGTAAAATAATTATAGCTGTGGGTTTCCATACTATCATTTTTACTCCATGTCAGATATACTTCTCCAGTTTGCCTGACATACCCATCATTTGCTTAATAACTTTATTTCTGGACCCAAACCTGAATAAGACTGGTAATATCTTTGCTTTGGCTGACTATCTTTAAATAAAACCTATATCACTTTCTTGTACCACTGGGTCACTCATTACTGTGTCCAAAACAGGAAAGTCATCTGATCACCTAGAATATCTCTTCTTTTGATTAGGATCAGATGGAAGATCTTTCCTGATTTCCCTCTGACACTAAACTACCTTAATCACCTGAGTTGTCTTGACTTGAATGACAGGTGTATGCCAAGGATGGCAGGAACCTCCCTTGGAATGGAAAATGGAGCCCTCTTCCCTCCAAATTATTACAGCTTTGAAATTACAGGGGTTTCAGGCAAAGATGTAGGAAAAGGAATAACAGTTCTTTATTACTATATATGTATATGTATAACAAGACAAACAAACAAACAGCAACAGCTACGGCACCAACACCAACCAGAGCACATCCCCGGTCCCAGCCCTCTCTCAGCCGCAGGCGCCTTCCCCGTCGGTGCAGTTCTGGTCGCAGCCAGCAGGGGCGCTGCTGCCTCCCGGCGGGCAGGGCGGGTGCAGTGACTCCCCGCGGCTGCAGGGGGCGCAGTGGCGCAAGGCCGGCCGCTTCCCTCATGCAGGCAATGGCGGGCAGGCCGGCGGAAAGGGGCTTCCTTCACAAACTCCCAGTGGCAGCCAAGCCCAGCGCCCCTCTGCCTGGCAAAATGGACTGCAGCAGGACCCTCGGAGCAGCCAGCTGGAACAGCAGAGGCAGCCGGTGGCCACACCTAGGGTGGCCACCAAACACTTCAAAGTAAAGACTCCAGAGCCATGGCAGGAGCCACAGAAGTCCTGGTGAACACGGGCTGTCAGGTTAAAGTGCAACAAAAAATCCAAAGCAGTGACAGAAAACAGCAGGGGTGGGCAGCGGCGGAAAATGGGCCTGGGCAGCGGCAGGCAGGTTGCTGCAGGCAGCTGCCACAAGCCACCAGGAGAGTCTCCCTCCAGGAAAGATTGGGTGTCAGGGTCCCCTTCCCAGGGAGGTCGGGTGTTGGAAAGGTCCCAGTTCATCAGCTGCTCTTGCAAGCAGACACTCACCCTTGATAAGGAGATGTAGTGAAAGACGAAAGGTCTGCAGTGGCAGCAAACCCTCTGGCCTAACAGCCCGGCACCAAAGCCACACCTGTACGCTCGGATCCTGGGAGGGAGAGAGCGGGAGCGAGGCACGGGCCCAGCCCCTCACCCCCAGCCAAAATCTCATGGTATCTCTGCACTTCCCAAGAGAAAGCCCCTCAGCCAAGAGACAGCAGCAAAATGCACCCTTTCCTCTTCTCCTCCTCCTCCCAGCCACATCCTTTGTCTCTTAACTATTCTCATTTACATCTCTTAGGCAACAAATGGGAGAAAATTTCCTTAGAGAAAGGGGAAAAAAAAGGGAAAATCCAAACCTCCAACAGGAGAGCAACTTCCAGAGAAGGCTGAATATAATACAGCTGATTGGTGTGTGAATCCCACCAAAGTTGCAGGTTAAATCCCTGTGTAGGATATTCACTTAGGAGTTGGACTCGATTACCCTTGTGGGTCTCTCCCAACTGTTTCTGTAACTCCAACATTAAGATGAAATCATTTTCATGTGTTGATACAAGCAACCATAAAGCTGGCCTGATTAGAAGGGAAAAATTACTGAACAGAAAAAAATTGCCAAAAAAGACTAACACAGAGTGGCCTTCTAGACTGAACTAGAAAACTTGACCTGTGTACCAGAAATTGAAATTTCAACTGTCCTCATTGAACTTCATTCAGGGTGCACAGAAACCAGAAATATCCTGAGATACCATCAATAAGTACAAAATCAAGTGATTGCAATGGCAACTTGGTGTCTGAGAAGGTAGAAAACTCTCTGAAAAAATAAAATTGCTCTGAAAGATAAAAAAAATACCATAATCTAATTTATTGGATGCTATCTGGTGAAAAATAGAAAATAACAATATCTATTGGTTTCTTGAAGTAGGATGCCTTATATCTCTATATTGTAAAAGTCTCCTAATTATTGCCTAAGTGGATCCTCTTTCTCCCTCTCTGAGAACTTTTTGGGTTGATTTCCACGAGTCTTCTGCAGGATCTTGGACTCTCAATCCAGCCCCTGTTTCATAGAAAATTTTTGAAGTGAAACTCTGCCCCGATCAGTTTGTCATGTCCTCCCTTGTTTCTGGATTGTTTGAGTGCTTCTGAAAGGTGTCTAATTTGCTTAGTTTGCTGCATGAATATTAAATAAATAATACCTATTTACTATATAAAAGCAGAGAAAATGGATTCAGGAACAAGAAGTGGCTCTAGCACCTACTTCCATATAAAATCTTATGTCCAGCCCTTGGAAATTTCTTGCTTTTCAAAAGAATCTGGACATGTCCCATGACTCTGCTGAGAGTGACACTTTTGATTGTATTGAATTCTGAACCCTGTCTGGTAGTTTTAAGTATTAACTGTCCTTTTTCTACTGTCATGTGTTAAGAATTGTAAGTCTGACTTCAGTCCCTTTTTATCTGCACTGCCTAGAGCTGCTTGGATGCATTTACAATTTCAGCTTCCATAACATCCTGTGCAATGAGTTCCCAATTTAATTGCATTTTATTTAAAGAAACCTTCCTCAAACAAACAAACAAACAAACAAACAAAACCCCAAACATTAATAGTACTTCATTCACTTTTTCCATGTTCCATGTGTTTAGACTAGATTTAGATGTGTGTAGATTTCTATCATAATTCCTTCAGTTATTTTGTTTTACCTTGAATGGTGTTTGATTTGCCTTTGCCTATTTACCTGTGACTGGAGTCACTGGAACCAAGAAAACTTATTCCAAGTGCTGTCCTGTGTGTTGCTATAGGTACTTGTTTTCTTAGTAATCATAAACTTAATTGACAATTTAACTAGGTGCTAAGCACTTTGGTCTGATCTGGGAAATTAACTGCAAGCTCTAAAATAAATTAGAGTATTTAATTGGATTAAAATGTGTTCCTAGCAGAATTAAACAGACAACGCATTAATTGTACATATTTTTTATTTATGCACAAATTACCAGACTATAAATACCTCAATATTCTCTATGTTTTTTGTTGATAATATTCTTACTTTTTTACCTGTATCTTTGCAAAAGCCTGCTAGGAGCTCCATTAGAGACTAACTTGGTCGTTCATACAGGTCTTCTCTGATACATTTGTAACAGCTACCACACTGACAAAATATGCTCTTTGAAGAACTTTGATTCTGTGAGACACTCCATACCATTTATTTAGCATCTGCCAGGTTTACATGGTACTATATCTAATAGGAAGCGTACTTATCTACCAAACTTTTCAAATGTATTCTGTTCTGAGATACTCTGACTTTCATTTTCTAAGATAAAAAATAAAACAATATTTTCAGAAATCTGGCAATATAATGGAATTCACTTAAAATTCTGCCACATACACTTGAAATCTATTAATGATTATCATATAAAAGACTGAAGCTCTCCATCAAGTAGCAGCAAATTCATCTTTAAAAAAAAAAAAGAGGAGAGGCACATGCAGTTAAAGATTCATGTGATTTAACTAGAATAACAATAACTCACCATCAACTTTTTATTGAAACTACTTTAATTTGAAACAATCATAAAAATTGCGAACTAGTATCAGTCTGAGCCAGGTTTCATTTTGGTTCTCTAAAGCATAGAGGGAAAAAAGTGTCTTTTCTTTACGGTTGTACACATCTAGTGACTTTCAGTTTTGTAGATTGTCAAATCACCTTGCAGTTCATCTCAATGAAGGAAAACTAAGCCCATAGTGAAGTATTAAAATAAAATTTTGGTAAAACCCCAAACCAGATATAAAACAATGTTTCCAATGTTTTCATTTTAACCTAGCAAAAAAACCTGCATTGTATTTTGAATATTCTATGTCAAAATTTCAGGCTACGATCAAAGTATTGATTTCTACATAGCCTCCCCATTCATAATCAATCTTTTGTTCCAATAGCTGTTTAAATCTGTGCTGTCTTTCCAACAACATAGGTAAAAGAAATGTATAGTCTATAAAAGAGAGTGCTCTACCTAAATATATTTATGAAGCTTAGTGTCTTAGGAATTTTAAAATTTGCTTCAATTTCTAGATCACCGTTACTCATAGGATGTCATATTGTAGTTCGACCAGTCAGTGATCCACCTATATAATCACATATTAGGATACCTACTAAAAAATTGGTAAGGGAGGATTATTCCAAACATATTTCTTTAAAATCATTGATACTCTTGGCTATTTTAAGACACTGAATAAAAAAAGATTTGAAGCCATAGCTGAGTTAGGTCATTATTAAACAAATTTCAAAAACCTTGCAATTATCACATTTCAGGGATTAATGATCTGGAAGCTATAAACTAAGCACATGGCCTAATTTATTCATTTACCAAGTCATTTACTAAACTTGGTAAAGCTGTTCTTTACTGGGCTCACATTCCCAGTACTAAACATTTCATCCAATATATAATCTTCAATGTTCATTTCAAATTAAAATTTTTTTCAGTGCAGTCTGCTTATTACTATGTTTTAGTTCTGCACTTAAGAAAATGTGACTATGATCTTACACTTGGGATCGCCAATTGCCATTCTAACACAAGTGGGTAACAAAAATATAATGCATTTTCCTACATGTTTAATAGAAACGGTTAAGAAAATTTATAAAGTTGCTGATATTTTGCTTTCATGTGGCTTTCTTACATTTGAAAGTACAATAAGATTCTTCTTTTAACACAACTATCAAGTTTTTAAAAAAAGATAACATTTACTTATCCATTCTATAATTTTAAAATTCAGAATTGATACCTCCCTGCAATCTTTTTTATTTCTATGTGTTTGAGTACTCATGCAGTACAGAGAAATGTCTTCAAGAAGATTTTTAAGATTTAAAAATTTTTGATAGTTGTAAGAGTTTGAACATTCAGCTTGTCCTTCAAAGACTATGAGAGAAAGCCTGTCCTCAGCTTAATTTGCCACAATTTTCCTTTCTTAAAACACAGAGAAATAGTGATTACTCAAAGCTGTTCTGAAGATCAGAAGGTTGATATAATTCCTAAATTTTAGTTTAGGGCAAAGTTATGTGATAAATATACTTCATCACATTCACAGCTTATCATTAGGAAATCATATAAACATAGAGCAAACATAACATTATAGTTATAAGCAAACATTTTTGTTTGAGTCCATGACAGAGACTAATAGTTAATGCCTTAAACATTTATATAATTTTTTTCTCATTATAGAAAAACTGTATAAAGGGGCCATTGAAGCCTACCGCTCCCAAAGGAATGCCTGACTGGAACTTTGGACTGAAAGTCAGACTCCTGAGATTAGATAATGGGAAACCCATTCTTTGATCATCTCAGGCCTGGGGAGAAGTAAACAAATAAACAAGGAAAAGAATGCAAGCCAAACCCAGCAACTGTGCTGAGTCATTACTTTGGGGTGGGAGAGGCCGTAGCCCACAGACCCATTTGCTGGGAGCAGGTTTGCACAGAGTTCCCCCTGCAACAAAGGTGAGGGGATGAAGTCTCAGTGCGTTGTAACCTCTGCTCAGGGGCTGTGAGCCCATCCTCCCTCACACAAACTGGCTAAGTAGCTCCAACCCTGAGAAAGCCACAGCCAAGGGACATTCATGTGAGAGGCAGCTGAGGGGGTGCCTTAATCCATCAAAGGCCTCCCAGAGTGCCCCCCCACAGTAATTCCTGAGGGCTTGTCCCACAGAACTGCATGTAATGCAACAAACCCAGTTTCTGTTTACAATGGCAAATCCCCCCCTCCTAGGGAGGTGCCAGGGTTTTCCTACCTATCCTGAGCTAGGTTAGGGAATATACTGAGTATATTAACCCATGGAATTCTATGCTTTTCAGGGGGACCATCACCACCAAGAAGACCAACTAGGAGGGGATCAACAGAACAGAGCTGGGATCCATGGATGATGGTACTTTCTTTATTCTGTCTGTGTCCCTCTCTTTCTGTTCCCCCCACCTTTTTTCTATTTCTTTCTTTGTTTCTCTCTCTCTTTTTCTCATATTTACTATCAAGTAAAACCCATACTATTAACTTTGGCATATAGTCTTGTTTGCACCTTAATTCAGGCAGAGCCATTTCTAACAGCTTTAATAACTGGATCATAAGAATGCACAAATTCATTTTTCATACCACTAAAGCTGGTCCCTGTGGCCCTTTGTGAAGCAGAACTCTTGGTCATTTCATGCTATGTCATATGGAATGGCTGCTAAACTTTTTTAAGAGTGCAGGAATATTCTACACCAAAAATTTTTTAATTTTTGTTATGCTTTTCAGTGCTAATAAATCTGTATCATTGTAAGATATATGTAATAATATGGTAAATCCTAGTGCCATATGCAAAGCTACAGGAAAACATCATGCAATGATATGCAATGATAACTCATAATTAATTAAAATTCTTCAATTATAGTCAATCCTACTAGATTTGTATTTAGGAAAAAAAATTCAAAACTAGTATGAATGGAATAGAAAGCTGTATTTTTGTGGGGAATTTAAAAAATACCAAACATAGAAACAAAATCAGCGGTATATGTTTGGGATACTAAAATATAAGCAGAAACATGCTATGATAAAAATTATAAATATTAGTCCTAAGCATTCAAGCCATTAAGGATGGGTGTCAGCATATTATTAACTAAAGTCTAATGTATGCCTAAACAAAAATTCACTAAGCACATGCAGTCAAATTCCTTTTTTAAAAATGGGAGAGATACAGTGGACTGACACTTTAAAAAGTGTATGGATGCCTAACAATGTTTTTTTAATAAAAACTTTAAAAATATCTTGATACCTAAGTTCCACTTGCTTTCTAGCAATGGAGATGAATAAATCATTGTCAGAACTTTTGTGTCATGATGCTCTGGAAGAAGCCTTAAAAGTGGACAAATGAAAAATGCACACATATAAGTGAATAGAAATAAATTTCAGAATTATTACTTCCTTTTCTGTTTTATTTTTGTTCCCTCTAAATTAATTTTTTAGTTTATTATCTAACATGGGTGATGATGTGTGTCATTTAACACAGTTAAACACATCTGATTAACACAATCCAGTGCAAGAAAGAAGTGCAAAATTGCAGTAGAGATTCCAGAAGCAGAAATCAACACAAGGAAAACAGCTACACTGAAGGAAAATTGCTTATGAATTTGAACACTAAATTAAGGCCATTTTAAAACTAAAAAGAAATCTAAACATAAATCATGGAGTCAATTAAAACATGCATTAACTGACTTACAGATAGAATCATAACTGCAAGTGTGGTTCTCAAAAGGATTTCTGTATGAATACAAATTTTTAAGTATTTTTCAATGGTCTGCATAATATACATAATTTTTACAAAAAATCCCCAACTTTCTGATCTTTCTTTTCAAAAAAAGGAGAATGTATAATTTGTATATATAAATATCTAAATTAGCTTATTCTGTATATTCAATCAATAGTATTTAGTAACTGTGTTTCAGCCCAGTTCATCTTTTTCTTTTTTTGATTTTCCCTAAGCAGTATTAAGCAAATTATTTCTGTCAGCTCAATGTATTTGCTTCTATATTAAAAGACCTAACTGTTATAAAATAAGTAGAAAAGAAATACTAAGTCAACAATGTGCTCTGAAATGCATGAAAGATGAAAGCAAAAGGTTCCACTCTAACAGTCATATCTCTCAGTTGTGTGCATGAAAAAATAGTACAATATGGGGAAAGATTAACTCAGCCCGTATCCTGTAGGTGTATTCTGGCTTAATCCAATTTAATTATAATTCAATATTAAACACACACAACAAGTTAAAATCTCTTAATTTTTTCTTTTGTCAAAACGCATTGAAACTTTGAAGACATACACTTCCCAAATTAATTAGGAAAGAGCATCACTAAAGTCTGTTAAATTTTTGTGTGTATGTTCACTTTCAGAAACTAACATTCTGTAGACAGTTCCCTTACATGAGAAAATAGGAAATTTTGCTGTTCCCCATGCTATAGAATTGAAAAATTATGAAGAAGAGAGAGACAGAAACAGCAATGTACTCAACATGCTTTGTCCTCTAGACATATGGTTTATTTTCAGCTTTGCTCTCTCTCAGCCATCAGACAGTCACAACTGTCTTTAAGACATTCAGTGTTCTGAACTTGAAAAACTCAAGTCACATTTAGATAGGCACAGATTCAGTGAAGTTTTTGATTGTAAACATCCAAACTAGATTTTAGAATCAATAAAACTAAAATATCTACCTCGTAATAATCTATCTTGTATCCAGTATATCAAACTTTTTTCAGTTATTACTTCAGCAAGGGCTGGAGAGGACAGATTTGTCAAAAATTAAACCTGTTTAACGGATAATAATTAAAGAATATTCTTCCTCAAGTTAGAAAATGAAATTAAAACTGGAAACAAAGCATATGAAAACTATTCCAGGTAAAAATCAAGATTCTGGATTTCCGTACAGTTTTGTTCCCACTGAAGGGGATTCCGTAAAGTTTAAGGTACATTTTTGTGTTATTTAAAGTACACTTAAAAAGTGTAAAGTTAAACTTTAGGACATTCAAAGCCTGCAAAAGTAACTACATGTAAAACCTATTGTCCTTGACTATTTTTGCCTGAATATCTCAAGACTATTTTTCCTATAAGTGATTCCTATGTCTCTCTCTTAGAATATGTACAAATCATATGAGGTTTTCACTCCAGTACAAACACTATATGGTACTTCAAAATGTGCCAAATGCTTTACAATTTCCTCCCACCCTGTACTTACACTGACACTTTTGACTATTATCTACTTCATATGTATATATATTAAAAAAATAGGAATGCTCTCATTCAAATTGTTTTCCAGATGGCCTAGGTACCAGATTGCCTGTTGAAACACAAGATTTACATAAAGGTCAGTTTTCAAAAATCCAGTACCTTCCACTTCAGACATTAAGATCTGTTTTAGGAACAGTTTCAAGATGAGTAAAAGCAGAAATATAGAATTAGTGTTGATACTTTCCATATTATAAAAGAGAGGACTAATAGCAAATTGAATTAGCCTAGAAATTATTGCAAACTGATTGTCAAGACACATCAACTTATAAGTAAAAAAATAATTTCAGAAGATATTGTATACGTTGCCTAACTGGTGGCCATTAACAAGACATTGACCCAGTGCTATTACATTTACTTCTAGACTGGCAAATGTCCAAATAATTTACAGAAGCTTTGTAATCCTAAAGAAACACAATACAAAATTATTTTATTCATTTAAGGAACAGAGAAACTGCCAAAAAGATTGAAAATAACTTTCCTGTGTCAACTGGTAGTCCATTCTCCATAACAGGAATCAAGAATCATCTCAGGTAAATTTCTGTCCTGTAAATTACACAGTCAACACAATGCTGCACTAGCAAAGAAAAAAGGTCTTTTCTGACAGCATTTTTTCTAGCAAACATTCTGGAACCAAAAAGTTTCCCCTTTAGCTATCTTTCAGGCATAAACAGCAGACCCAAATGTAAAGTTCAACTTCTTCTACAGATTTTAGCAGTCTTTGACTACTGATGCACACACTTTGCTCATTAGAAATTAAAAAAGGGAAACAGATTTCTACCTGAAGACGCATGTCTGTCAAACGTGTGGTTAGCATGGTGTTTTTCATAAAATTCTGTTATGGATGGCTAACATGCTGATTAATGGATTTTAAGAACGAGTTTGCAGTTTTGAAGGATAAGTACTCTTTCCAATTTAACATTCAAAAAATTGTAAAGATTTTTTTCATCCTACAAATATATGCACATTCATTTAGAGTTGGTATATTAATATATTAATAAATGACAACTGCTACAGAAGGTAGTCTAGCATTAAATTAAATAAATTTCATGACCCACTCACTCAAACTGTATTATCTTTTTTATATATTATGCATGTAAATATAATGGCACATAAATGAGAATCTTAAATTCTCATGCAAAATCAAAAGCATTATTGTCTAATCAGTTAAAATACCCTTGATTATTTAAAAAACACCTTACTGTTTGATAACATTATAGTATTATATAATTGTTCTATCAGTTAAAATTCTAAAAAAAAAAAAAAAATCAAAGCAAAGGCTGCTCAACTATCTGTCCAAAATTATAAGCAAAGTATAGTCTATTGAAAGTTATAGGACTAACAAAAGAAAACAAATTGGGATGTGAATCTTTAAGATGTTCCTTGCCCTAGGAAAGCAATAATTATGTACTCCCAGCTTTTTTTTTTTTTTTTTTTCTATAGGTCTTTAATTATAAAGATACTAAAACCTGCTCAGTATATGATCATAATAGCGATTCCTTTAGTACGGTTACCTGAATAGATTTTCATCTTTCTTGTGAAATTTTCACTTAGACCTCCATGCTTCCCAACCTGACTTGTGGAAACATCATGCAAGACAATGACAAAAGTCTTAGTTGGGTAATGATATTGACAGATATATTTTCTTCCTCTGTAAGTTTTGTTAGCCTGCTCTAGAAGGAAGTGAAATTGTTTTGGTATGGCTAGAATAAATTCAAGTTGGCTATTTCTCTTCTGCTTTTTTTTCCTCCATATGTGCAAATACAGTTTATTTCATTATCTATCTGCAGGTTTTTCTGAAAACTATTGTTGCATGCCTATAATTCTTCAGCTGCTTCTTCTGAGAGCCTGAAAATATATTCAACATTTTTTAGTCTTCTGGAACCTGGTCTGTTCTCTGGATGTTCTCAAAGACAAGAGTTAATGAATGCATAAATATGTCAAATACTTGAAAAAGCTTGTATTTTTCAAGTGGTCTTCAACTGTTCCTTACCAACTACACCCTGAACTCTTATTCAAACTTATCTCATACAGCAATCCCTGATGTGGACTTTTAGGAGGACAGAGATACTGACTGATTATGCTTTCTCATTGTTATTTGTTGACACCATTTTGATTCATACAAGAATTAATATTATGCTTTGTTTTTCTCCTCCTACCAATGCATCTGATAGTGGGGCCCTGGAAAATGTTAAGATTGACTCTGAAATGCTAAGCTTTGCGTTGCACCTGCATAAATAGTATGATAAATGATATAATTGTTAGATGTGATGATTGTTTAGTAATTAAATATAATTATTGTATAATCATAAGAAGAATCATGAGAAACTATGTTGGAAAATCTAAGAGGGATATGCTTGGCTGAAATCTATGTATACAATAGAACAATATAAGTTTAATAATTAACATGAAAGTTATATAACGGTGGAATATAAAAGCATGTTCATCCCGAACCCATGTCGGAGTCAGATTTGGGTTCGTACCCCTGACACCTAGAGCTCTTCAATAAAAACACCTGCATATAATCATTTTTCGTGATTATGTTTTCCTGAACGCTAACACATCTATAGTTTATTTGCTCTTAAATTATTATAATGTTTTTAAACTGGGTTAATCTTGTACCTAATATTGATTTACCAAATCCTTCAAAGGAAGAGCCTTAAAACTTTGAGTAACTGGAACAATAGGAAATATTTAAACCATTTTGATAAGAAATAATTGTTTATCAAGAGAACATTTCAAGAAGGGGAGAAAATGTCAGGTCAAGGGTTTTTCCTCAATCTTAATCATGTCTGTGCTTCAGGCACTTCAAATAAGCCTGTTGAGGTACCATAGCAGAGTGAATCTGAAAGAACTTGGAAAGAAGTACTTTCAAGAACCTACTGCTCACAGCTAGAGATTAATTTCTTTTTGCCCACTGGTACTAACCTGAAAATCATCTCTTCTTACTACTGGGAACACCTCAGTAACTTATACTGTTTAGAAGCTGGAAGAAAGTCTTTGGGAACAGAGAAAAGCAAGCCTGCATATGTAATACAATATTAATGTAATATTAATAATAATCTGTGAGACCACAGATACTTTGATAGCATTGCAAATAATATTTGATACTCTTCCATAAATGGAAAAAATTCATGATCTGAAAATATTAGCCAATACAACAAAACACACATAAATTGACAAAGCATTGAATTACATGGAAGAGCCATAGTAGCTGAAATTTCCTGCCAGCTATATACTTTATTACAATAATAAAAACAAATTACGTTCTTTTCTACTTTTTACCTGCAAAAATACAACCTAAAATCATAATGAAGTTAATTTGAATAATATTCATTAATGTTCTTTTTCTTGATAATTATGTGTTTTATAAATAGTTTAAATTGGGAAATTGTTTATTTCCATCCTGAGAAAAGTATGCAGTCGCAATAATGGTTTTATTAACTAGCTGTGGTTAAAAAAACCCCCACAAACAAACATCCAATCAAGTATTTATTTTATGTCTTTCCTGGGACTACTGTGTTATATTTACTGACTATATAGAAAGTGAGGTAATCAGGTTTCAGTGACACAGAAGTGTGTCACTGAAACCTGAAATTAAAAAACTATAGCAATTTATTTTTCCAGCACTATTAAACAGAACAAGTGACTTTTCCCCTTGTAGTCTTTTAAAAAACATATTTCAAAGTATATATTTCATTATTATCTGGGTTAGTAACATCCTGCCATAATACAATTGCAAATAAAATTCTTTAAATATCCTAGGCAAAAGTTAGAATGCATCCTGTTCTGTGCATCTGTACATTTTCTGGGCATGCACCAAGTCATTTTTATTGATTATTGCACACTGATTATTGACACACTGATTATTGCAACACAGAAAATAAAATCACTTGATGCTTTCTAAGAACTTTAATAATAATGTGTGTAAAGAGAGGGACAAGACAAATGACCACATTAAAACCTGAGGCCTCAGAAATCTATCTTCAAAGTGGTGGACAAAGGTAATAAAATCATATGCTAATACAAATTAATCATAATATAGATAGCCTTCAAACTGGAATGAAAAGGTACAGATTTAATAGCAGTCTTTAGCACTAGCTCAATATAAATGGAACAATTTTTCAGTTGAAAATATGGAAATTTAACAGTATATGAAGCATGGTAACAGTTCAACATTTACAGAAGGAAATAGCAACATGAAAGGAAAAATCTTCAACGTGATTTTTTTATTTATATGTTAATTGATGTGTCAAACATTTCTTATCAAGGGAAAGGCAAGGATTAGTTAGTGTTTGTAAAGTCAAAACTGCTTAGAATCAATTTGCTCATCATTTAAAATTGTCAGGTACCACTGTCCTTGCAAATTTGTTTACATTCAGGGTTTTTTTTTCCAAAGTTACAAACATTTTTAGTACTTTGATAAACCAGGGGAAAAATTCCTATCAGTTTGCATTCTTATTGCAACATTATTGAACTAGACTTTAAAGCGTGCATGTAAGTGGTTTTATAAAGACTGTTTCTTCTCTAGACCTTTAAAATGTATTTGGAAATACTGGAGTATAATACTCTTTGTGGCATTTCAGTATGTAGTTGTAAAAAGCAATATTTCAGCTAGAAAATTATTACAAAAATTCCATTAATATGATAAATTTTAGACATGGTCATATCTTTTAATTAAATCACATTGAAGAAGCTGACTTGAACTTAGTTAACTATGAGGTACTACTGAAGAAGTTCCTTTGATCAAGCAGAAGATCAAAGAAAGAATGAAATGCACTGGCTGGTAAATTACTTAAAAGCTGTTTTGATTAAAGAATAGTACCTAATAATCAATTTAATTGTGTTAGAGTCAGCACCTCGCTTATAATACAGCTGGGTTATATAGTCAACCTGTTCTCTATAAGCTGTATTTACATTTTATTGATTTTATGTCGTTCTGGACACAGATTTGCACTACAGACACTTGTGGGATAAAGAAGATCTTGATTTTAAATTTATGCTTAGAAAACTCTCTCATTTAAGAATAAAAAGAAGGAGGAAGAGGAAAAACAAATAAAAACTAAAAGATTTCCAACTTATGAAAAGAGGTGTGTTATTTAGAAGCATAACTCCTCTATCTTTGACCTGACTTTCTCTACTGTTAACTTAATTTCCATAGTCAAACAATTTCTTTGAAGAAACGAAACCAAGGTATGTACGCAAGACTGAAATTCTTACAATCTTTGCATAGGCATTAACTATTAATATTTTCCATACTGAATTGTTGTTCAAATATAAGTTCTGTATTCTTCTGTTTTATTTAGATTTCATTTCAAAAGTATTTTTTAAGACTTCTCTAAGATGAAACTTTTTTTTTTTTTTTTAATTAACTGGCAACGCACCTGGAGAAAAAAAGAGTTTTGGTTTACAGCAGAATGGTATATGTAATCCATTTATCCTTTCATGTCTTATCTTGCACCAGGAGAGAAGGTATTTGCACGATCACTCTAGGCCAAAGGATGCAAGTTTACATTTAGGATTTCACTCTATAAAGAGGTGAGGGATTTTGAGAGTCTCTCTTTTGTTTTCCAGGTTGAATTTGACTACATATTGGTGTGACAGCCTGGCTATATGTTCATGGAAATAAATGACTGGTGATAAGGCTAGGAACCTTCCAACCATCTGAAAAATATATGCACCAGTCATTTCTCTCAAACCAATTCTTGATAACCTTCTAGAAATAGAACAGACACAGTTTCAGCTGCTTCACTTAGTCATGTCATACGGGAATTTCTCTGCTTATCCCTGTAAGTGCAAATCAAGATGACCTCCTCTTTAAGGATAAATGTGAGAACACTGATGACTGACATATTGTATCCATTTTACTTCTTTCTTTAGAATTCAAGGGTCCTGATTTAGGCAGCTGATATGTGGGGACATTCATATCCTCTGTGACTTGTTTTCCAGATGGGGCTAGTGGGAAAGGAAATATTACAGACCAACCTTGGCACGTATTTGCTTCAGATTCAGTTCTAACATCATGCTGGGTATTTCTTTAGTCTGAGTACATGAGGTGAAAAATGCTATTCAAACTGGCTGAAGTTATTATGTTTCCTGTATTTATTTCCAGACTTTTGACTATTCTATCATCTGACTGCACCAGAGCAATCTCAAATGTGTCCACATCAGGCTGACAGTGTATTGGGGTATCTTAGCCTCGTTGCAAAGAATCCCTTCAAGGTTTGAAAATCAAGTAATCCTTTCACTCACTTGTTTAGAATACCATGTGCCTGTAAGCATTTTCTGTCTCACTGTGAATCATGCAGAATAAGTTTAAAGAATTCTAATTAATATGCATTGACAATATGCAGACCTTCTGGATATCAGGAATACAAGGAAGTCTTGTGCATGAATATTATTCTTATTGCTTTGCATGACATCCAAGAAAGTCTTCCTACATAATGCATAAAATAAGGGTTTTTTTATATAAGTGAGGGTAGTAGACTCTCTTTTCTTGTCTTTTGGAGGGTTTTTTTAACATTATTTTAGTGTAAAGGGTATCTAAAATTGAATATATCATCAAAAATAACTAGGAATTTCAGCAAGACTAAGTGATTTGAGGACCATCATTTTTCAATATCTAATGAATTATAGGCAAATCTTTCTTGAAAGTTTGCTTACTGCCAAACTCAAGAGCACACACTCTTACTCATGATGGAGAGAAATTAGAATGAGGGAAAAGTTTAACTCCTATTTGGAATTAATTGTTATTTACCTTTCAATTTATGATAACTGATGAAAATTGTATCGCATGCAATAAATTTCTTAACTTAGGCCACTACTTTTAATTTCATATGAGTTGATATATTATCAAAGAGTGAATTAATAATCAGTCATATTGCTATCAATTTTTTGCAGTCTTTCAACATCACACTTCCTATTTACTTCCTTTATTTAATGATAATGTCAATCCTCCTAAAATATCTACTAGAGTGGAAATTTTCATCTTAGGAAACTACTGTGTTTTCATAACCCCTATAAAAATTGTAGTGTGTAATGTTGACTGGCATGAAAGTAATTTATTTTTTTTTTATTTTTAATTGGTTTATTTCCTGGCATCAGCTCGGCTTTTGCCTCACTTAATTCTGTATTGACCACTAAAATATAATTGATCTTCTGCCTCCAAATTCCTGCTGTTTCATGAGCTCTGTTACGATTCAACGTAATCTGTTTCTCACCGATGTTGAAAAACATAATAAGGTCACAGCAGGGAAGATTTAGCTTCATTAAAACATTATTATTATAAAAAATAAAATGATCGAAAGCAAATTGGTTCTGTCTTTGTGGTACAGTTTGAATATATCCACATTAATCTGAGCATATAAAGCAGCAATAAATTCGCTAGTCCTAGTACATTACAAATGATTCTCCTTATCTTTCATTTCCCTGTGGGAGCCTGCAGTGCAGAACTTTGCAGGTGATATCTACCTTTGTAGGATAAAAAGATATGAAACCTCTCTGGAAGAAGCAGAAAATGCATTCAATAGAAATGTTTATTTCTGTCTCTAAATTGTTTTTATTTTGCCTGTGTCTGACTAATGTACATGACAGAATAACATAAAAGAAATCAGCAATCAAGGAAATTAATTTAAATTTTTACCCTCTCAGGCTTTCATTTACCATCGAAACCCATAAGAAAAGGACTGGGCATAGGATTGAAGATAGAGAGACAGTGGTTGTTCTATTAATCTAGTTTAACTGATACTATAATCTGACAGAACAAATTACAAGTTGCAGGCAGAAAGGCTTATCAATTCATTACTACTTTCAAGGTTCTCCCTTCTTTTTCTCTTTGCCTTCAGCTGCTGGCAAAGGATAGGCTTCTGCAGTTCAATTTTTCAGTTTATTTTTGACTGCTTTTAATTAAATTTGATGGCCTGCTTCTGCACCAGGGAAGTTATTGGAATTGCACAGCATTTTGCTGTTATAGTGATGGCTCCCTTGATGTCTGTTCATTATTAACCGCTTTTCAAAATGCTGCTCTCAATTCTCATTTTATAAATATTTAAATAACTGTAAATTTCTATAACATAAATATCTGGGCCTAAGCGATAGGAATTCTATTGCCTATTTAATATGTTTTACATAGTAATATGATTTTTAAATAAAGTTATACATTATAATGTTAATTGGGAAAGTGTTGTCCATAAATCATCTTACTTGTATGTGTCAGCAGAAATAGTAGTCATATTTCAAAGCAGCAGTAATCAATGAATTAGTCAGTAGTTTGTGAACTATTGCTTATGTGACTATAATTTTCACACATCTTAATTATTTAGAGCAACAGAAGAATAAGTAAATAGTATAAAACAAAACAGAGCATTTATGATCTTTGCACTACAAATGATACTAAAAGTTTGAGATCAACTTCAATGTCTTCTGAAAGAGATTTCTATTTTTAGTACAAATTTACCAGGAAAAAATGGTAGACCAAAGAAAAATTCATTACCATAACTGAGTAATGGGAAACAAGAGATTGTTTACAGCCCTTAAAATCCTGAAACAGGCAGGACTTCATTCTTAAAACAAAGTACTCCTTTTTACTTTTTAGTCAGCTACTTGTCCCATCTTCCATGAGCAGGGAGCCTTAAAAAATATAATACTCTTCCAAATACTATAGAAAAGAATTTGGACATCCTTTATGAGCTGAAAAGTTCTTTGTTCTGCAACAAGTAACACTGTCTCCAGTGAAAATCCTCTTACAGGAGGGATACATTCATTATGGGAAATATGTGAAAAATGTGGCATAGCACTACTCAGTAGTTAATTTTGCCTATTAAATACAAAATGGAGAATAAGAGGTAGTTTGCCATGTAGTTCTAGGAGCTTAGAATTAATTTTAGAATTAATTTTCTAAAAAATAGAAAATTTAAATTGTAAACGTTCTATCTCTTTGCCAAAAGGTTCATCTTCCTATTTGCCAATCTTCCTCATTACTTTTACATCTCATCATTTTCTGTTTTCTTTCATATGGGCTAAAATTTATACTGCCTTCAGTTTTAGAAATTACCGGCTGCTGCTAGTTCCTCACCTATGGCTTTCTGCTGCTAGTTCCTCACTATGGTTTTTAGTAATTTAAAAAAATGTTTGAGGGGTTTTTTTTACCTTTATTTAAACAAAAGAGTAATCATACATAAAAAGTAGAAATTCTTATTAGTTAGAACTATGCCTTACATAATCAAAGTATAGGTGCAGGCTGGCCTTCTATAATCATTCTGATGAAGCTTTCTGTATAAACACACTTAAAAATCATTTAAATACTGCAAAAAAGGTAAATTCAAAGTGCACTAAATACCTCCACAGATATTCAGAAATCAAATGGCTAAAGTTTGGTTAAGATTCATTTAATTTGTTGCTTACTGTTACTCTACACTGGATACATTCACATGACAACTGAAACTCAAAGGCACAGAAATTCTCCTGCATGTCAGGAAGGGTCTTAAAAAAGGTAGTAATATAGTTACAGTATTGCAAGTGTGGTGAAGAAGCTACTCTTTCATGAAGGTAACAGAGCCAGGTGTATCCATATTTTTTTTAACAGTGACATCTATGATCAATCTGTCCTTAAAGACCTTTGTCCAGCCTAATCATCTATACATACCTCCAACATCCTTTACATTCTACATATTCAAAACTTTGGAATAAGTTTCAAATGAGTCAGTTGTCCTCTGCGTTTCACCTCTTTATAAATCTTGATATTTCCTGACATATTAGGAGCAAAAGATGTGACATCCTTAATTTACTCATGTTTTAGAGTTTCCTATTTTCAATAATGTTAATATAGCCCCTTCAATTTGTCAGCAGGTGGTATCCCATCTGTCATACACAAATCCTCCAGAAATGTCATACTACTGCTGGAAACCTGTCCATCATGATCCAGCTGTTCATTAGGATGGGAAGAATGCCAGTGTTCTGTCCCCGCTGATTCTCCTGCCCTCTACAAGGACTACCTTAAACACTTAAAAGAAAATACAAGTTGAAGAATTTCCTGCTCATTAGTTACATCTAGCTAGACCAGCATCTCCTCTATGTTCAGCCATATTTAATAGAAGCATAATTTTTTCCATGTGTTCTCTACTAAAAAAGGAAATCACTTTTACAATAACAATTACATAAAATCAGAAAATCTTCTTAATTATTCTATCAATTATTTTGTGTGAATATCTGCTACCTTTCCAGCTAACAGTGTCCAATCTTTGTGGTCAGATAGGAGACAGATATATGCTACCTGCACTTTTTTACAGTTGGAAAAGTACATAGAGTCTAAGCTGAATTCACATGTGTGGTGGTTCCAGGCCATATTTCCTTTGCAGGCCTGAGGAGCAGAGGAGAGTAGCTGGAGTGAAGAGAGAAAAAACTGTAATTTCAGTCTGAAGAGTTGGTTACAGACAGTGAAGCCAAAATGTGTGAATGGAGATGCAATCTATGAATCTATTATTTAATCATCACTCCTCAGTCTTCTCTTTGTTAAATATGAATGCCCACATTTGACATTCTAAGTTAGTAACTGTATATCTGTCTAAGAACTCTATTGTGGTCCACTGCAAACTAAAAGTTCAGTTTGCATGTGCTCTTTCAATGATGATAAAATAGATCAACATCGAAGTCATCCGCCCTACAAGGACTGAGTTTCATGGGGAAAACTGAAACAAGTTTCACACAGATTTCAGAAGGGACCTCCAAACACCAGATGAAAAAAACCAGATGCATTCGCTGCCCTCTCGGAGCATTGCTGAATTTTTCACAACCTCACTAAACATGTAGAGATGGAGGGATCAGGTGTTATATTTACTGCTAAAATGCTTTGAAGCAGGAAAAAACTTTTAAAGTTTTAAACATGATTTTTGCTGTAATAAGCAGTGATGTGTTTGTGTGCATGTAGGCTGCTTGACAATCTGACTGACACTATTTGAATGCTAATTATTTGCAAAGAACAGTAAACTTGATTTAAACTGATTTTTAAAAAAAGGACATACATCCTCAAACTACAATGGTTTGTGAGGTTTGGACTGACCACAGATAAAATCTAGAGGGGCTTGTTTTTATAAAATGTCTGTTTGTATGTTTGATTTGCAATGCTAACAATAAACTCAGAACTTCTTTCCTATGAGTTACTGCAAATATTCCTGAGTGAAGGAACCAAACTTTTCTTTAGAAATAATTCAGTCAACAGCAGTACTGCTATGGATAATTAATTTATTCACAATGAAAATAAAAGTCAGTAGCAGAAAGGAAAGAAATAAGAAACCTAATAGCTTTCTGAGGATGTCACTTTTAGATTTAATTATTTATTTAATTTACAGTTTGAGTCAAAAGGAGATGGAGGAAGATGAGATATAGAGACAAGAATGTTTTCTCTTATTTTCTGTTCTAGAAAATCCAAATAATTTTGCTACAATTAGTACGTATTTTATTCCAACATATTTAGGTGAATACATCACAATTTTTGTGCCTGCTCCTACAATGAGAAGAAATGAACTAGCAATTCTTTATGTTTAAATGTTTACTTCTGAATTTGAGTAAAGTAAATTAGAAAAAAGTTCCAGAAGAGAATATGCAAAATATAAAGCCTAATAAAAAGCCAGAGATTTTCAGAGCTAAGGGAAGGTGTCACTTCCTTTAATTGTAAATGTGGATATGTCAGCAAAGTAAAACATTTAAAAATGCTTTAAATGAGTAAATTTTGTTATTTGTATCAGTTCTGACATTTTTAAGTCTCACATGTAAGAAGTTAAGGTAAGAGATAATGCCTATTTAATGAGTAGCTAAAATTTTATGATAGACTTTTTTTACTAAGTCCTGTTTTGCAATATCCACAAATCGCATGCATAACACTGGCAGCATAGAGAAGATGATTTTTTTCTCATAATGACAATAAAACATTTCCAAGGTGTGCAGAGATGCAGTTACAAAAGCAAAAGCTTGGCTAAAACTGGTATTGACCAGAGATGCCAGAAACTACAAGAAACTGTTCAATGACAAGCAGAAATGGAAGGAAAATAATAACTTGGACAAGTACTTACAGACTGAACAATGTTCACTGCAGTAAATAAAAACTTCACTACTGTCAGTAGCAGACCACAGGTATTATGCTCATTTTGCAAACTTTCATAAATTAAGTTCATCAGTCTCACCTTGTCTGAAACAGCCTTCAGCTGCCTGAAGTTGTGTTTAAACTTGTTTAGATATAATCTTTTCTCCTGACCTGCCAATCTCTGTTTTGTTTTAGTTGGAGATTTTGCTTTGATGAGTTTTTTGATGGTTTTTGGTTGGTTGATTGCTTGGGATTTTTCTCTTTTTGTATGTTCATGTGGGAGGGGGTTGTTTTGTTTAGTTTTGGTTTTTTTGGTGAGTAACCATAATTTTAAATAGAATTTAATAACAAGTATGTGAAGTCTATATGTAACATCTATGGGGTTTTCATAATGATTTGGTCAAGATGACTTGCTGGCATGAAAACAGAGGTTGTTTGGAAATGGGGTGCATAACAGAGTGTAGAGGAGCAAAGAGAGTTAATTACAAGAAAAGTGGATCAGATTGTACTGGAAACTCTACGGTTATAAAGAACTTTTCAAGCTTTGGATCAACAGAACTTGATTCTTATGGGGCACTTTAAGAACCCAGACATTTGTTGGAAGAAGAATATAGCAGCTCACATGAAATCCAGAAAGTTCCTGAAATGGGACTGTTTCTTCTTACAAAAGTTAGATGTATCAAAAAGGAGTGAGGCACAGCTGGACTTGCTGCTCACAAACCAAGGAACCCTGCTATGCAATTATCTTGGTTAGTCATAGCCTTAGCTGCAGTTATTGTGAAGCTTAGGGTTGAAGGGAGTACACAAGATTTTAAAGATTTTAAAGATTTTAAGGATTTTAAAGATTTTAAAGATTTTAGAACAGCAAACTTCAACATGCTCAGAACACAGCTGGGAGGTATTCTATGGAAGCTTCCCTGGAAGAAAAAGGAGCTGAATACTGAGAGTTTTTCAAGAATGCACTTCTGGAAGCAAAAATCAGTTAATCCCCTTTAAACATAAGATAGGCAGAGCAAGAGATCTCCTTGGCTGAACTACAAGTTTTTGAGTCTGACCACAACCAAAAGAGAAGCATACAAAAAATGTCAAAACAAGTGAAGAACCATTGATAAACACAAGAGCATTTCCAAGGTGTGCAGAGATGCAGTTACAAAAGCAAAAGCTTGGCTAAAACTGGTATTGAACAGAGACATCAAAAACTACAAGAAACTTCAATGACAAGCAGAAACAGAAGGAAAACATCATCCTTCTGTTAAACAGGAGAGGTGAATCAGTAACCAAAAATGCTGAAAAGGGAGAGGTTCTCCCTTTTCATTCACCTCTGTCTGCACCAGCACTGCTCAATCCTGAGAGCAAAAGTCCAGGTTGAAATAAACACAAACCCACCTTCACAGAAGGAAGAGTTGGTGAGTAAATTTTATAGCAACTTCACCCCTGCAAATTAATGGGCCCTGACAACATCCACCCAGGAAAAATTAAAGAGTGACTACAAAGAAGCTGGAGACTACCTTTTCAGAAGGAGTCATATGGAAAAGATATGGGGTAACAAGTACAAATTACTTCCAGAGATAATCAGATTATATGCAAGAGGAAAGTTTTTTCAAAACAATCAGACTTCTGAATAATCTCTCCAGGGAAATGGTAGATTCCACAGTGTTGGACATTTAAAATTCAGATGAACAGGGTGCTACTCAATCTTGTCTAGACCATGCTTCTGACAAGAAAGTTTGTACTAGATGATCATTTGAGGTCCCCATCTAATCTGTTTCTATGATGATTATAGAGAGATATCCTCTAGTAATAAAACTTTTGTTTATTCTTTAGAGCAGAATAGAATACTTTAGTTGGAAGGGGTCTACAAACATGTACTCCAACTGCTCAGCCACTTCAAGGCTGATCCAAAGTTGAAGCCTGTTGCTAAGGGTATTGTCTAAACACCTCTCAACACTGACACAACAACAACCACCACTCTACTTTCCAGGCTTTGACTACCCTCCAGGTAAAAAATTGCTTCCTAGTGTCCAGTCTGTAATTCCCCTGTCACAGTTTGGAACCATCCCCACCTGTCTTTTTACTGGATCCCAGAGAAAAGAGTCAGCACCTTCATCTCTACTTCTCCTCAGGAATTTGCAGAGAAAAATTAAGTCACCTCTGAGCGTCTTTTCCTACAAACTGGACAAGCCCAAAATCCCTAGCCATTCTTCACAGGACATGTTTCCTAGCTTTTACATGAGCTTTGTTGGCCTCCTCTGGATATATTCAAATATATTAAAATCCTTTTAAATTGTGGGACCCAGAACTGCTCCAACCTATGCTGATCCCTCTGCAAACCTTCTTGTTGCTCAAGAGTCCACAGCACCTCTCAGTTTGTCATCAGCAAACTTACACTCTTTTTTCTTTATGCATAATAATAACACCTGAACTGGCAACAGTATTTTATTTCAGCTTTCAATATTTGAATTATACTAATCATAAATTATTTTTACATATTAAAGTGATAACTTTTTACAATTAATAAGATTTAGTCATCTTAGCATACAGCCAAAAATAATCACATGTAGGAGCTGTGATATTGGGGTATCCTCCATGCAGACAAAAACTTCTAAGTTTTTATACAGAATATTGTACAAAGATATTTCCAGAGGCATATTACCTTGCAAAATGTGACAATCTTTGCTAGAAATTGAAGTAAACTGTGGTCTTGCCAATAATTAATCTGATTTCTAGTGAAAGAAGTAATTGTTTATCTGAGTAAAAGCTGTATATTTAAAAAAAAATAATGGACATAACAAGATATTTTATCCGAGCTTCACCTAAGACATGACTGAACAGTTTTAGCTGCAACTTTAATGTTCGACTCAAGGCAAATAACTTTGCATGAAAATAGTCAGCTTGAATGTCTGCACAAAGCTCTACTGAGATCAACTTAGCATGAACAGATAGGATCAGCCGAAATTCATATCACACATAAACAAGCACACCCCTTCCCAGAACTCAGTCAAGTATATTACCTGATTTAAAAGATACATAAAAATTCAGATGATAAGATGTGTGTATCATATGAAATAGAGATGTATGACAGCTTTCTTGTAACACCAGTTTGTACAATATGCCAAAAAAATAGCAGTATTCCCAATGCTATAAATTGTTTCCAAAAATTGTTGCTCTTTTTAAATACCAATATTTGTATGTGAAAGTGAAAATGTGCTACTTGTTTTCTGTATTGGTAAAAGCCCTGCACAATGGTCAGCTTTATTTCCAAGATCCTAAAGTAGGATCTGGAAAAGTATCTATCTCCCTGGACTTTCATGTATTTACCGTAATACATTGGTGAAATTAATTACTTTTTCTCACCTAAATTTCACATTTGCATATAAAGAAGAATACTTTCACTCCACAGGAATTATAAAAATAGAAAATGTCAGGATTCTACATGCAATGATATTCAAGTTATTATATTCACATGCCATCTCTGTTTGGTCTGCTCTGGGATTGCTTCATTTATTGAGTGGTTTGTATGTATATTACACCTACAGTACATTAACCATCAGCAAATTCTGCACTCATAAATATGCAAAAGCACTTAAAATTCTATCTTTGTAGATGTTCCTGTTTCAAACACTTTTAAGAGTATGTTATTTAAATAAACATTCTACTATTCAGAAGATGCTTTTGAACATATGCAAAATGCTCTCAAGCCTTAACTTTGATATATTAACAGGCCTTAGTTTAAGAACTGCAGACAAAATTTTTGTCATGTTTAAAGGGAATCAGTTTCCTTTTTTGTCTATATATAACTTTTAGACTTGTTATTCATGAACAAAGAGTAAACAGTTTCTTACCCTGCAGACAATACCATGTAAACAACAGCTCCAAAACTGGTACCAAGAGCTGTTGCCCCTACTTACTATCTGCCTATTCAAAGCACTAAAAAAGAGGGAGACAGAAGCTAAGCTTTTTTCTTGCCCTTATTTATGACTTGAATTAATCCAGAGAAATGTCATCAGTACCTACACCGTTTCTTTTTTCCCGTGTCTAAGGGAAACGTCAGCTCAGTATGTCTCTAAATTCTGTTATCTTCACACATATAAATGGAACAATAATAAGAGATTACAAGATTAAAAGACAAATCACAACCAATTAGACCTTGTCAAATTTTGTCATCACACAGGAAAGCTGCTAAAATGTTAACCTTGACCTTCAGCATATATTAAAATCAGGAACTATTAGTTGATAATCAGTTAAGTGCTCTCTCGGAAAGAATAGAAGACCTTGTCCAGTGAGGGTACTAAAAGCTTGTGAAAATCTGATCATGACGTTATCCAGATGCAAAGTGTTAACCTATCATAGAGATGAAGTCTGAAACCCTGGAACAAGGGTCAAGATAAACAGGTTCCATTTTTTTGGCCCAATAGCAGACTCCTAATATCAAATGTTCACTTTGCTGTGACCTTGTTCCCAAATATAGAATGAATACAACCATATTTCTTTCCCTTGCCTTTTACTCTATCACTGGGACAAAGATGGCTTCAAAAGAGACTGAGTATTCTGGTGTCAGGGTATTTTAAACTCCTGTAACTTGAGCAGCAATGGTCTTAAGCTCTATATCCTTCATTTTTCTGGGCTATATTTTTTGTCACTCATAAGTGTTACCCTAAATTGATTAATATACACATATTATATTTTTATTAAAAAGTAGTCTCTCACCTTAGTTCTTGTACTTTGCTCACTAGAAGTACTTCTAAAATATATAACTTACCCCCCTCATTTTTCATCTTTTTTTGTGTGTTCAGCAGTATATAAATATCTTAAATAATTTAGTCACACTCTCATTACATTCTCTTCATTCTGAATTTTTTTCACCATGTGCCAGTTAATATTTGGGAACAGTTTGAATGGTACATACTGAATATATATACCAAAGTAAAAAAGAACGCAGGATGCTCTTAGCTGTGGTCTACTGCAATAAGGCATCATGTCCCCAGTCAAGCCTGAATTTCTGATATTTTCACTTACTCTTCATACTTTGTGTCAAGAAGGTTATCTTGACATCCAAAATAAAAAGAGGTCCATATGTTATGGTAGAGAACTATCTCAACATCTCACAGGCTTTCTTGCAATTAATCTCCATGTCCAGACCACAAAGGTCAGGTCTAACTCCATTACATCAAAGCCTGTCTCATACTCTGGTACTCAAAGCCTGCCAGATGTGATCTCACAATATGAACAGCAGTGCAAAATCACTTTCCCAAATCTGCTGGCTTCACCCTTGCTAATGCAGTCCGGAGTAAGAGACTACTTTTTCTGAGTCTATTGCTGCCTTGGGAACAGCCTAGAGGCTCCAAAGGTCCCAGAGCTATTACTGCAGAGTAGCTCCCCAGCTGGTCAGCATCAGCCTATACTCTTGCTTACAAGAGGCAGCACTTAACATCCATTTTCATGGGGTTGCTGTCAGGTAATTTGTCTCTGGAGAAGCCCTAACTTCTACTATGTTGATCTCTTCATGAACATTTTGGATCTTCTGCAAGCCTGATGTCAGTGACATCTTCACCATTATTGAGAAGATTAATGAAGAACATTAAACATTATTAGTCATATTTATCCTAGACAGAAAGTACAGCTTTCTGGTCACTAGCTGGGCTTTGTATTATGGATCACAACAGTAAGACCAGGCCACTTTCACACTGTAGGTTGCTTATCTGGTTCATATTATCACCTACCTGGTAACAAAAGTACTATGAAAGCTGCATCAAAGGACTTTGTGAAGTCAGGGTAATCAAGTGCAGGCATCTTTGCCTGTCTACTGTCTTATCATGGCTATCACATTGGATAGGTATGATATGCACAGACCTGGATTTGACCAAACTTGTTAAATAATGAATCTTTGATCTAGAGCCACCTCTGTTCTGCAGTTCACATAGCAGGTGTTAAAATATAAGATGCTACTTATCTGCCATATATGATTATTGTGATAGTTCTGAATTAATAATTTAAATTTAAAATAAAAAATAAGTAAAATAAAACTGTAATAAATAACTATTATCTCAAAGGGATGTGTATATCATTCAAATTCCTCATCAGAGTGTTGAGGTTTGCTTTTATTCATCACTTGGTTTATTAACTCTGATAATTCCGTAAATTTTTCTTACATCTAAGAAATATTTTGAATTTGTGAGACAAAGAATTTTAGGACCAGGTAGTAAATAGAATGGATGAAATATTCAATAAAATTTAGTGTATTGATACAGAAGTACTGGTGCTAATTTCACCGTGCATATGATTGAAGAAATAGATATCATTCATTATACTTCCACATTGCTTCTGCCTATTATATATGTGTCTAAGAAGTAAAATCTTTTTGCTGCTTGAGAACTGGATAAACCTTTGATTTCTTTGTCTGACCGTAGAATATTGAAATATTGGATAAATATCTTTAAAAAATTCTTACTCTTTATACTACTAATCACTGATTTGTGCCAGAAAACAGAAGAAAATTATTTGTTTCTAATATTTCACTTTTAACATACTTTTAAAAAAACTCCAATCTGCTCCATTCACAAGAACCGAAAAGTGTTAACAAAAAATTAATAAGTTGGCAACTAGAAAAATTATGTATATTTCATATATGTATACATATATGTATGTCTAGCAGTCTCCAGGATACCTAGGCAATGGTCACAAGGTAACTATACTCTAGTTTGAGCTCTTTCCTCTCCGTAAGTATATATCCTATTCAAGAGTGGCTTTTGGGAAAGATATGTCTAAATCTTATGGGATGTTACTCATTAGGTACTTCATCTTGTCTTTAATTAGATAATTACAAAGAACTGTTGTTCTCAGTCTCAGGATTTTTTAGTGTAAGTTCTTGGTAGGATTCATGTTTTTCAGTAGCTACTAACAAATGTTAACACACTTTATTCAATACATTTGAAAACCTGTCAAAAGTCCTATTTCTTTTCTTCAATGTAGCAGATACTGTATATGAGTGATAAAATACCTTGGTTTGGCTTGCAGTGGACCAAGAATACAAGCATACATTCAAATTTTTCAGTATTTCTAATAATCAGGAAAGCAATTGATGATCCAAGACAAATTGTGACAATGAAAATAATTTAGTTTCTCTGTTAGGCTACATCAATGCAAATAGCTCTAATTATATACATTTTGAGCAGTTTTCAAACTTTCAAGTATTTTAATAATGTGAGCTAGTTGTTTGTTTTGCAGTGGGACCAACACATTTTCATACATTCAACAACTTTACAGTAGTGTATCTTTTCTTTCTCTCTGATAAATGAACATACTGTATTAATACTCTGCCTTTACCACTTCTTTCTTTCCTCCCTTTCTCTTTTTCACCCTCTTCTTCTTTTCCCAGGCTAGTGTCACCCAGATTTCTTCACAGTTTTCAAAGAGGAAAACAGATTTTCACTGAGAAATATTGTGAGTAAAAAGCAGGTCTGACAAACTGAAAACCATCCTGCCTTTATCTTTTCCACAGTTTCCTATTAACTATAAGAAAAATGGAATTTTTCAACATCTATCTTGAAAGAAAACAAAACTTTAAGTAGAACTGAGATGGTGGCATCCATGAATAATAAAAATCTAAGACTAGAAGGATGAGAGATGCACTTTAATGTGCGAGCATAATTCCTGTGTGCGTGACTGTCGCACTGCTGTCACCTTCACCATGTGAAGGATAACATGTGGACCTCCCTCAGAGATAATTTTTTGACCACCAATGCACCTTACTCTGTCCTTTACCCACAATTGTCTCCCATGAGAAATGCAGTGGGAAGTAAGGTTAATTTAATCAGCACACAAATATTCTTACTCAGGTTTTTTTCCCACCAGCTTTTCTTCTACGTCAACAGACTATTTTTTGTCTACATTTTCTTGATCATTGAATATTTCCCCCATGTTCATGTTTATGTTTAATAATACTTTGTTATTACTTTCAGATAGTGCCTTTAATTGTCTGGAAAGGAAGAGGAATCAGAATGAGATGGCATCAAATTTGCAAAACAATATTATGAATAGATGAAGTTACACACTGATTTAAAGAGGTGTTTAAGAATTCTACAACAAGGGAAATCAAAGTCCTCTACAGTGGCATAGAAAGTGTATTTTTAATTTGTGTTTGTTGCTAGAAATCAGCAGGCTTTGAAAATTTAGTCTGAAATGAATCTCCAAATGTGTAAGACATCACTTACTTGGAGTTGAGGCTGATCAGTTCTGCCACAGCTGGTGCCAACATTCTGTCAGTCAAATTCTTAACTGGGTTGTAAACGGTGAGGAAAACAGTTGCTTTTTACTCCCACCTGGAATGAAATACAGTGTCAGTTACTATTTTTCTTCCCTATCTTCCAAGTGCAATAAGACATTTACTATATTATCTTAGCCTGTCTCATTAGGGGGCCATAAAAACAGTTACACAAAGGATAGAAGCATAAACAGTTTCACTCTTTGAATTTCTCCTTGATTGTGTGATACAATATACATATAAATAAGTGCTCTAAATAATATATTTTGTGCATATTTATTCATATATATATTTATTCATATATCTATGCATTTCAAAATGTTGATTCTGAAGAAATTAGTCAGAAAATTTAGCAGTAGCAAGTAAAAGTGTTTCAGAGCAAAGTCGTTTAATGTTGGTATCTAAATAATAAAGTTTTATTTTTATTTTGATCTTGAAGTACCATTTCTTTTTTCCAAGTTTCTTCTTATTACGGACTATAGACTTCAAGTTTATGACAAAATTATTTATAAAACAAAAGGTTAAAGAAAAGGTCTCTCAATCTTAAATTGCTCTCTATCACTATTGAAAGGAAATGAAGATAGGAAGTCCTAACTGACTAAAAGAACAACTAATAATAAAATATAACATAACATAACATAATATAACATATATCAATCTACAAGAAGATGGGGAAAAAAGGGTTCTGAAAATCATAGCCCAATCAGTTTAACTTAAGTTCCTGGAGAAAAAAAATTATAGTATTAGTCTTCATGAAAGCTATTTCCAGGCAGAAGAAGGTCAACCAGTAGGAGCATGGCAACTGAGAGATATCTGAAGGGACAGAGATATTCATGAAAATATGTGGAAAAAACACAGTGGGAAAAACAGATATTTATTATACCTAGAAGATGTAAGTATTCAATAATTTTGTTTTCTCTTGTGATTATATGATATTTCTGTCCTTCCAACCAAAAGAAACCAAACATATTACAACTCTCAGCTGTATTACAACAGAACGAATAGATTTCTACAGTAGACAATTTTTTCAGAAACTCACTGACTTAAAACAACTTAATAGTGAGCTCTCATGCAATGGTAACAATATGGACAGAACAGCAGTGTTCAGAAAATCACA
>JANIJU010000003.1:46099170-46160470 GCA_025504685.1 Leucosticte australis | reverse complement strand
GTATATAGTTATTCAATGCTGTATATAAATATTGGCTGGAGAGGTGCTGCACATCTGACAAATTTATGGCCTTTCATTCAGAGTGCAAACATTTAGGAGAACTAGACCTTGTCACATGCTGACATTATTTTATGACTGAATGCTATTTTATTGAAGGCAAAATGCACATTTTTATTTCATCAGAAAAATAAGTATGCTCTAACTTTAAAAAAATTCAGTAATACTTTTCCTGTAATTTAATTGCTTAAATAATTAATTAGTTCAAAACAACTGAAATAATCTTATAAAATTAGTATGCGATTTCCTAACAGCTGAAAGCTCCTTTTACTATGTTCTAATTCTAATATAAAGAAACAAATTCCTAATCTTAGACATATACATAATTCCAAAAAATAAAAAGTCTACATTATTCCAGAAACACTTTGCAGCTCTGGACTTACACCCCTAGTAAACTCATTCTCTCAGAAGCCCTTTTTTAGTTGCCCCTTCAGTATAAGCTTTAGTAGAAGTTGTTCATACATAAATCCTCTGTTCAGACAAATTTAATTTAAAATGCTTATAGATTCGACCACAAATAACTATCAGTACAGAACTGAAAAAGGGCTTTTGTTACAACTCCTGTAATATTTTTGGAATTTCAAAATATTTATTCACAGGCAGAATTCCAAAAGTGTTTGAAGACTTTGTCAGAAACCAACAATTTTTCCAAAAGAAAAGTACAGGGAAATATAACCATGTCTTCTTGATACTTTTTTACTGCAAGGGTAAATGAGTAGAATGTGCAACTGAGAATTAAATCTTTCCAAAGTGCTTCAAAGATAAATCCACTTTGCTGTATACGTCATTACAAGTTGCATCTTGAGAACAATTAATAATTTCTTAACAAAAATTATTCTAATGGTGAATTTCCAAACAACTCTAGTCTGGAATTCTCCAAGGCAGAGGAGCGCAGGAGACTGAATCATCACCAGAGGTTAAGAGGTAAAAACCTCTTCACTTTTGTTACTCAACTTGAAATTGGGAAACAAACTTGTACAGCAGCATCATGAGATTTTTCTCTCACACTTCAGCTACTGTAGGGAAACAAACTGGTTACTCATTTTCAATTCCAGTGAAGCAAAAGATACTTTCTCTCTGAATATACTTTCCTTGTTAAATTTTAAATTATAATTGATTTCTTTCAATATACTTAATATTTTCCTATCTTTTCTTTGCTTCTTTTCCCCTTTTTTCCCAGAATTCAGTTTCCCCTTCCCTTAGTTCCACTTCTACACATTTCAGTGTCAGCAAACCTATGAACATTTTCAACATCTTCTTGCCAATCAGCCCAGCAGTTGGTTTTTCTTTCTTTTTAAAGAGAGAGGCAGTTGGTGAAAAGTTATTTTTGCCTGTATTTTGCACTTGTTATCAGTTGGTAACAGAAGGAAATATCACTTTGGCTCATGAATGACAGCAACAGATAAGCATGATGCTTTGGGCTGTCTGCTACTTCTGCTACCCACTGACAGAGCACTGAACATTACTTCCTCTCTCTTCTATGATGTAAGTTGAAATTCCCTGCTAGCAGGCCTGAAACATTTACATTTTCTTAGAAAACAGATTGAGAAAGCCAGATGGCAACATATAGTTGACAGCGTTAGAAAAAAGCTTAAGCTTCAGCACTGACGTTTACATATATGCTTCTGGTCACAATTAATTCCAATGTGTTTGATTCAGACCTATGACACTGCTCTCCAAAGATAAAAGCTAGATATTAAAGGAAAGCTTATGAAGAGCAGTAATATCTCTTATCAGACCAGTTGATAGAAAAAAAGGACGAGATTCTGGCACAAAAGCCTTTGTTCAAAGGAATATAGGCTAGTAGATTTCAGATATGCTAGATGCCACTTGGGACATGGATATTATACCTTTTTTGAAAATTTCTTTTTAAAATCACATAACATAATATGAAACAGAAACAGACATCACAGAAACAACACATCAGTGAACAGTCCCAATGTTTATGTGATATAGATGATTTCTGAAAAAGGGAAAATAGTACACAAGTAATCCTTGGTAGTGTAAATTAGATTAAAAGGCAAATTATTTATAAAAATTGCATTATAATCATTTAGCTTACATAAATAATAGAGTTCAGTAAGCCTTTGCTTATTTCTTTGGACAGAAAAGGTGGCTACATGAGATTATGATAACTTCCCTTTAAAAAAATTAAATCATTTTTACTATGACCTTTCATTCACACTTTTGGGATATGACCCTACCTTATACAGTCTGTCTGTTTCAACAACTAATCCACATTTACAGTTACATAAATTTCATTTATTCCACATATTTTACCTTCATTTGTGATTTGCAGATATATTTATGTGGAGACAGTTAATGTTTCTATTCTCTTTTATTATAAATATGGAAACATTATCAAATTAATAATAAAAATAACATCAAACCATAAAGCAAATTAATGAACACATATGTTACATAAAATTTCTGTCCCTTAAAGTGATACCCTTTTAGAGTAATTTTTGCTTTCCCTGTGATGGAATGTTTTTGCATTTGAGAGCTTAAATTCTCTCTTTAGTTAAAGATGTCAAAACATTTTCCATTCAATAATTTCCTACAGACATAGCCATACAATTTAGAAGCAAGTAAAACAAGCAAAAAAAGAGAGAACAAAAAATAAAGTGTGCTCTCAAGTGAAATCTTTTTAGTTCTTCAAGGTTTGTGTAGATTACATTTTAAAGTTTTTACCAAGAACACAAGTAAATTAAAAGCATGGCACAGAAGAAGTACCAAAGTTAGAATAATATTAAAATACACTTGATTTCTGCCAGTACTTGAGCACACAGTTCTATCTCTAAGTGTACAACATAAATTTTAACTGACAACACTAACACAGACACAAAAAAAGAACAGAAACATAAACCTATTATCTTTACATGTCACATGAATTTAAGAATTTTTATTCATAACATCAGTTTATGATATTTGCATTACAAAACACTGCAATCCATAACGGAATTTCCTCATTCCTCTTTATATTATTAATCACTGTACATTTAAAAAGACTCTACTTATCAGCAAAAATTCATATACCTTCATACCTTGATTCTACTTGTGGAAAGAATCATAAGGAATCTGTTTAACCCTATCACACTTTCAAGAGAGAATATTAGTCTCCTGCTGGTCTCAATGTTGTAAGTTCTGCATCATACTACCTATTTTACTGGCCTCTCAAAACAAATTTTCCAGGCTTTCTTGACCTAACAAGAAGATATCAGCTGCAGTATCTTTTAGGTAAGACTGCAAGTTGTTATAGTAAGACTGCAAGTCCTTACACTACAAGGGATGACATGCTTGAGAAAACAAGAAGCTTCAAAAAAAAACAGGGCAAATGCAGAGACAGCAAATCTCTAACATATGTTCACAGACTACAAAGTATTAATAAATACATTGATCTAGACTTCAGAACTTATAGTGACTGAGATTCTCACATTCTGATTTATGCTAGAAAAGTAGTGGTTTCCTATGGAAAAATAAAAGCAAAGGCATCTTCTAAAACATTGTGGAATTATAAGAGCTGATTTCTGAGTACAGATTCTAACATCTCTACCTGCTCCAAGACTGTAGTAGTCTACTAACTACTTGAAATCATAATCAACTATGGGTTTATAGAGAGAGATTCTGATTATGTTTTAAAATATTTTTTCATGATACTGCAAGAGTCCTAATTATTTACATTTCCTGCCTGCTTTGGCAAGATACTGACAAGGAGAGCAGCAGGGGTGGTTTCTGTGAGAGGAGGGACTTTCACAACATGAGGCAGAGAAAGTTCCAGGCAGCTCCGTGACGGACCCACTGCAGGACATAGCTTAATGCATCGACAAAGAAGATTCTGCTTCTCTGATAACATATATCTTGGAAAGGGCAATGCATACTGTGTAGCAGCTGTGAGAGACAGGACTGAGAAAAAATGTGAGAGAAACTTGCAGACACTAAGATCAGGGGAGGAGGAAGGAAGATGTGCTTCCAGCACTGGAGTAGGGATTCCTCTGCAGCCCATGAAGAGCATGGAGAATCAGATTGTCCTCCTGCAGCCCAGGGAAGACCTTATTGGAGAAAATATCAACACTGTAGGCCATAGACCACTCTACCCTACCGAAAAACATGGAAGTTGTGGATTGTGGAAAGTCCAGACAGGAGAATGTGAAGAGGACACTAAGTGGCAGCATATTTTCTCACACAACCTACAGCTCATGGGGGACTTATGTTGGACCAGCCTGCTCCTGAAGGACTGAACCCCATGGAAATGACCCATGCTGGAGCTGTGTTATAAATGCAGGATGCTAGGTAAAGTGAACTACTAAGATTTCCTTGAGGTTCATAATATTCTTAACTAGAACTATGAAGTAATTATTTTATTCAACTTCACAGTTACAGTGTTTGCTACACTGTAGCTAACAGTACAGATTTTCCACATTTTTTATTTTTATCTTAAATGCATAATCATTCATCTGGACTTTGTTGATTTTCTTTATCTAATTTTAACCACTCCATTTCCAGTGTGTTATATTTCTATTCCTATAAAGACTGTAGAGATACTAACAGATAAGAATTTTCAAACTTATTTTCTCTTCCTGTTCTGATGAGGAGGGGAAGTGAGTCAGTGTCTGGGTGGAGATATGGCAGCAATCCAAGGTCAACCAGGACACTGGTCAGCCTTTTGATCTGAGTGCTGCCAGAGTTGGTAAATTCCCTTTGTTAGAGTACATAGGGGTAATGATTGTATCACTTTCTCCCTGAGTAGGTCATGACATCATGGGAGGCCTTGTGTTCTTATATGTGTTCTTCTCCAGGTTTTAAATATTGAAAGGATTTTATTATCTGAAATATACACAGATAATTCAAACAAAACTCAGCTAAGTTTTGCCATTTCTTGTCAAGAAGTGATTTATTCTGATCATAAAATTTAGAAGCTGAAAAATAATTTTCACATTATGTCATTTCAAGACCTCCATCTACTCATTTTGCTGTAAAGAAAATTACAAAGTTGACAAAAATCTCCTAAACTCCCCATCAGACTTATCACGGAAAATTTGCTACTCGAATAAAAATCTGGTGATCAGCATGACCTTGATTATGTCAGCAGCTAAAAATATTTTTAAGTGTCTTTTTATCTATCTTTTCTTCCAGTCTATAGTTGCAGCTATAGCCTTTGATTCTCTAGAGGAGGAGCTGAAATAATATATGTAACAAATTACTCATCAAGACAATGTACTCCTTCACTTTGCTGATGACTGGCTAAAGCTTTGAAGCATGAAATTTGATTTTGCTACTGGTTTAATGTATAGATGCAAGTACAAAGAACATTAAAATGTCAATGCATTAAATTTTGTTTTTCCCAGTAGTCTTGAAAGATGATGATGATGATGATGATGATGATGATGATGATGATGATGATGATGATGATGATGATGATGATGATGATGACAAGCAGGATGAGAAGGAGGAGGAGGAAAATGAGGAATTGGAGATTTTAATTCATCATTGTCCAAATGAACAAAAGCAGTCCTATATTTATTAAAACCATGCACAGAGGTTATAAAATTTTCTGGAGTGAAGTATATACATTTGAAATAGTCATGTTGTCGAATTTTGAAAGTTGCATTACTCAGATATTATTTAAATATCTCAACTAGAATATGTATTTCTAATTTTAATACCTGTCTAAAAGTTGGGTCTCAATAACTGGTTTTATGTCATCATTTTGTCTTCAAAGCTAAACAGCTGTCCTCTCCTTTCAATTACAGTAGTGTGCACATACATATATATTCATGTAGAATTCATCCCTCAATCATCTCTCTGATTAAGCTAGACAACTTAATCTTCAGAGGTCTTGAATTTTAAGGGTCGCTTGATTCTATTTTCAGAATGAAAGCTCTGTCTTCCATCCCTGACAAACAGATCTATCCTTAAAACTCATGGCTGAGTGAATAATCATTATTCATGTATGCTGCAGTTTGGTATTTCTTAAATAAATTGTCCTATTTTTTGATAGGACATGGAGAAATTAATGCATATGGCAGGAAAATGACAGAAAAGACTGGAAACTGCTAGATAGGTAAAATAAAATATGACTTTACTTCATTTTGATACTACAGACCCTTATTATTACAATCATAATGGTGACCAAACTGCTTATAAATACTTCTCAGGGCAAAAAGGAGCAAATACAGAAATTTCTCTACCAGTCTTAAACTGTAACCCTAGAGCCAGACTCAGAGTTTATAAGCAATGAAGTCTGTGAAAAATACAACAGATAAGGTAGCTGCAGAGACCACAAATACTTCCAAATGAGAGGAAGAAGAGAAAAAAGAGAAACTTCACATATAGTTTCAGCATACTGCCACATCCCTACTTAGATCACACTTATTTTCTAATGTGGTTTTTAAGATCATGTTCATGAAATTTAAAAACAAATAAATAAACAAAAAAACTCACAACAACAAAAAACCACCACAATGTGTAAGTTTATTCCAGAGGTGAAAAAGAAGATATAGTAGCGCACTTGGAGGAACTGTTTGACCAAATTGTCTTCTGATGTGCTGATATGCAGTATCATGACATGAGGCAAGGACAGCTGGTGACGAATTCTCAGACAAAACTTACTGTAAATGTTTTTCTATCACAAAGCCATAGAATCATGAATAATTTAGAAAGGGAACAAGGGAGTGCTTTTCCTAGTTCAGTTCTCCACTTAAAGCAGAGACAACTGCCTGGTTTTTTTGCATTTTTTTGCAAATTGTATTTTGTCAAATTTGGAATGGAGGCAATAAAAACAAGGAACCGAAGGCAATCTAGTTCACAGAGTTTGATTACTAGAAAATTCATGTATTTGGTAGGGTTTTCTTGATTCTTCTAGAAGCTGTTACCCTGTAAAGCCTAGCAAGCACAGCTTAATAAAGGAAAGATATTACTAAACTTCAAATCAGTATTAAATTTTGAAAGCTGAATATTTTTTTTCTGTTTAAAGATAAAAGTTGCACGTTTGATTTAAAAATGGAATGATGTACTACCTCTCTAAGCTTCCTATGCAACACTGACTTCTTTAAAGCGGATCATGTTTTCTGATTTTTTTCTGCTACCAAATACAACACATGCTCTTTTTCTTCTATGTCTAGCTGTGTGAGAAGCAAAGGATATATGTGATATGTGGTGTATGAATATGCGGTTCTTCTGAGGCATATGTAAAATCCAAGCAGGAAGGAATTTGAAGTGAGGTATATTAGCATATATGCATATATATAAAATTTTATGTATTGCAATAGCAACATTATTAATCAAAGGTTTGTTTAAGAAGACTGACAGACATTGATAGAGAATAATGTAGTAAATTGTAAGCCACATATAATGACTGAAAAGTTCATCTCAGTAAATATCCCCGATGACTCCTTGTGATGTCTTTTTACTTAACAATGATTCTGTTTAGTCCTAAAAAGCAGTCAGCCGATACACATTTCCAAATGTTCTGACAGTCGGTGTTATCTAAAATGTGGTTACATAAGTTTAAGATAGATACTTCAGATAAAGAACTTTTTTCAATATTTTGTGATCTTAAATGAAGATATCAAACTGGCAAGTTTTTGGAAATTCAAGTGATGATGATGATGATGATGATGATGATATAAAGCATCAGACCTTGACCTGATGAAACTCACAGAGCTGCAACTCCAAAATGTTTGGAGTCAATCATTTCTTGGCTTCTAGACACTTGTTAAAGCCAGATAAAATCAGCCTGAGTCAAGGCAAATCCAACAGATCCTAAAACTCTTGCACTGTTGGATTGGTCTAAAACTTTCTAACACTGGCAGAAATCAACACTGGCAAAAATCAACACTGGCAAAAATAATATTTACTAGGTTTTGGGGTTTGAAAAAAAATGTTTTAGGTTTTAGAAGTTCTAAATTCCTAATTTTTCCTTTTTTATTTATTTGGCTTCAAACAAATAATGTGTGTTTGGGTTTTCTTGGATTTCCTATGGATTGTGCTTAAAGTTTCATGTAACATTAAACTCCTGTGCTTCTGAAAATATACGCCAAGATAATCTTAGTGAATGTCAGGGTTAGAGCCCAAGTTCATTGTGCAAGGATAGAATCAATGAGAGCTTTACTGCTCTCCTGAATATACTGTTCATCATCCACTCACTATTCACCCAAACCAATTCAATACAATCTGCTTACCATTGTCTTTAGTTTATAAAACATGTGTCTGAAATGTACTAATGCAATCTGGCCAAATGTATCAGATGTTCTCTAACTTCCCTTTTACTTGATAAATACTGTGAAAACCTTGCTCAATAGAAAATAAAGGCATTATCAAGAAAGGATCTGATTACTAATACATTCTGATTTGATTTCAGAAATCCTTCACCCTGCATCTGTAATCCCTGGACAAAGAATGGTTATGCTATTTAAACAATTTTAAAGAGAGGCATAAATCCATGTTCAAAAATCACATAGATGGATCTATGTTTTAAGCTTCACACACCACTGATTATTTTTGTCATAGCTCCAGAAAAAAAATGTAAATCCAAACAAAAGATCTGCAATTTCTAAACTGAAGACCATCTTTCTTACCCTTTGTTCTGAAAAAAAATCTGCTTTAAGAAAATATATGATGAGAGATTCTAATTGATTCAATAACTATAGGCATAAAGGTCTCTGGCTTATTTCAAGCATTCTTTGGTATTAGTTATCCTACCTTCTCTGTTTCTGTGAATGAATCCAGGAATCAAAATTGGCTGTTGGAAACACATGCAAAGACTGTAAAAAGCTACATTAGTTTATATCAGGAATCAGAATAGCTGCTGTCTGCTTCCAAGAACTAGGGAATGGTGAATGTGCTACCCACACAGAAGCTGTATAGAAGATGTGATATGGAGTAACACCTGTTCAAATAACTGTATGTATTCTATCATCAGGGAACTGATGACTAGACTTGCTTAGCATGCAGTCCTTCCTAATTTACCTTGAATATAAAATTTATGCTGGAAAGGACAAGAAAAGATAATTTCCTCCTAACCCAAAAAAATTATCTCACAATGCTATATGAAGAGCAGATTTACTTAAGTGACACTTTCTTCCTTGTTAACGATAAAATATTGATGAAGTTTTTGTCAGTCATTCCATCATCATGGGTCTGTGTTTGACCCTGGCTACAATCACCAGGCCCAATCCTGACACCCACCTGAAGTCTGATATGACAGCTAGAACTCAGTCTGCCTTTGTCCCCACACATCTGGGTGATGTCCTGTTCTGGTGCTACCCTAGGGAATCCTCTATTGCACATAACACCTTGAAATTTATTAACCCTGGAAAGTTAGATCATAGGAACACAAGACAGATCATATGTAATACAGATAACACCTTTATTAATTATCTGGATGATAGAGAAAAGGCTCAAGAGAGATCCCATCAAAGTATGTACAAATCTGAAGGGACAGTTCAAAGATGATGGAATCAGGCTCTTTTCAGAGGTGTCTTCTGATAAGATCAGAGGAAATGAGCAGAAACTGAAGCATAGGAAGGTCTTTCTGAACAGAAAAAAATTCTTTTCCCCTTTTGGAAATCAACCACTGAAAAAGGTAGCCCAGAAAGATTGTGGGATCTCTGCCCTTGTAGATTAAAAGCTATTCAGAAACCTGGTCTAGGTGACCCTGCAAAAACAGAGTTTGTTGACTAGGTGTAATCTAGAGGTTCCTTCCGATTTCAACCTTTCCTTATGCCTGCTGGCTGAATCCTCACTATGCAGGAATAGCTTTTAACATCATAACTTGCATTTATTGCCTTGGTTTCTTCTATCCTAAAGGAAGAGCTAGTTTTCAATCTTATGGTTCTCCTAATATGGTAGGTGTAACAAAGTGTTTTCAAAACATTCTTTGTGGCTTCATTTGGTAATAACTTGATCAAAAGTAATTGAAGCCATTTACATAGCAAGGGAAGAATAGACCAGATGAACAGCGACAAATGCCAGATCCCACTGTTCCTTGTTTAGGAACATACAGCAAAAAGTCTTGAGATATTTTATTGGTTTGATATAGAAGATGGGAGATTGCTGCAATATGTGGAGTCCAAATAATCTGGTTTGTTGTTAGTGAGACTGACATTCTTAATATATTTTTACTAAGCCAAGAAATTATCTACAAAAACCAAAAATGAAATATATTTATTTTATTTTATTTTTTAGTAATGGATGAAGAAACAAAAAGGAGATAAAACCTTTTGTCAGACATAATAAAATTTAGTCAACAGATAATATAGTATTAGATTTTATAGGCTTGCAGGCATTCAGCTATTAAGATTCTGAACTACATCTAGTTTTGTATCTAATATAACTTTTAAGGATTATTTTCTATGCATAATATAATCATAGGTGGTATCATGGCTATGCTATTACAGAGTGCATACTCTGTATGGACTCTGTACATCTCATATTTGGACTCGAACATACAGGAAAAATAATTTAAGAAGTCAAATACCTTCACTAAATTGAGAAACTATAACAGAAACAGTTTAATATTTCTCCTCCTGTATTTTGACAGTAGTTCTTTAATTAATAAAAAAGCTTACTATTGATTCAATTAATTCAGTCATTTCTCACTTATCATAATATATTCTTAGTAATCCAAGTTGCAGATAATTATTTTTTTTTACCTAATATAGAAGATTAGTGTAAATCTTACTATTAATCTTTAATATATTAGAAGTCTTATGCTTACATATTGCAGATTCTTTCTGGTTACACAACCAAAACCCAAAGAGCAAACACACTGTTAATACTAAATTCAGATATTCAGCGAAGAAGCTGGGTCTATGTTCTACCATATCAGATCCTAAAAAGCACACTTGCCCTAGGCTTTTCCACAATCTATAAATTCCATATCTTACACAATGCAAAACTCAGCTTTCTGTGTTGAACATTGTTTTCTTGAACTGTTTCACTTCTGAGCACATTAAATTACTAGTAATAAAGAGTTCAAACCTGATTTTTTTTTCCTAAAGCAATTTAAATCCAATTCTGCTTGTTAAGTACAACTGAAATCTGCTTCACTACATAAAACTAAAAAAATAAATGTTCCTCAGGGTCTTAGTCTCAAAGTACTTTATGCTGAACAAATTTGTTCAAGGATTTGTTCAAATTTTCATTATAAATCAGATTCACATGCAATTTCCTTCTTGCTCCTATAAAAATATTATCAGATCCTACACAGTTGGCTATACCATTGAATCGAAAACAGAGTCAGCCAGGACTTTTTAAACCTAATCATATTACATTTTCAGAACCTCTCTCACACCTTTCAGAATCCTGAAATCCAAAATTTTTAATCTAAAGGAGGACGAGGAGCTGGGGAGGAAACAAAACTAAACCAAACCAGATCAAGACAAGCCAAACCAAAACTACCACTCTTCAACCAGCAGATTCTTCTGTACTTTTATCTGTTCCAGTTTCATTCACTTCAGTAATGAGGCTATCTATACACAGATCTTTTTAGGCTTTCTTACTGTCTTTAATAATCTGTCTCTAAAAAAGTGGCTTTACTTTTGCATTTCTGTCTTGACCAAACACATCTACTTTTGTTTTATTTCACATTTAATATTTTACTTGTTCATGAGGCAAGAATTTGTCTGCATATGTCAGCCAGGTCATATGGGAAAACTTTCAAGATTCCCTTTATTCCAGTTGTCATAAGTAAATAGCACAAAGATCATAATCAATATCCTTTACCAGCTTAGTTTTGTTCTTGCTTTTATTATTATCATTAATACTACTAATGTTATTTCCAATGCAGTTTTTTTCAGAACCAGTACATGTGCAACAAACTTTTTTCTTTTCAGATTTCATAATGACACCTAGTTCAAGTTTAAACTGTAGTTCAGTATACATGGTTTCTATCACGTTTGGTGTAAGGCCACAGGCTCTCCACTGACCTTGCAGTGCAGGGTGTCAGGACCCTGATGTGCCTGCCCAAACCTGCACTCCTTTTACTTTGCCTTAACAACTCTCTGATACCCAAGAGCCCATTGTCAGAATACTGTATTTCTGATTAAGACCTGATCGAGTTCACAAACGTAACTTGTCGGTCTCCCCAGAGTGCAGTCCAGTCTGTGAGCTAGTATTGCTACAAAGCACTCACAGGTGTATGAGAGAGCTACTTCAGGTGTCTCTTACATGTTTTAAATTTTTCCTTGTTATTTGATCAGGTTTTCTAACATGATGCTCATTTACAGCTGATTTATTTCTTTGCAGTCACAAGTTATCTCCAGCTGAAATATAATACTGTGTCTGTCTCAAAAAGTGACTCCAAGGCTGTAGAGTAGTGCCATCCTATGACATTGATCCAGAGCACAGATGCAGCAAGTCAGGGTCAGGATCAGACCCAGAAATAGTCTACTGGGGTAAAGTAGGGCTGAGAGCAGGATTGAAAGCTGTGTCCAAGGATTCATGTTAGGTCATGACTGAGGCAATATGACCCTGGGCACAAGTACAGTATTGATCTGCTGCACAGCTCAGACAAGGGCAGCAGAAATAGACTTTGCTGGACAAGAGTTCCCCAGAGAAGGAGGGCACCCCAAACTTCTGGTTTCCCATCAGTGATGGAGGGAAGCTTTGACTAAATATTCATTCCACTTAGCACCTTAACTGATTCCACTGAACACCCTAACTCAGCCCAGTAAACTTTTAGGAAGGGACCTGCAGTCAGGATCCTTAAAAAAAGATCATGAAAAAAATTGCATCTGTCAATCATTTCCAGTAAAGCTTTTTTGATTTCACTTTGCTTAGGTAAAATTTCAACTGAATGTTATTTTAGCTAGTTACATTTCTATATTTAAAGAGTGAGTTTATTTATGGAATTGTGACTACTAAACTTGAAGAATATGTAAAAAAACTAAGGAATGCAATTTGTGCCATTGTATTAATAATACTTATTCCTGGTATTTTAAAACAATAGCTCCTTCTGTCATCTTGAAAAATACTGCATCATTTTTTCCAGGCTTATTCATTCAGCCATATCCTAATTCTGCAAAAACTCATTGAAATGTTCAGTTCCCCAGTGCAGAGAATGATGTCTATGATTTTCATCTACAAAAGTTAATTTAAGCTACAAATCTAAAAAGAATTATGAACAACTAGATATGTATGTTTACGGGAAAAACATATTTGAAATCTGTATTTAGGGGTTTTTTATTCTTTTTCATGTCTCTGAAGTCTATCTCTTGTAACAAATATTATTTTAACTAATTATTTCAGGAATGTTTTTGTTCTTTTTCACTTTTATTGGCCAATTTGAAAACTTTTAAGCCAAAAGTAAACACTGATATAGAATTTAAAAATATTGCTTTAAGTTTATTTTAAGAGTCTTGTCAAGATCTTCAAAATAATAACTTGGGGGTGACTTTGAACAGTAGCTTTCATTTTTACTGTGTTGCTTTTCTTATAGGTATTTCATATTGATATTCTGTATAAAGATCTGTATCATGTGATCCTATGATATATGACAGGATACCTTAAAATCAGTGAAGTAGTTACTTACCACCACCTGATATTTTTGTCACGAAATTTACTTGAATAAACTTTTTAAAAATTGCATGCCTTTTCTAAATCTTAACTAAAAAAAAAATTAGGTGACATCTGTGGCCCCACTAGGCCACTGTAGAAACTAGTTTATGTGCTCTTGTGTACTTCTGTCTCAGTGCTCTGCAGAACAGTGCCATGATGTAATGAGGCAGAATTCAAAGATCATCCAGTGTTGTTATAGGTTATAGGGTGGAAAGGACTGAGCATAGAGAGATATAAGGCTCCAAGTCAAAAGCACTACAGACTTGAATAAGTTAGTAGCTGAGTAATTGTTTTGTCAAAAATCCAGAAAACCATAAATGACTGCAGGGTCCAAGTAAGAATCAAATTTATTGTGTGATTAGCATTTTTCCACCAGCAACATTTTCAGCTAAATTATTAAAGGGCAGTCAAAGATAAAATGTCTGAGACTGAAGTGGCTGATGCATGGGTAAGGCTACAAGAAAAATTTATTTCTGCTGATGATATACACATCTGGTACATTAACAAGTAGGAAATTCAGTAATAAGGGCTGTCAATACAACACATTCTCCAAACAATAAAATCAATAGGACAAGCAAAAGTTAAATTCTGGCAGCACAAACAGATTTTGCCCCTTTAAGCCTCAAGAATGATGTCTCTTTTAGGAGGAACAGCCAAAATTTATTCCTAGACAGCCTGGAAGTGCTACTGATCCATATGCTTGTGGTCTATAGGAAAAATTTAATGCTGAGAAAAGCAAATAACCTTCTGGGTAAATAAAAGAATATTTTTTACCTGAATAAGCAACAAATTAATCAGCTAGAAGGGTCAAAAGAAGGAGATGACAAAATTCAGAGAACTAGTATTATATTTAGTAATTATAGCATAGTATGCCAGTCAGGTCTCTGGAGGGAAATAACTTATTGCCACATAGTAATTCACAAACTATGAACAAAAGATAAGGTGTTGCAAAATTTCACTTCAGGCGAAGGAGCTTTAGTCCCACCCAGTCATGCAATCATGGACTAGTTTAGGATGCTCATATATAATTTTTATTTTCCACGGCCTTTTTTGTAATCTGAGAAATTCTGTTGAGCTTTCCCAGAAGGCACTGCCATGACAAAGAGCCTTACTTCTGTCTTGATCTCTTGGTCTGTAAAGGACAAATTTTGATCCAAATTGTACTAGTTGTCTGTTTTGGAGGCTCATAATAGTAAACTAAGAAAGGACTATGGAATTTCCCCGCATTAAAGAGTATTCTGATTATTCATTTTGTTCTTCTCAGTCCTACTTATCATGTTTTGCAGCAAACAAAAGTTCAGAGTCCACTAGTTTTGCCTTTCTGTTGGAATGAATTAGGTGTCAACAAGTTCTTATCTAGAATCAAGATAAAAAAATTAAAGAAAATTTCTGTATAGTGAGACCATGACTATTTATTTCTTATATAGGAATATCTCATCTTTACTGAGAACTACTGTAATCCATGGCTATTTATTGCTATTTATATTTAAAGCATTTTCTTGGTTATAATTGTTATGTGCTTAATTGATTCAAATCAGTTTAGGCTGAGTTAATAATGAGTCAGTTTCATGTGGAAATATGTTTTTAATCTTTTGTTTCCCTTCTGAATTCTGCCAGTAAACTGAATAGTAAATAAAATTCTTTGCCGGTTAGTATTTCAACTGAAAATGTATAGAAGTATTTTTTCTCATTTTCTTAAGTAGGAAAAACACTAAACTACTTTTCTAAAGAACACAGAAAAGTACAACAGGACACTGCAGCAAAACTTAAACATTTTCAATAACCAAAATATTCTAAAATATGGATGTTCCAAAACATTTGGAAATATCCAAAAAACTTGGATACCAATAAATGTTTATAAAGTGCAGAGCTTTCAACTATAATAATATAACAGAAACACTGTTAGATGAAGAAAGGTCTAAGAATGAAAAAAGGGATGAATGTAGGAGTGACTAAAAAGGAGGTATAGTAAATAAAAAAATTAGAAACTATTTCAAAAAGGAATTACAGTTTAGGTGATCCTTGGCTGCCATAAAAGGTTCTTTCACTGAGGAAAAAAAGAAAGGGAAAAAGAAACTAAAGCCTGGCAACCAATAAAGTGGAGACTTGAGACGTAATTCCTGGAAGGCTGTTAGCCTAACTTTGTTTGCTCTTGGAAGACATCATGAGAATAAGTATGTGCCTAAACTTCCAAATTAGACTTGAATAGACTGGAAAATATTGCAATTCTGTTGTGGGTAAAAAAAGATTTAGTTAAAAAAACAAACAGGAAATACTCATTTAGAAACTAAAACCTCACTGTACTTTCTCATTAGGAGGACCTGTGTACGATGATATTCAGTGTCGTTGCACTACTCTGTATGATGCACAAGCAGGACACTCTATTTGCCTGATTGTGATGAGAAACTAAATCATGAATAATAGTTTGCAAACCCAAAATCAGATATAGGGTAAGGCCTAAATGAAAGCTTTCAAAGAAAGATATTTAAAATTTTACATTTAAACAATTTTATAATTTTCAAAATTATGCAAATATACCTTAAGATTGAAACATAGCCTTTGGAGGCCAAAAGGCTAGAATAAATATTTTATTTATGAAGAAATTAACTGAGATAGTTTGACAATCCTATTTTTCCTGAAACACTGAAATAAATGTGCTTGGAATGCATCTATCCTATCAGCATTGGAAATAGGACATTATTTAATGCGGGTTAAAGGACTATAGCTCATGTAATGTCAAAGCCATCTCTTCTGGTAAAGGGACCTGACTCTTCAGCATGATAGTTTCCTGTCTTGAAGTGTACAACCTTCTTTCCATGTAGCAAAAAATGCCTGATGTAATATAACTTTTGGTACTGTAATCCCTCTTGATAATTAGATACTTGCTTAAATAAATCACATTATTTAAGTAGGCTGGGATTGGAAAATTCCTTGGACAAGGTAGAAGATCAAAATCTGAAATTTCCAAAGAAAAGACTGTTTAAAAAAAACAATAAAAAAAAAATGAAAGGACTTGTCATCATGCTGAAAAATTAAACAAGCAAGGATGAGGCAGACTACATATTAAACAAAGGCAGGCTTCCCTGTAAGAGAATCTCGGGAGAGGGCTGTGCTACATTTCAGTGTTTCCTACAAACATGCTTGGTTGCTCAGTCTGCCATCATCTGTGTGGGCTGCATTCCAGATGAGAACATGTGGGAAAGCACAGTGTCTAAGCTTCATGCTAGTCAGGGAGGTTAGCCAAGTGTCTGAAACTGATAACTGGGAGCAGGGCCAGAAAATTCTTGGCATTTTATATGTGGTTAGGTTTTTGAGGAACTAAGCCAAGGAAATCTTTTTAGGACTCATCAGAAAAAAATCTACTGAGTGTGTTCTAAATAATGCTCTTGCTGTACTGTTGAGATATGGTAAGGATGGGTAAATTCAGCAGTCCTTGTCTTGATGCAGCTGCCATGAGTTTTTACGAAAGTTTTATCTAATGGAAAATGCAGATTAATCTCCCCTTGCTGTTTTGAATTTAATATACTGAGTGATGATTTCTTTCTGTTAAGTATTTTTGATAATGCCTTCTTTTTTTGAAAAAAAAAAAAAGTTACTGCAGTAAATTGAACATAAGCAAAATTTCCTTTTTAAAATTACAAGGGCACTATTAACAAAAAAATCTTTTATCTTCAATACAAAATTTCTATACTTTATTTAAGTATTACTGTTGAGATCAACTGACTCTTGCAATTGATTTTACAAAAGGACGAGGAAAACCATGTATTAGTATAAATAGACCGATCTGTTTTCAACATTTTTGGTATTCTTTTTTTTCCCCCCCATAATACATTGTACTATGAAGGCCATCCTATTAGCCTCAAAAAGGTAGTACAAGTGCTGTCATTGGGATTCCCTTCCCTTCCCTTATTTAATTAATTAAGGTGGTAATTTATGTGTGTGTTCTAATTATGACTTTCATGGAAGATCTATACAAAAAGTATTCATATGTAATGTATATTAATGTATGAGATACCAGTTACAGCCAAAGTCTTCCTGGAAGAAAGTAGCTCATGTGGCCCTTCCAAGTTCAAATATACCCAGAACATGTAGAAAAAAAAAAGTTAGATTTTTAGTCTTCTGTCTTAAATTAGTCCAGACATTTTACTCTAAAATCTAACTTCCCCTATCAAGCACTACCTTTCTTTAATCATACAATTGCTGTAGTCAACTTAGTAAATCTCTAAGTTTTGATTCTATTTCCTTCTTCATGCACAGATTATTAGTTCTATACCAGAACATGAAATAAATTTTATCTTCCCAGTAGAATATTTTTCTAATACATTTATTTCTAAGCAGAAGAAAACTGCTCCACTGATATTAATTCTACACTTTTTCAGCGTAAATGTTTACTGTAATACATAGTGAAATTCAACAATGCAGCTCAGCAATAACATTAACTGACAGATATGCACTAACAGCATTTCATTATAGAAATGCCAACTTCTCACAAGAGAAATCAGCAACTGACTAAAACAATCACCTGCTTTTACCAGCCATTCTTGCTAATTTGGAACTCTCTCTGTTTATAATATATCTGCTACTGCATAACATTAGTAATAATTTTGCAAATTAGGCCTGACTGGTTATTTTTGTAGCTACAGAAAATTTATGTAGCTTGTTTAATGGAGAAAAAAAAATTAAATTTCACATTATACACCTAAAACAGTATAAAAATTCAGGATGAAGAATGAATACTAGAAGTGGGAACAAACTGCGAAGTTATTTGACATTGACCAACCTGAAAAATCTTTTTAATGCAAATATGTTTAATCTATTTTTTTTTTCAACTGATGGTGTCAGAAAGCAAATCATAGGTGAGCACTGCTATTACATATTCCTGCTTGATAATCTTTGTTGAATCACTAGGTTCAAAAACCACTGACCCTGCAAAGATGCAGGTCAAGCTGCTTTTCTGAGAGCAGTTGATAAAAGAAATTCAATTATGTTAGGGATAAGAGCCTACATTTTTCATACTACATTAACAGAGCCACAAAGAACACAATTCCAGGAGTTAGTAAATATGATTTCTGAGTCTACCCATCATAAATAAAGAACTATTTATACACATATCTTTCATAGTTTTACCTGCTTTCTAGGAATATTGCATCTCATTTAAACAATAAGCAATTTGAATATAGAAACAACCTCCAAGGGAAAACAATTTTCAAAAGCAGTTATTTGCTTTTCCAAAATTGCTTCATTATACCTTGGTGGTTATACACTTTTTCTATAAGAGCACACTTACAATTATTAGTAAATGTACATATGTTTTCACTGTGTTTCCTGGCCACTTAAAAAGAGAAAAAATTCCTGTAAGGACAGACATACAGATAATTTTGTGAGAAGATTTTATATTTCCACACAATTTATTAACTACAATTGTTTTAAAAAATAATAACTTTTAGTACTTCATCTGGGAAAGAAACACAGTAAAACTCTAGGGTGAAGGATAGAAAATGCTTTGCCACTAGGGAGTAACAATATATAGTATTGAGGATAGGAGATATTTTTTAAAAAATATCAATTTAATTAAAATACTTTGTAAATTCGAAGAAAAAATGGTGAATGCTTTGTTGAGATTAACTTAAGCCCTTTCTTTTTTTCTTGATTCCCAGTGGATACAAATTTCAGGGATTTGATTTACCAGATAAAAATAAACTGCTATAGTTTTAATGTTGGGACTTTCTATTCAAGATCGAGATTTTAACATGCCCAACCTGGAAAAGGTTAATCAACACTAGAGGATATATTTGCAGTAAATTGTATTATTTTCACAAATGCTGAAAAGAGAAAGACAGAAATTGCATATTTTAATTGCCTAAATCAGTTAGATTTTGTGTTTCAGTGAAATAAAGCTGCTATCAGAGTATTAAGATCTTCATCGTATTTGATTCTGGTTTTGTCTCTTTCCCAAGAAGAACACGTAGCATCATTTTATATTGATTTCAAAGTTACTTTGTACTACTGAGTTCAGTGGTTACAGATTCCTACCCACTGCTGACTGTCCAGGTTAACAGCAACTAAGTTGATAAAGGGTAACCAAAAAAGGCTTCAAGGTTCTTAGCTGCGTTGATGAAGGGACAGGAGCACAGATGATGTTCTCATCGATTCTTTAATAGCAAAGATGAATGCTGAAAGGACTAGAAAAACCCATATGATCAGTAAGTGGCTTAAAGAAAGTTTTTTGATTATGGGGCAGTTTATATGTTACCAGGTCTGTTGGATGGAGTTAACCTGTCTAAAAAGTGCAAAAGGATCCTAGCCTATGCATTGGCAGGGCTGATTGAGAAGGCTTTCAATTAAGTTCGAAGGGGGAAGGGAATGAGAATAACTTTGCTACAGCTGAGCCTGTGGGTGACAAGGCAAATTAAGGGGCAAAATCGATAGCCCAGCTGAAGTGAATCTACTCTAATGCACACAGTATGGGTAACAAACAGAGGGAGCTGGAGCCCGCTGTGCTGCAGGAAAGATGTGGTATAGTCACCATCATCCAAGTGTGGTGGGATGACTCACATGAGACTGGGTGCTGCAGTGGATGGCTACAAGCTTTTCAGAAGTTACAGGGACGAAAAAGAGGTGAGGTGGTTCTGAATATTAGGGAGGGTTCCTGACTGTATAGCGCTCAAGGCTAGTGATTATAAGGTTGAGAAACTAGGAGTAAGAGACAGAGGAAAGGCAAACAAGACAGAGACCCTGGTGGCAGTCTGTTATAGAATACCCAACAAGGATGAAGATGTGGATGAATTATTCTATAAGCAGCTGGCTCATGTTTCACCATCAGCAGCCCTTGTTCTGGTGGGAGACTTTAACCTGATGGAAACTGGAAACTCAACAAGAGATAAGGCAGTCTAGGAATGACGCCCTGCTAGACCTGCAGTTTGAAAACAGAGAAAGACTGGTGGAAGAGGTGGTAGCTGGAGTTTATCCTGGGCACAGCGACCATGAAATCATACAGTTGGTGAAATAAGGATGGACATCATCAAAGCCTTTACCCTAAACTTCCAGAGGGCAGACTTTTTCCAATTCAGGATACTGATTTGGAAAGTTCCTTGAGAAGCAGCTTTTAGAAACAGAGGCCCAGGAAGGTCGGACATACTTTAAGAAATCTTGAAGCAATAACAGGTCAAACCTATGTGCTGAAAGATGAGCTGGTAGGTAAAAAGACAAGCCTATCTGAACCTGGATCTTTTGCAGGAGCTCAGGGTAATTCTATCACTTTTGAAAAAAGAGGCAGGCAGCTCAGCAAGTGTTTAAGAATGTCATTAGGTCACGCAGAAAGAAAATTAGAGAGGCAAAAGCTCAATTAGAACTTAATTTGGCCATTTCTGTAAAGGATAATAAAAAGTGTTTTTATAAACACATTAATAGCAAAATGAGAGGCAAGGAACTCTTCCATGCTTTATTGGACATGAAGAGGAATGTAGTCACCAAAGGAAAAGGAGGAGGTACTCAACGATTCTTTGCCTCAGTCTTAAATAGTAAAACCAGTTATCCTCAGGACAGCTGGCCTCCTCAACTGGTAGACAGGAACAGGGAGTAGAATAGACCTCCCGTAATCCAGGAGGAAGCTGTTAGTGACTCCTGAGCCACTTAAATGCTCACAAGTCTAGAGTGATGGAGCTGGTAGATGAGCTTGCTAAGCTGCCCTCCATTATTTATCATCCTGGCTAACTAAGGAGGTCCCAGATGATAGGACAATGGTCAATGTAATGCTCATCTACAAGAGGAGCTGGAAAGAGGATCCAGGGTCTGTAGGCCTGTCAGCCTGACCTTGGTGTCTTCGGCATAATCACATGACACTCACAGTACAAACAAGACATCAGATGGGTTTTAGTAAAGGTGGGTCCTGCTTGGACAACCTGATCTGCTTTTATGACCAGATGACCCCCCTGGTGGATGCAGGAAAGGCTGTGGATGTTGTCTACCATTACTTCAGCAAAGCCTTTGTCACTGTCTCCCACAACACCGTCCTGTAAAGGCCGGCAGCCCACGGCTTGGACAGGTGCACCCTTCACTGGGTTCAGAACTGGCAGGATGCCAGGCCCAGAGAATGGTGGTGAATGGTACTTCATCCAGCTGGTGGCTGCTCACTAGTGGCATCCCCCAGGGATCAATGCTGGAACCAGCTCTGTAAATATCTTATGAATTATTTGGATGAGGGAATACAATCAGCAAATCTATGGACAACGACAAGTTGGGGTGGAGAGTCAATCTGCAGCAAGATAGAAAATCTTTGCACTGAGACCTGGAAAAGCTAGAGAGATGGGCCATTGCTGAGTCCTGTATTTTGGAGACAACAACGGCAGGCAGCTCTAGAGCCTGAGAGCAGAGTGGCTGGAAAGCTCCACATAGGAAAAAGACCTGGTGATGCTGGTTGACAGCAGCTGAACATGATCCATCATGTGCTGAGCTGGCCAAGAAGGCCTATAGCAACCTGGCCTGCATCAGCACATGAGGCTAGCAGGACCAGGGCAGGGATTTTTCCCCTGTACCTGGCACTGGTGAGGCTGCATCTCAAGTACTGTGTCCAGTTCTAGGCCCTGCAATTCAGGAATAACATTGAGTTGCTGGAGAGAAGGGCAAAAATGTTGGTGAGTGGTCTGGGGAGCAGGTTCTGTGAGGAGCAGCTGAAGGAGCTGGGATGGTTTAGCCTGAAGAAGAGAAGGCTCAGATACCCTTTATCTCTCTCTACAACTGCGTGAAAGAAGGTTGTGGCAAGCTGAGAGTCTGCCTCTTTTCCCAGGCCACCAGCAATAGGACTAGAGGACATAGTCTTAAAGCTGTACCAGGGAACCTTTAGGTTAGACGTTAGAAAAAAATTCTTCACAAAAAGGGTGATTATATCTTGGAATGGGCTGCCCAGGGACGTGATGGAGTCACCATGCCAGGAGGCATTTAAAAACCAACTGGATGGGGTACTTAGTGCCATGGTCTAGGTGACAAGATAGTGTTGGATCATAGGACCAATTGACCCAATGATCTCAGAGGTCTTTTCCAGCCTAAGTGATTCTATGATTCCATGATACTTTGCTCTCTGATATAGTTGTTCCAACCAACATTTCAGAAAACTCCCATGTGATTTTCTTTATATCAAGTTTTTTCTTTACTTTATATGAAATGATGAAAAATATATTGCCTTCTAAATGTAAAAAGATTAAAAAATGTGAAATAAGGATTTTTAGGAATGAGAAATCAAAGTGGCTGGATTTTGTGGCTGTATGAAGAATGCAGCTGGTATTGTTTTGGTGCAAATACATAAACTATTTTAGGGTTTCTTTTTCAGACCTAAATAATTTGTTGTTATGAAAAGATGTATTTTAAATAAGCTGTAGTACTTTTTTTGCCATTTGTAGTTTACAAAAGGAAGCAGTCTTCCTTCCACAAGAGATAGGAACAGATGTTTGAGATCCATACAAAATGTCTTACCCTTGTTTTCAATACCACTGTACCAATGATAATTGGGCAGAATACTACATCAGAGTTTTTAATTAGATAATATCCTCCCCCCTTTATTGCAAACTTCTTTTTTATATTTTTAAAATTTCATTCAAAATAAAAGTTTGATTATTTTAATACTTCTCTTTTGTAATTTTTAAATGTAGTATTTAATTGCTAGTGTGAGTTTCCACGGAGTGTCAGGATACTTATTTTCCACATCCCCAGAAAAAGTCAGACAAATTTCTGTGCCCTTCTTCTTTCTCAAATTTCAATCTGCAAATACCTTCATAAGAAACCATAAACAGAGATATTGAAACATATTTGTATAACTTACAAGAAAGCTCTATTTGGTGTTGAGAAGAATATCTAAGTTAAAAAGCAGAGGAGATAGCCTGAAGACATTCAACAAGACCAAACACACACACACACACAAACAAACACACCAAAAACCCCCCAAAAACTCAAAACAAACAAAAAATGTACTGCTTTGCAAACTTTCACAGGTTTGCACTCAGCAAGCAATGAGTTGGGTGACATTTACTGATAGAAAGGAAAGCATTGATCTATTAATTGTTTTCCAGTAATTTTCTACTGAAAATTTTGAACTGTATTTGATACTCAGGTCATAATGTTGTCACCTGAAACTTACAATGATGTTCTCTGTTCTCACAAAAAATATTTGCATACCAATAGCTTCAATGCTAGGTTTAAAATATGTTTCTCTAAAAATATCTACTGATCTTACAGATAAGTTTTACAACAGGTAACTTCTGTGAAGTAGTTAAGAATTCAAAATATTAACTTCTATCTCCAAAGTACGATGGAAACACTTAGACAGAAAACAGAGGAGACACATTCCTCATTCATCAAACCCAGCCAATATGCTGTTGGAATTCATCTATCTACATTCCAGCAGGTGGCTTTTTGGTTAAGTTAACTTCAATATTGTGGGCTTATATTATGTGATTCTAAACTAAAAGAATAGGAAAAGAAAAATAGATATAAATATACAGAACATTTAGAAGAGGGTTGAATGTGGATCTTGCTACTACTAATAATAGAAAGGGATAATGTAAAGTGTAGATCATCTGTAGCATAGATATTCTTCCCAAAGAATCCTTAAAGTACCCTGATTTTTAATCAATAGATTTTCATTTGCCAATTTTCACCATTATAGTATCACAGGATTGTGCCCATAGTTATGGAAGACTAAGTTATTTATTTTCTTTAAAGATGTTGATGCTAGTTAAATAGTGGGTTTTTTTAAGGTTTCTGAACAAACTTGAGTATCCCAGATATGCTTAAATACCTGAGCATTCCAAAAATCACTGTCTAGTTTACAGATACTGTCCTTGGACTTAGCATACAGTGAATGCACTGTATATGTAACAGTAGTGATGGAATACGACAGCATGAAGATTCTGTAAGCCTTCTTTAAAGCTATGTCAAATACCTTTTTCTTATGTAAGGCATTATTTTTCTATCTAAATAAAATGTAATGACATTTACAAAAATGTAATTCACCTGAATAACCATGTTTATTCTATAACAGTTCAAGCATCTACATCTGATCTGTTTCTCAAACATAAGTAACACCTGCAGTGATTAAATGAACCCATTTTTATTAGGAATTTTAAAAATGCTGAAACAAAAATCTGACACACCCCCCCCCCCACCAAAATATATCTTATTTTGCAAGTAGCTATACCCAAAGCCTTGAAAAGTATTCTTGTCAGCTAACTAAGAAATATCTTCATAGAATCTAGGGAATCTAAGAATCCTAAAAAGTAGAGGAATTTTATAAAGGAAATCATACACAAGATAATGATTCTTTAATTTTATGAAATTAAAACTACCTATCAAGGACAGTAAAGGATTAGAAATTTTGTAATTTTACTGCAAATAATTCTGAGAGAGTCCCATTATGTAAATCTACCTTTTATACCTAGGTAAATAATGAAAAAATCCTCAGATTTTCAGGGGGTAGGGTGTTTAGCATGTGGGGTTTTTTGCTGATTTTTGACTCATAATATTTAATATTGCATGTAACATTTCTAAAGAATATTGTCGCATTGAAGAGGTTAACTGGTTGTATGAGAATGAAATGTTTTGCTTTGCAGAAAGTATGTAAGTATTAATGTGGAGTTCTGTAGCGATACTACAGCACCCATTAAGTCATAGAGTAGTTTTTCATGCACAAAAATATGTAAACAAATATATTGATTTCCCAAATTACTTCAAAAAGTGAAAACACAGACAACTGGTATGAGAATACTAGGCATCTTCTTTCTACACTAAGGAGTATCTTGACACTGATTGTTGAGTTAAAGGAAGGGTTCCGTTCTTCACCAATTCTTCCTAAGACCAGAACTATCTCCCCACTGACCAAACCCCCTATTTTTTAGCTTTCAAAAGGTACATGAACGGCTGTGTAATATGTAACTTAATGTCTTTTAGAAGGGACTTTTTCCTACCCTTATAGAAGAGTAATTACAGAAGTTGATTGCTCTGTACTCGAAGATTGCATCTGATTTCTCCTTTACCATTCCACAATTGTATTTTAACTCTTTCTGCCCAGCATAGTCAAGGAATAAGCTAATTTCTTCTCCTGTCAGCTTTGTGTCTCCAAAATAATTTGTGATTTGCTCTTGCTACATAGGAAACCAAGAAAAACATGTATATACAAGACTGAAAATCAAAGCAACTGGCAGGGTAGAAAAGATAGGAAAACAATAGTAATTTTTGTCAATCTGTGCCTCTGCCTGTAATGAAAAAAAAAATATGTGACCTAAAATAATTGCATGCCAATGAAGACAATAGGAAAGGTACTGCAACACTGTAATTTCTGTAATTCCTGGGTATTCAGGAGTTGCTTCTTGTCAAGTTAAAAAATTCGGATTGTATTGAAAAATAGGTCACATATTTCCCCTTAAACTAGGTTCCAGAAATTACATGGAAGTGTTTAGTTATATGTTATTTTTTAAGGCATGTTTTTACTATTTAAGTTAGTTGTTCTTAAACTGACACACATCTTAGATGAGTTTATTCTTTTCAGTGTGACCTGAACATTTACAGATGTTTTCTTATACTGCTATTTTTCTTAACTAATTTAATTTTTATGAAATCAAACACTTAAAAATAACCAAACCACTAAACCTCATATATTCTTACACTGCATATCTCTACATTTTTATGAGTGAAATATACTAGATTTGATAAGGGCCATGGGATAAAAGTGGGTTTCTACCCATTTTTCAAAAACATTCCTTCAGGTGTTAGTCTATGATAAATATGTTCATATCTAAGAGGACAGCTGTTTACAACAAGCATCGTTAACTGTGTTTATTATAATGTGACTTTGAAAGCTTTGAAGACATTAATGATGGCAAAGATTCCTAAAGTAAATTTCAATAGCAAATAAGAAACAATACATTCAATTAAAACAGGTGTATAAAAAAAATTATACACATGTTAGAAAAATCAAGGCTAGAAAACTAGTGGGAAGAGACTATCACAATATTTTGTCATTGTGCTTTTCTGGATGTTTATTTTTTGAAGGCTTCTATTTCCAGGCAGACCAGTGATAAAAAGCAAATTTGAATCTCAAAATTGAATGCCATAAAAGGTTTTCAAACACAAAGGAAAAAAAAAAAACAGTTACTACCATATTTAGAAAAATATAGAAGTTTTAAAATAAAGGTCAAAACACATTTATAATGAGCATTTATATATGAGCACACAGATTTTTAAAGGAATTATTCTGTTAAGGTCACATTTCAGACCTAATGTTTTGCAATTAATAGAGTTCAGATCTAAACTTAGGGCCCCAAATTTCCTTCATTAACTGCAGATGGTGACGATTCAAAGCAATTTACCTTATGTTTAAAAAATGTTAGCAGGAAAATATGGTTTGGGAGTCATCCCCCATCCCTAACCCTCCCCCCCCTTTTTTTACCCCTCCTGTCTTCTGGTACTGCAAAAACAAAACAGGTGTCTATTTGGCAGCCACTTATGAAATTCAAAGCTGCAATTTCCATATTATCATTCTTTTTATATAGTGGCCTGTTCCAGATTGCAAGGCAAGACGTATTCTATTACCATCTGTATGGCAGTTGTCTTGTGTCAAGTAGGCAATTCTCCTTATCTCTCTCCTTGAGTGATCATAATCACTCCTCCCTCAGCAGGGGACATCTGCTGATAACAGGCTATTGAATGTCACTGCATGGCTGATAGGAACTATAACATCCCATTGTGAGATGCTCCACCCAGAGGGAGGAGCCAAACACTGCTACCCAGATATAATCTGGAGATTCTGAAACACCAGCACAGCTTCCCACTGCATTCCCCAGAGGAATAGCAGATGCTTCTCTTTCCACAGATCTGCAGAAGAATACATCCTTTTCTACAGGACTCCCCTGCTCCAATAGAACCACATTTGACACTTCAGGAGGACTGCAGCCACTTTTCCAACTAGACTGCTACCAATACCCTGACCAACAGGGTGTCAGGTTGGGTTCTGACTCTGTCAGTGTTGTTCTAGTGTATTGCATTGTTTCATTTTATCCTTTTTTTTCCTTCCCTGTTAAAGAACTGTTATTTCCTGCTCCCATATTTTTTGCCTGGGAGCCCCTTAATTTAAAATTCATAGCAATTCAGAGCGGTGGGGAGGGTTTGCATTCTCCATTTCAGGGGAGGCTCCTGCTTTCTTTAGCAGGCACCTGCCTTTCCAAACCAAGACATGGCCCAAAATAACTGAGCAATTTTTGGTCCAATACATTCTTTCACATACTATTATATCACATTGATGGAACCTTAATATATTCTCTGACATTTACCACATAAACAATTTACAACTCTTTGCTGTTTAGATCATGATTTGTAAGGCTTTTACTAGAGTTTGGTGACAATAGCAGAAGTTATTTTTGAAAATAATTTTCAAAAGTACATTTTACAATTAATTTTGTGATACCATTACATCCTTTATTATTGCGTTTGCATGGCAAGTTTTGGGGAGTCTGTAAAGGCAGCTACAGGGATGGCTTCCATGAGTAGCTCCTAGAATCTTCCCAAGTACCACTTGACTCCAAGATGGACCCACGACTGACCAAGCCAGAGCCCATCAACAATGCTGGTAGTATCCCTGTGTCATAGTTTGGAATGGGAGGAAATTCAGGGAAGTGATGCAAAGCTTTTTGTGTAACTGACAGTCTGTTGAACTACTGAGGAGCTGGACATGCCTCTGTGAAACACACATGTTGAAGACGAAAAAGCCTGGGAACTCTCCCTTTCCTTTCTGGTTGGTGAGGAGGTGGCGGGTCCTGGCGTGGTCCCCCGTCTCAGCCAGGCTGGGCCAGGTGGTCCTGCCGCAGACTGGGCCCTTTCCCTCTCCCAGGCTGCCCACTGCCCCACCCACTGGCTCTATTCTAGCCGGGCTGGGCCCCAGTAGATGCCCGGCAAGAAGGCGGGGGAGGCTGCAGAGGCCAGGCCGGAGCGGGCCAGGCCGTAGCCGTGAAGATCTTATCATCAAATCCCCTTCCCCCTGTGCGGCTGAGACCGGAGACCCCTGCAGCCTGTGTAGAAAACCAAAGACCAGCCATGAGGCCGATGCTGAGACAGCCCAGCTGCAGCTCTCTGCTACAAGCTACCATGGGTCAGGTAGGCCCTAGGCGTGATGTTAACCTTTTCAGTGCTTCAATCTTCCCTCAAGTGAGAGAAAATAATAAGATGCAAGCATGTAAAAGAACAGCATGAAGACATCAAAATCAGTGAAGAAGAAATGTCAGATGGGAGGGAGGAGGAGAGGCTTTGTTTTTATAGCTGGAGTCTACTTGTAAGCGATAAAGGACTCTTTTTCTTTATAATGCATGAAACTATGGGGAGATGAAAGTGTTCAAATTGGTACCGAGCAAAAGCCTCCATGCTAAGATAAGCAGATGCTGAAATAGCTGTGATCCCATGAGAAGTTTGAACAGAGAAAGAGAGAGTAGTCCTGTGCTTACAGGAGAAGATCTCTGTCCCCAGGGATGAAGATGATTTTAGAAGTAGTTAATGAGAACTTTTGCTTTTGAACAGCTCATCTTTAGAACAATGCCTCATAAGTTGACATAGCTCATCAACAAGCTGTGGCAAGGCTTGTAGAAATGGGAAGGACTTCACGATGGCAGGGTTCCCTGGGCAGCTGCTATTTGTGATGAAATGGAGAGCCATGAGAGAACTGGTTTTTCCTCTTTTAGAGAAGTCTCTATAACCTTAACAAGAGGGATTTCTCTCCCTCAGTAAACTGAAGAAAACTATTTTAGAAATAGTTAACTGACTAGAAATCTTAAGTTTAGTTTCTTTACATTGTCAGTAAGAAAGAAAAAGTTGTGGGAGGAGGAGAAGTGTTTTGAAAAGTTTGTTTTGATGCTTACTACTTTTTTTCCTTCTAGTTACTTTTAATAAAATTTTCTTTATAACCTTTTAAAGTTTTGAGCTTGATTCACCTTTCTCCTAATCCTATCTCACAGCAAGAAGTGAGTTTATTAGTGATTAGCCAACACCAAACCCACCACATTCTTTAATACATTAGCCGAGAAAATCTCAAAATTAGTATTTCCACCCAGTTTTGAACTGAAATCACCACACCCTGGGATTACATATTTAAGAATGGAGAAAAAGTTATTGTGCAGAAAAAATTGTGGCCAAAGTAGAGAGGCATGATGTCATGAAGAGAAACAGCCCTTCAGACACCAAGGTTGGTGGTGGGTGTTGGAAGGAGTGGGAGAAGGTGCTACAGGTTCCACAGCAGATTTCCCTGCAGCCCCTAGTGAAGACCATTGTGAGTAAGGCTGTCTTTGCAGCCCATCCTTGCTGTAGCAGGTAGGTGTGTCTGAGTGAAGACTGACCACCTGTGGAGCCATGTGTGTAGCCCACATTGGAGCAGGCTTCTGGGAGGACCTGTTGCCCCATGGAGAAAGAAACCCATACTGAAGCAGGTTTTCTGGCAGGAGTTGTGACTCCATGGGGAGTCCATGCTGGAGCAGTTCTTGAAGAATTTTGGTAGGACCCCACACAGGAGCATAAGAAGAATGTGAGGAGGAAGTAGGGCAGAGATGTGTGATGAACTAACCCCAATACCCACTCCCCATTCCACTGTGTCACTGGAGAGGGGAGGAGGTGGAGAGCAAAGTTAAACCTGGGAAGGTAAAACATTTTTAGGTTTTTGTTTTATTTCTCATTTCCTACTCTGATTTAAATGGCAATAAAGTAAACTAAGTGGATTTTGTTTTTCCTGTGATGGTAGCTGGTGTGTGTCATCTCTCCCCATTCTTATCTTAACTCATGAGCCTTTACTTTTATTTTCTCTTCCACAGTCCACCTGAGGAGGGGAGTGATAGAGCAGCTTTGGTAGGTATCTGGCATCCAGACAGGGTAATCTGCTGAGCGATCACATTTCATTTGCCCTAGTAATTCATTCACCTAAGCCCCACTGTTACCCAGAGTAAAAATCACCTTCCATAAAAAGGAACTGATATACACTATCAGTTTATCCCTTAACCCACTGTTTCAGTTAACAGTGGTTTGCCCCCTGCTAGGCTTCTCTAAAAAGCATTTTCTGTCAAGCAATGTTACAAGCCCATAACAGGTGCTAGATTTCTTTATGGCGCTTTGAAAACACTTTATATATATATATTTTTGGGGGCCTAATCGGAACTGTAGAAAGTTGGAAACAATAAATTTCAGACCACTTAAGATATAGCTTAAAGTAGAATATTTTTCAATTTGGTTGATTGGAAGAGAGTATTGGTGGTTTTATTTTTGTTTGTTCCTTGTTATAAACAGTGATTTAGGCCACCATTAGTGGTTACAGAAAAAAAGGATAATGGTAAATACATTTTACTTGTGATGGTAAAATTCATAAAAAGTTCTTCAATCACAGATGCATTAGATGTGGGAGACTTGTTTTCTAAAAGGATATTTTTCAGAGACTACTGAAAGCTTTGCTATTCTTAATATATTTATACGTATAAAAAAAGAAAATGGTACTGTTGTGTTGTATACTTTGTTACCAAATGTATTTTGATTTTTTTTTATTCATTATATTTTTGGACTAAAGAACATACTTTTATTGATGAACACAACTTTGATTATATGTCACTGACACAGTGTTGTTTTTTAAAGTACACAATGGTTCTGCATGATTCAGAGTGGCATATTGTTTTCAAGATCTGGCATGGTAGTAATCTTACTAAAATAATTTGTGCCAGAGTCTATAGTGATATTTATATCAGTTAGCAGAGGAGCAACTACAGTTTTTAGCTTGCCTGAAACGGAAACTTAGTATACACAGGTTCCACTATCTTGCTTTTCTGCATAAAATTAAAATAAGAGAATGAAATGTTACAAATTAGATATTTTGGGTTGTTACTTTTTTGTTGTTGTTTTCTTTTTTTTTTTTTTTTTTTTTAATATGGCTACTTGCTTGCACCAACATTATGAACCTTATTTTTGAAGCTTTGCAACCTAGTGTGGAGATCACTGGACTAATAACATCCACCATTTTCTAAATGTCTGTATATCTCAGGGCCTAAATTGATAATTTCTATTGACATAAGTAAAAAATAAACATAAAGCCCGAAACAAAAAAGTTTATTAACATAGAGCTAGATCCGAACTGACCAAGAATCTGCGCAGTGCACTATATTGTACTATATATATGACATCTAACTGTATGCAACTTCAACACTGTAAATGGGCACTGAAATATTCTCTCTCCTCTCTGTTTCTGATTATATTAACATAATGGTTTTTCAAACCTAGTCAGCATTACACTTTGTCACTGCTAGTGCATGTTATACAGAATTCAGTCAGCTAATATCATGGGGTTTATATCAATATTCTAAAGGGCTGTATCATCTAAATAGTTAATTAATAGCTTAAAATGTTTCATCTTGCCATAGACTAGCACATTCTCTAGGACAAGAATTTATTTATACTACTTATTCATAATTATTTATGTCACACGTAGTATGAGAATACCTTTTAACAACTACTGGGAAGCAGATGCTCAATTTCCTGAAGTAAAAATAAATGGGTTTGCCTTTTTGAGTATAAAAATACAATGAAAAAAAAAAAGAAAATAAATTTTGTTCATGTACAAGGAAGTAATATATAGTGAGAGGTATAAATAACCCCCCTACACACACAAATGAAAAGCCTAGTCTCAGGGAAGTACCACCCTGGGCAAGAACAACTTGCCAAGCTGTTAGAATAGTCACATAGCTCACTGGTGAGCTCTTACTTGGATAAAATATGCCTAGCTCTTGACCTAACTGCAGATCCATCAGGGAAAAAAAACTCAAAAAAAAAAAATCAGTTAGGCAGTGTTGACTCTATTCTGTTTTATAATCTAACATATTAGATCAGAAAGAAAATGTACTTATATTAATAATTGTATTACTATTAGGATCACCAATTAATAATTGTATCACTATTAGGATCCTAATTGTATTACTATTAGGATCAAATATTGATTTGAATCAATATTCCCTGGGAACGGAGGATTGTGAAAACCCTAGAGCTTTGGAATTTCAAGTGGGTATTGATATAAATTTTATCAAAAACTTTTTCTAAACCAATTGCTTGTATACATACATAAAATAAGTACTGCAGAAGGTTCTGCCACTAAATCTTAAGAGATTTATCTGGTATACAGCATCAAGATTCATGGATTTATAGGAGTGAAAAAATTATCTTCTATCTTCTCTTACAGGATCAACAGAAGCCTGCTGGCATTTCAGCTTGAGCACTAACAGACTTCATGACTTCAGTTGAATTTAGTCAATCAAAAGCTCTGAACATTAGTATGAACAAGCCGCATCTCTGTACTTCATCTATATTATTGCTTCACATTTTGAGGTGAAAATTCCTGGGTTCATAGAACTGCAAATCCATCACTGCTTACCATCCCTACTGCTTTGATAATTTTTGCTTTCCATCCCACACCTTCTGTCCCGCTTACCTGCAAAAAAAAAAAGTGTTTTCCTGCCTATGTGCAGAAATTATCGTAAATGTTGGAGAGATGTGCAAAAAGAAGATATGGCAAAGAAGTAGGATGGAATTTACACATATAATTGCAGTATAATCCACTTTTAAGAATGCAGATTAGCTGACAGAAATTTAATAAATTCCTTCTGCTCATTTATGATAGTCAAAGACTGCATCAGTGTGTAATTCAAAGGAATTAAATAATTTCATAGCACACTGAGGAAAACGGACTTGGCATAGTTGATTTACTGACACCAGCTATCCTCCTGCAGTCACTTTTAATTCTCTATAAACAATTGTCTCTAACATCCCCTACTGCCACTCTCTGTAAATGATGGGGATAATTCAGGACAATAGTATGCATTTTCTTGTATAATACCTGAAAACTTAAACCATTTGACCAAAATGACAATTTGAATTTGGGTTTCTAATAAAAAATTGATCTCCAGTTATAATATAGCTATAAAATATAGCTATGTTTTTATGAAGTAAAATGTACACATGTATTTTTTTTTTTTAACCTGTACATTTCTTTGTATACCTCTACTTTTTCCCTGGTTAAACAAACCATGCGATGTAACATAAACTATTTAGTGCAATATAAAGACTACTCTGTGCAAATCTCTAATAACCCAGTGCAAAACAACAACTAAATAAACTATTTAGTGCAATACAACAGTTAAACATATTCAGATATTTTTTTATGTCTTCCCTGCAGAGAATACATCTTATAGATAAACATATATGTACACATATAAATAAAACTAAGCAGGGCCAGATGCTTCCTCTCAGAAGTATTTTTTTGCATTTGCCGTATATTTTTCTTTTTCTGTTTCTTATAATTTTAATTATATAACCTTTATATGGAAATCATGATTTTCAAGGAACCAATATATAGTTAAATTTGTTTTATCCACCTGGTAAGGCCCACAAATGCAAACCAGACTGCTAGTGAAAAATATGCTACTTCTTCCTTATAGGGTTTATAGATAATAGTAAATTGTAACCTTATTCTCCATCATAATTTTTCATATCACAATACACTTCTTCATATCAATGGATTTGTACAGAATGGACATGCCCGTAAAGTTGAACAGTCAAAACCAAGTCTACCACAGCAGGTATTTATAACTTTTGAGAGAGAGAAAAAGAGAAAATCAGAGAGAAATTTCAAAATATATAATCAGCTAAATTTTACAATTGGTCATTTTATTAGTCTGAACCTGATTCCATGAAGTAAAAATATGAAATCTGCAAGAAATTATGAAAGCAAGTCACTTATAAACAGCACTGGTCATTCTGTTACAACACAAATATATTTTACATATCCCTGCAACTACCTGTAAGAGCTGAAAAAGGCAGTCCATACACACAAGGTCGCACAAAAGCAGCAGGTTAAAAAAAATCAACTGTATCTGAACAAATGGTGTGCTTGTTTCAGACACTGTTCAAATCACAACAGGGGCATAGCTCTTATGCAAAGGATATAGGCTGTAGAAGTGAGGGGAACCCTCAGGAAACAGTTCTGATAGGATGAACAGCTATTTTCAAGATACAAACTGTGGCTCTTCCTGCACATACTCTTTATAAATTTTCAGCTTATTTGATGATATCTCCAAAAAGACATAATATTTTTACTAAAAAAAGGAGATACTTTAATATCTTTTCATAGTCTCATGTGTTAATTTGTACCAGAAACACTATTCTAATCTGCATATTGACTGAGATATTTGTTTTCCTAGAGAAAAGTTTAAAGCAACACAGTTTCAAAAGATTGTGTGCTTCTCTTTAGGAGCAGTTGCAAATTACAACTGTAGCACAAAACAAAAGGATCTCCTAAAATAACCAGTCTCTGTTCTTTTCATGACATTTTTGTGATGAGTTCTCAGATAACTCCAAAGACATAATTATCAATGAGAAACTGTGAGCAAAAAAGCAGTGTCTGTGAAACTGAGTTTCTTAGAGCAAAATACTCCACATGGCCTGGGAGCTGTCAATAATAGACCTTACTAATATTAGGAGAAAGCTTAACTGAATTGATTTCAGTAAAATTAGTTACTTTTATGCAGCATGGATCTGAAATACACCCTGTTAAAAGTGATAAAATAATGCCGACATATGGAGGGATTTCAATCTCTTTGGTCCACCCCATATTTTGATGGGGTTTAGCCAAATATAATTTTGTGACAGCTGCCAAATAAGTGAGAAAATATTACAATCAAACCTAGATAATTAATAGTCCCCATCTTTGATCAAGTCAAGATTATCCATCCCATTCTTGGAACTGTTCAGCCAGGTTGGATGCAGATTTTGGCAATCTAATCTAGTGGGTGGCATCCATGTCTAGGTCAAGGGTGTGTTGGAACTAGATGATTTTTAAGGTCCCTTCCAACGCATTCAATGATTCTGTGAACTACTGCAATCAATTTACGGGCCAAGAGCTTCTTTTCCTGGAGCAGAAGCTGTTAATGGGATTGAAAACAGGAGCTGTTCTAGATAATTTCATTTGATTCTGATCTTCCAATACAGTAGATTGCACTGTGCTTAGGGTTTTTTGTCTGTGCCTGTCTGTGACCTATCTAATTGGATGTTTTTAACATGTGGATGTTTATAGAAGGGTACTCTAAATTACATTTCTTATTTAGGTATTTCTATTCCTCTGTAAGTCTGTATTATACTTAGTTTTGTTTTTCCCAATAAGTAGCAAAAGACAAAAGGATACTAGGAAGGTCACTGGCACTTTACACATACGAAAAGCTCAACAAGTATAATTCCACTTTACTTTAGCACTAATATTATCATGCTGTCTGTCTTTGTCTTCCACTTTTCTTATGCCTTGGTACCTCTTCTTCATGACATTTTAACATTTAAGATCTTCCTTTTAAAGAGATTTTCTCCCTCTTGACTTTTAAAAGTTGTCTCAATCTCTTTTCCTAATCTCCTAATGCATTCTGATCTTGATTCACCTTTTAATAAGTGATCTGATCACTAGTATGAAAGACATTAAAATCTTCTCATGATACTTCACATGGTAACTTTGTACATATTTCTCACTATTTCCCATCTCAGATCAACCCAGAAAAACAATATAACCTTAATTTTTCACTCAAATTTTCAGAAGAGGTTTCTAGCACCAGGATGGAAGTAGATTAGTGACTTCCATAAACAGTATGATTATGTTGTGCACTTACAAAGCTAAAAACCATCTAGGCTTAACTTAGCTTTACTTACTGCATCTTTTTAACCTTTCTGTTTTTAATATGATTGCATATCATATTTTTAATATGATATGAAAAAAGGCAAACAGCTCAAATATTTTCAAATTTATTTCTGATTATTTTGATTCTTAAAACAGATCAATTTTTATACATCCATAAAATTTTACTTTCAAACAAATAGTCCAGGACAAAGTGACCTAAACCAATGCAGGAGCATTAAAAGGAAAAGGAAGTGATACCAGCAAGTCACTTGTTGCTGTGGGGGATGAAGGCACTCAAGAGCTGACTTGGTTTTTTGTCTAGGGAAGTTAGTTACTTCACGGGGGTTCACATGCTGGATGTGCTGGGGAGGTAGTCAAAGCTTTCCTGTCCCCCTGACTGTTAACCCTTGCTGTTCTCCCTGGTTTGAACTAGTTATACTAAATGACACAACCTGGAGCATAACAGTTGTGACTACAGAGATCTGGAAGAAATAACCAAGACACTGGGACCAAGGTGATGTTATCCTGAATCCTGCAGGTAACAGAAAAGCATGAAAAAGAAAGGTAAATAGCAAGAAATATGACAAATTAATTCCCAGTTTAAAAAATTGTAGCTCAAAATGATATATGAAAGTGCAGGACATTGAATTTTTTATGTTACACTGATGGGTTGCCACAAATAAATTGCAGAAGAAGACTCTCTGGTGAAGAAAGTATGTTTTCTATAGTTAATGTGAATTCTCATAAAAAAGGCAGTAAATAAATTGAAGGATACAATCCTTGAAAAACAATCTATTAAAAACATTAGACAGAACCACCATCAGAAATCTAGATAATACTACATAGGAAAAAGAATATACATTAGGTTTTATTTTATATTTTTTTGTTTTGAAAAAAGACAAACTGATCAATGTTGGTATTTCAAGCTGTTAGCTTTGGGTTTAGATCCTGCAGGCAAGAAGATAACTTCACTAAGGCCATAATTGCAAAAAAAATTTGTCTTGGACTGGATTAATTTTAACTAGTTTCAAATTTTCTTGTTATTTGGAGTAAAAGAAATATTATTTGTCACCTATTTCATTTGTTAAATTGCTTTGAATTTAGCTTTTGTCAGTTTGCTAATCTAGAACTATTTTATGGGAGATAGGAGGTTTATCTTGTAACAGCACAGAGATGCCTATAGTAACATATATTGTACTTTGCATTAAGTTGAAAATTGAAGTATGAACACTTACAAAATGGGATTAAGGTAGTTTTCTTTACAGTATTTTATTACAACCCAGAATTCCCACAGTTTTATGAAAATCAACTAATTATTATGATGGGGATTTTTCTCTTCCTAGGACAAATCATATTAAATCTGGTAAAAATGCTGAATATAAAGCAGCCTTTTTCTCCCCATAGATCCTTTACTTCCCTTATAAGTGGTCTAGAGCTACAGAATCAGACAGGGATTTGTGTTGAATCATGGTGGGATTATCTGCATAAAATAAGTGGCATATAGTCTTGTATTTTTTTTCCACAGAGGCTGCTGAGAGGACTGGGGCATGAACCTGGTAGTCGCAGAGGCTGAAAGATCTATATCACCATGGTTGAGCTGGTAAAACATGCCTCAAGTAGCAACAGAAATGAGATAGTGAGACATTGCAACATCATAAAAATATATCTGAAAATTAGTTAAAAAAGATCTAAAGAGCATCCTATTTTATACTTGCAAAGTGGTGTCAAGGGATAGCCATTTAGGAGGGTTTTTTTCTTCTGATATTTTCTGCTATTTCAACACTATTCAATTAAGCAGTAAAGGTAGACATACCAATACATTACTGCAGGAGCTTGATGACTATTGAGGAAGTCACTCAAAGACTGAAAAGGATTGAGAAGATGACGATGTTCTGACACTGCAGATAGCGGAGAAATTAAGGAAAAAAAGCCCACAAAGTGGAGAGGCTGTGTTGAACATGCCATTCCTTCACAAACAACAAACTATCATGGGGAAGGGGGGGAGGACAAGGGGAGTAATAGCCTTCAGTTTTTTTCCCTATTGAAGTATTATACTACCAGTACAAATGTGCCAACTCCAAATAGTGAAAACAATCTATTTCCCTATCTTATGCATTAAACTCTTCAACAGAACTAAGAACTTTCAAAGCAGTATCAAGGTGTTTTCCCAGCAGGTAGAAAATATATCTAAATATACACATAGAAATCTCCAGAATAATGAAACCAAGAAAAATGCACGATAACCCTTACTGCATCAATTGGATAGATACTTAAAAGGAAGATATATAATTAATGAAATTGTTTTAAGCTTTCAGTGTGATTTTGGCCAGAAAAATAAATCACTGATTTTGAAACACTCAATTTATTCCTATCCTGACAAATCTTGGTTCAGCCACATAGATTTATGTCCCAATTGTATCTATGAATTCTCTCATAGGAATATAACTAATATCTTTATGGCTGCCATGGCATTATTCCTGTTTGAACCAATGCTAAGACATCACAGTTCAGTTGAGACTTTTTTCAGTTGCCAAAGCATAGGATGGATGCTTTGCTTCATGAACATGATCATTAGCAAAAATTATCTAAAAGATATCCTAAGAAGTATTTCCCTTTTCTTTACAAGTCTATGGTTTGTAATAGAAAAACTTCAATAGTAATCCTTTTTGTAATGAGTATTTGGGGCTCAGATAATCCTATCAGTGAAGTCTCTAGGTTATTTTAGAATTTTATAAAACACTCAGGTCCATTTATCAGGTACAGCATCTGCTTGAACTTATCACATGCAACAATTAAACTAGTTATTTGAATTTTACACAACTGAAGGCACTGTATCGATCTCATTTTCATTTCCCAGCTAGCTGTATTTCCTTTGAGCTACAAATACACAGCTGGTCTTTGTTCTCTATTTCCCAATATATGCAGATTGGCTGGAACTAATAGCTATAGTTCTGGCTAGGCTTCTGGTCTGCTGCTGGAAGTTGGGAGATCATGTCCAAATTGGCCAAATGCTCAAATCTCACACTAAAAAATCTTTCAGTCCAAGAAACCCAGCAGAGCAACCACTGTAGTAACTGCTACTCTATTTTTCTGTCTTCTGTAACTGCAAACCTAAAGTAAATGGAAGGTTCAATTATGCCGGCCAGTATAAGGATGTGAAGTATAAAGATTGGTAAACTGGGCATTTGTTTTCTTGCTTTCAAGTTATTTATGCTTTTGTTTAAAACTGATGAATATCAATACATAAAAGAACGATACATCATATATGCATGAGGAATGCATGATGTAACTTTAGATAATTTCATTTGCAAATTGATGTTTTTAAACTTCTTATACTGAGAAAAGTCAAAAATTATAACAAATATTTTATTTCTTATACTCCTTGTAGTAAACCATTCAGTCAAATATTTTTCACACTGAGAATTGGATGAAATAACTTCTCAAAACTCTCTTGGCAAGTGTTACCATCCACTCCCAATGAAATTGAAAGGTTTCCCATCAGTTTGTATGGAATCAGTTATAGAAAATAAGTTGCTTATCTATTATATACAGCTTTCACTGGTCTAACTAGAAGCACTCTTCAAAAAGATTTATTTCTATTGACTAGTTTGTATATATCAAATAAATTCAAACATTTTATCCCTTTCTACAGTTACTTAAACTTTGCATATTGACTTTTATTCAAAACATGTTATTTTAGCTTGTATAATAACAGACAAAAAAGATACATATGTCTGAGGCAGTAATATATTTTGAATATGAGCATATAGGTTCTCGACTTATGTTAAAACTTTCGTGTGAATTGTGTTCTCTTACCACAATTAATTCATGTTAGAAATTGACAGCTGGGCACTTATATTTTCATGCGAAGCCTTCAACATCTATCCACTAATAAAGATTGACAAGAAGGAAATGAAATTTCCATCCCAAATCAAATTGCATCTAGCCTCTCATAACAAAAAGGCTTGCAAACAATCACTTTTCTAAGTAAACCAAATGTGACGTTACAATTTGGGAAAAAATAATACCTACAGAATAGAAAAAAAACCAAACTGAACTTGTGCACCTAAGAATCTGAGATTGCTGCAGTTTGTCAAAGATATAATTTCTGTCTAAAAAGGAAATAAATCACAACTACCAAGGATAAAAATTTAAAATTCATTAAATTCTAACATTTATAATCTATTTATATATTAGAATAAAATATATGTTCAAATTCAAGTCTCATAGTCTCTCAGTGTGGTACTATTTAACTACATGGTGGCTTTAATGTGCCAGAAACTTTTGTTCCATTTGAGATAGCAATTAATCAAAAAAATGCTTTCATACATAAAAGAAAACCTGAATAACAATTTTCTACTAGTAAAACAAAGCTTTTATAAGGACACCCCAGAAAAAGGTAAGCAAAATAGTCAGCATCACCTAAGTCTATTGAAACAATATGAATGCCTGCCTTCTTTGAAGAAGGCTGTATATTCACACTTCATGTCAATAAGCATCTACAGTGACCAGTGAACTGCGAAGCTCTTTTGGCTAACATGAGCTAAACTACTGTTCTGGAGTAATTATAAATCACCTGCTTCCACATTTTTGGGGATGTGTTGTGGCAGCACCTCTTGATTCCCCAAAACTCTTTTCTTTCTAAGAGATATTAATGGGCTGTATAATCCTGATGACTTTGGGGGATTTTGTGGTTGGTTTTTTTGTTTGGTTTTTGTTTGTTTTGGGTTTTAGCTCTAGTGCGCATAAATTATCCATCATATACTTCAGCAGACACATATTTAATTTCACCATAAACAGTATTGTGAAATGAAGAAAGGACAGACATTTTAATTCCAGATGACTGATTACTGAAACCATTATGGTGCCTACCAGACTAACCTCAGGTGCTTAGTAGTCATTTCCTTTATAAACCCTATATAAGTATTATCCATCTTTTTGACTAGTTTTTACTGTCTTTTATTGTTTTGTTAGTTGATATTCTCAGGAAAAGCCTTATTCTGTCTTTAACGAGCATTCACTGTTAAAATACTGCTTAAAAACAACTGTGATCATGTTCAATTCCCTACCTCTGTAGCTTTTCAAGCTCTTTTTAACTTCCACAAGCTGTTGCAATTTTTAGAAGAAACAAATAAGGGAACATGAAACCCTTTTTTTTGTAGAATTATTTTCTAAATATTACTTTTAATGGGGCTTGGTTTACAGTAACTAAAAGCTTAATGTAGCTGTATAAATAACTGATTCATCCTATCTTAGTATTAAGTTCTTTTGGGGTTAGGTTTTTTTAATTCTCATTTGCATTTTAATTCATGGTGAAGTTCAAACTCACACTAGAATTTTTGAAATATAAATCCCTGCTGAATTATTCAACTTCTAAAGATATTATGGTTATTTTAATAGCTTTGCTTTTTACTGTGTACCAAACCTTCTTTCTTGTCATTTTTAAATGTCCCAAAACATAGTTCAAAACAAAATAAAAGAAGAACATTTGATTTGTTATTATAGGGGAGTAGAAAAAAAAATCTTCCTGACCAGAATTAGAATTCCTGTAAATAGTTTTTTTTAATGCAAATACTGTTAGAACCTTCTATACTTGTGCTGCAACCTGGACAATATTAGGAGGAGTATTATGCATGGAAGACATACAGTTTTATGCTCTAGAATACACACAAACTATCAAGGCATTCTCCATAATTTACTTTTATGAGTTTCAATTTCAAATTAATTTTACAAACTTAATGGTTTGGGAAATTATTACGGGAAACAATAATTTAGAGTTGACCTTTTTTGAGCTACCTGTTACTTGATTGGTTTAGCTAGCAATGTCTTTAATTGAATTTGTCAGCAACAAAAATATGTGTGCTAACAGCTGCTGACTTAAATTTTATAATTATTGTTATTACCTTAGATAAAAATTTAAGCAGGCAAAAAAAAAAAGAAGGGGAGTAGAACAAAGTCACCTACACTACTCACCTAGTGTAGTATTTGCAGAGTAAATGTCTCAGTGAAAAAGTTTCAATACTTATAGCTTCTTCAGAAATGTATTTCTGCATTAGAACAAACTGTGACAAATATTTTTCATTTAGTGAAAAAAATCACAAGCTATATATTAAGTGATGTGGGTAAAAAATTATTATATGTATATTATTTCCTTAGCCAAATCTTCATAATATCATCAGAAAAAACACTTTAAAGTTCAGTCTTGAATTCTACAAATCTTAGCTCTTACTATTTCAGAAATGTTTTTTACAAGGTACTGCACATGGGTCTGGGCAATCCCTACTACCAACACAGGCTGGGGGAGTGAACAGAATGAGAACAGCCCTGCTGAGGTAGACTTGGAAGTTCTGTTGGATAAGAAATGAACTTGCAGCCCATTTCTGGTCTGTATCAAAAGTGGTGTGGCCAGAGGGTTAAAGGAGTTTATTTGATTCTGTCCTTGTACTCTGCCTTGTAAGACCCCACCTGGAGTGTGGCACTCAGCTCTGGGGTCCCTGGCACAAGAAGGACATGGAGTGGAGTCCTTCTTGGAGTGAGTCCGGAAGGAGGCCACCAAGATGATCAGAAAAATGGGGCACTTCTACAAGGAAAGGCTGAGAGAACTGAATTGTTCAGCCTGGAAAAGGGAAGGCTTTGCAGTGACCTAATTGAAGCCTTCCAGTACGTGAACAGACCTATGAGGAATAGGTAGTGAAATTATTTACAACACCATATAGTCACAGGGCAAGTGGGAATGGCTTCAAAGAGAGTAGGTATAGATTAGATATTAGGGAAAAATTCTTTACTGTGAAGCTGGTGAGGCACTGCAATGCAGACCCCAGAGAAGTTGTGGATGCCCATTTCTGGAGGTGTTCACAGCCAGGTTGGAACCCTGATAAAGCTGGTCTAGTAAAATGTATCCCTGTTCATGGCAGGCAGTTGGAACTAGATCACATTTAAGGTCCCTTCCAACCCAAACCATTCTATGATTCTGTGAAATACAGACCTCTTCTTTGTACAATGAATTATAGGAGTAACATCAATACCTGTTTGGTTTAGTTTTTTTTTTAAGAGATATTTTGAGAATCTCTAATTAAATAGAACAAAAAACCAGACGGCTGAATTTGTATACACACTATACCAAAAAATGAAATCCATTTTCAGATAACAAAGTTCTCACCTCTAAATATTTAAAAAATAACTTGGCATTGATTTTTTGAGGAGGGAGTTTTGGGTGTTTGTTTGCTTGTTTTAAAATTATCTGTTTGTCATTAAGTCATGTTGCAAAGAGAGGAATCATGAAATGTGGCACTGTCTTCTAGTCTGAAACAATTTTTGGAGAACAAAAGAGCAGTTTCCTTAAAATGCACTATTTTTTTCATCCCATCTGACAAACTTCTTCATAGTTTCTTTTTCTTTTTGCCTAATTTCCTGCCATAGAAGTAAAGGAAATTTGATATGTTATTTCTAAAGAAGATATTTGAGGAAATGTGATATTCACCAAGGGAATTGAATGCATTTGAAATTCTTTCTAACTCCAACTCACATACCAAAATGAATTCAGGATCAGGCCATCTGATTTTCCTAGGTATGATTCTTTTTCCTATTGCCCTTATGGCAACTCTTCCCTTTGTAACCTAATGCATAGTTTAAATCTGGTTATTGAGACATAAAAGCACTGTATACTATTGAGAAAAATCTATTTTTACTGTATTTGGATAATATGGGACTTATCAGAAACATAGAGTTAGTACCAGTCAGCCTACTTTCAACAAATCTGTTTCATGGCTCCACTAGTCCATATGAATGAATTATATGAAGTGGTTAATTAATGACAAAAATTTTTACAGCCGAACTCTCCATCCAAAGTCATTCTTCTCTCATATTTCTGGAGTTACAAATCTTGTATTTTGTTTAATATATTGCAATAAATTAGGTAAACACATTTCAATCTGTGGGGCTGAAGAAAAGTTCTATTATATTCCAGTTTTAGAACTGTCACCATAATTGCTAACCTATGTTATAAGTAATTTCTCCTAATTTGAGACCATCCTATTTCAGAGGCACGGGGTTATATGCTATTGCCTATAAAAAAAAATTATATAAGGCATTTCCTTATAAGTATACAAAACTTCTGGATTTGGGTGAGCTTTTTTTTTTTTGGTTGGATTTTTAGGGTATTTTTGATTTGGTTGGTTGGTTGGTTTGGTTTTACTTTTGGTTTTGCTTTTGCTTTCTTTTTTTGTTGATTTTACATTTTGAGAGGGCACCATATCTGACAAGATGCTGTGCTTCTCGTTGACAAAAGAAATTTATTAAAGATTTTAAGGCATGAATTGTCACAAAAGAACAAATATAGAAAAAGAGTAGAAATCTGATCCTGTAAATAGAAAATGCAAATAATAATAATCCAAGTAAAAAGTTGATGTCAGTGTATTCTTTGCAGCCATTCAGAAATTATAAAGGGTTTTAAGCAAATTTAAAAGTTGAATTTTTCTGATATATTTGAATAATGCATCTTGTATTGGAGTAACTATAATAAAATATTTTCTATTCTGCAGGTATTTTCAAAAATCAATTTCTACCAGTAATAGTTGTATAATGAAAATGTGGAAACTATAGATTTTAAAAACCTATGCAGGAAGCCAGGTGTTGTGATGGCATAACATCAACCTGTTAGGAGCTTGCTTTGTATGGTGGCTGTGAATTTCTTGGTACAAGTCATGTAGTACATCATGGTGACATAATAATTTAAATCCCTTTTATATGATAGCATGTTCCTTGTCAGAAACATATTTCCATTCATCTGCAGAGATGAAAGCATGTGAAGACAAACATTTTGAATAAATTACTTTTGCCAAGTACTCATATTATTCTTTCCCCAAAATAAGTAAAACTAGAAAAATCCACTGTTCGTGATTTCTAGCACAATATCAGTATGGTATTGTCAGAGGATTCAGATGTAACAGCAACCTGCTTATTTTTAAGCAGTAAAAAAGGCATTTTTATACTTCCAAGATGTTATCCATATTACTATAGGAAATCAGAACTACAATCATGAATTCAACAAAAGAAACTAAGTATAGTTGTTTATAACATCAAAGCAAGTTGAAAGCACTGAGCAAGCAGACAAAGAAAGGTAAAGGATTTTTGCTTTTTTGGAATCTTGAATATCAAGTCAATTGTAAAGATATTATGTACAGAGTTTTCATACTAGACTTCAGAAAAGGTCAGACCTGTCTTATCTTTTTAACATATATGTTGTCAACTATTGGGTCACTCAACATTGCTATTCATGTTTACTGAAAGACTAGTAAAAATATGCAGTCATCTTAAATTTGTTTTGAGTGGTGTATAAAACAGAAAAGTTGATTAAATTTATTATATATTCACTAAGGTAAAGAGAGAAGAATACACAGTATTCTGGATTATAATGTTTCAGAATGTTATATGTTATTCAGAATTGTATTATAATACTTAAAAATCTAAAACAAAATTTAACATCTTCAGTACACTCTGAGTAGTTTTCCTGCTTTTCTATTTTTGAATGCCTGCCTTTACTAAAGTGCTGCCTCAAACAGCTGCTTCAAATGTGCATGGAAAACAAACTCTAAATGATAAATCCTCTAAAGAAAGTAAATTTTCTCTCAGGATCTGACCAGGAAACAATAAAAAAAGAACATGTGGGAAAGTAACTGCTCAATCTTGTTCACTAATTCTCAACAGATGCAATGCTCTGAAGAATCAAAATAACAACACTGAGCATTATAGATGTAGTGAAAGTGCATTTGAATTCAAAATTGGAAAGATAAATGAAAAAAAACTCTGGATGCCTTGTCTTGAGAAGCTTCACATTGTATTTCATCACTTGCATAAGGTACAACAAAATTTCAGACTCTGTCTCTGAAAAGTTTATCATGGTCCTAGATCACATGGTAATTAATTATTTTTACAGGTAAAGCCTACTTTCACAAAAATCAACTGTACTATTCTATAAAAAGAAATGCATTATAAAATACACGTTCAGCAGATTCTTGGAAAATATCAATGATAACTTCCTGTACAAGGTAGTGAATGATCCCAAAAGCAGTGTTTTGCTGCTCAGCCTCATACTAACAAATATGAAGACCTTGTTGATGATGTGAGGTTTGGGTGCAGTCTTGGCTGTAGCAACCCTGAGATTGTGTAGTTCAGTACCAAATGAAGAGGTATCAGAACAGTGAGTAAGATTACAGTCATTGACTTCAGGACAGCTAGCTTTAGCCTCTTTGGGGATCTTCTTGGAAGAGTCCCAGAGGAACAGGCCCTTCAGGGAAGAGGGGTCCAAAAGAGTAGGTTGATTTTCAAGGATCAGTTCCTCCAGGCTCAAGAGTGATGCATGCCAGTGAGAGAGAAATCAGGTGAAAAGGGCAAGAAACTTCCTTGGATGAATAAAAACTCCTGTCATTATTCAAGAGTAAACAGAAAATACACAGGAGACAGAAGTGAGGTAAGGTCGCTTGGAGTGAATATAGAGAGGTGATCAAAGTAGAAATGAAACTAGAAAGGCCAAGGCACATCTAGAATTAAATATGGCCAAAGATGTAAAAGATAACAAAAAAGGCTTTTCAAATATATCAATTACAAAAGAAAAAAGAATGCAGGCCCATTGGTAAATGGAGAGAAGACCCTGATAACAAGATGTAAAGAAGGCAGAGTTATGGAATGCCTTCTTTGCATCAGTCTACACTGATGAGACCAGCCCCACTGATTTGACTCAGGAGACCAGGGTAAATGAATATTGGACAGAAAACTTCCTCTTGGTCACAGAGGATTGGGTTAGGGTCAGGAAAACATGATATCCACAATTCCATGGGCCCTGATGAGATGAATCCACAAGTGCTGAGAAAGCTGTTGTTGAGAAAGCTAGACAGGATGCTCATTTTCATCTTTAAAAGGTCGTGAAGATCAGGAGAGATACCTGAGGAATGGAAAGAGCAAATATCACCTTGGTCTTCCAAAAGGGCATGAAGGAGGAGCCAGGGAACTACTGCCCAGACAGCCTCATTCCAGTTCCTCATTCCAGACTCTGTGACTACCACATAGAAGGCAAGAAGCTGATCAGGAATCAGCATGGGTTCAGTAAAGACAGGTCGTATTTGAACCTGATTGCCTTTCATAATGAAACAAATAACCAGATGAATGAGGAGAGAGCAGTGGATATTGTCAGCAAGGCTTTCGACACTGTCTCTCACAACATCCTCACAAGCAAACTCGGGAAGTGTGGATGAGGTAAGTGAACAGGGAGGTGGATTAAGAACAAACTGAATGGGAGATCCCAGGGGGTTGTAATCAGTAGTGTAGGGTCTTGCTGGAGGCCTGTCACTAGTGGTGTCCACAAGGTTTAATACTGATCCAGTATTGTTTACTTATTCATCAATAACTTGGATACAAGTTATTGATGCAAGGGGCAGAGGCCTCCTCAGCAAGTTCACTGATGACACAGAGCTGGGAGCAGTGGGCTGTGCAGCCCTTCAGACGGGCCCCTTGAGAGGGTGGAGAGATGGGCAGAGAAGAACTGTGAAATTCAACAAAGGCAAATGCAGGGTTCTGCACCTGGGGAAGAATAACCTGGGCACCACATGAGGGTGGGAGCTGATCTGCTGGGAAGCAGCTCTGCAGACAAGGACCTGGACAAAAAGCTGTCTGTGAGCCAGCACTGTGTCCTGATGGCCAAGAAGGCCAGTGGTATCCTGGGGTGCATTAGGAAGAACACTGCTAGCTGGTCCAGATGTGGTGAGTCATTTCTGGACTCCTCAGTGCAGGGGAGACATGAGATCTTGGAGAGGGTCCAGTGGATGATTAAGGGACTGGAGCATCTCTCCTACAAGGAAAAGCTGAGAGAGCTGGGCCTGTTCAGCCTCAAAGAGACAACTGAAAGGTGACCTTGTTGATGTCTGTAAGTATCTGAAGGGAGGATGATAAGAGGATCCAGGCTCTGGTCAGTGGTGCCAAGCAATAGGACAAGAGGCAATGGGCAAAAAGTCATGCACAGGAAGTTCCACCTGAATATGAGGAAGAACTGCTTCACTTTTTGGGTGACCATGAATTGAAAGAGATTGCCCAGAGAGGCTGTGGAGACTCTCTCACTGAAAATATTAAAGAACCATCTGTATACAATCCTGTGCGAGGTGCTCTAGAATGTCCCTGCTTGAAGAGGGAGGTTGGATCAAATGTCCAGCTGTGGTCCTTTCCACTCTGACTCATTCTGTGATTCTGTGATTATCAAACACAGGAAAATTAATAAAAATCAACTTGATTTAGAATGATGCTGATTTTACACATAGTTGCATGTAATCACTGCTGTTTTCAGACAATAAAAAACTTTTTTATTTAGGTAAGAATTCTAATATATAAATCTGAATATTAAAACCAGAACAATATCAAGGAAAAAACATTCCAGTTTCCTAAGCAACAGGATTTTAACAAGGTTTTAAGGTTTTTGTGGGATTTTTTTGGTGGGTTTTTCTGGGTTGGTTTTGGTTTTTTTTCTAAACTACATTGTTCTTTGCCAAGAATACATGCAGGGAAAATAGGGTCTTTTGCTATCAAGTTTTGGTCAATTCCACAAAAATATTTCAGAAAAAAAGGTGTTCTCTATGAATTATTAATTAATCTTTAGCTATGCAGAATCCTAACCAGGCAATAAAATCTCTCAAAACTGTACAGGATCTTAAAATGCATTTTGTGAAACAATTAATACTTTTTCTTTAAATAATCCTAACATATAGGAAAATTGGTGAATAAAATAACTAATTTTTAAACTCTAGATAATACAATATACATATTATATTTATAATAGAGGCTTGATATATATGTAAATCAACAGGTTGCACTAAAAATGTTTATTAAAAAGTTCTGTTCTCTCAATAAACTGACTTATGATAAAAGACCAAGTACTACTAATATGCTAAAATTAGACCACAGATCCTGTACTACCTGGTTGTGAAAAGTAAAATTATAGTTGCAAAGAAGAAACATTTTATTTTTTATTCAGATTATATTAGTATAACCTCTGTTTTCTAACTCTAGATTGCCTTTTGTTACTCATCTACTACGGTTAGCACACAGATACTGAGAAATATTGACCTGTATTATATATTTCCTTGCACTACTATTTGCTGCATGTTGCGTATTTGGGAATACCAAAACACCAATATTTTCTTGGAAAGAAAAAAACAGATTAAAAATGTTTTTTCCTTTAATTTTACTGAAAATCATCTGTAATAGAATAGTATGAAGAAAACAATCAAGTACTTTCAATAGATGCCTGATTAGCTCATGAATATTTTGTTTATTCCAGTTTTTTATTTATACACAATGAAAGAACTCTTGAAGAACTAAATTACTTGAAGTACATGAAAAATATTTTCATTGGTAATGTATCTGTTCTGTATTGATTTTTTTTTTGTAGTTCTATTAGGTTGCTTTCTTAATCACTATTCCTTCATTAGAAATTACACCTTGCCATATGTTATTATCAGTTTCAGTAAAAATATATTTATGAACAATATAGATTTTTATCAAAAAAGGAGGTTCTTTTTTCATAATTTTAAGCTTGATTAAGTGGTTAAGTGAATTTTGTGCTGATGGTAAGTAACTAAATGAACCAGAATTTTTTAACCATAGCTACAATGTTGCCTGAGTGTGGGAGTGTTCACTTTTTTCCAGGACTACTCATCCGTCTTTAGCCACAGGACTCAAAACTGCTTATTGACCTAAGGAGCAGTTGACTCTGCATAAATGTCTCATCTTTGACTTTTGTGTTGCAATTGTGAGATGTGAACTATTGTCAAAACATACAATTTTTTTGTAATGTAATTCTTTATCCTCAGCTTTTGAACTCATTCTATCACATTTCAGTTAGCCAAATAATTATCAACCTAAAAGAATGTTCAAACGGAACAAATCTAAATTGGCTTCAGTAATATGGCCTAGGGGTTAAAGCTTGAATATACTTAGTGTAGCTTGCCAAGCTATTGAACTGATAGTCAGTGTTAAGAATTTTAATACTCATATATCATTATTAATAATATGAATTCCATCATAAAAGACTTAAAAAATGATAATTCCCAACTTTAAGTCTTTGATCAAAAAAAAGTAATAGACCAAATCTTATACGCCTGTATCTAGAGTTTTCATCTTTTTTATCAATCACAACAAATTTGTTCTAAATAATGTAGATGTATTGTCTCCCCTTGCATGTATCTTAATTATCATAAAAGTGCCGCAGACATATCTCTGTTCATCCAAGTTTAAATATGGAATCTGAGACACAATGAAGTCTGAGGGACATGCTTTGTATTTCTGCATTATCAAAATTTCACCCTTAGGGGGAATATTATGTTGACATTTTCAGGGCTGAAACTGTGCTCACCAACCAGAGGAAAACAAATCACTGAATTTCTGTTTTAGAGAAATCAATACATAAAAGAAGCAAATTCTAGCCAATTTTCAGCAGGCATTTCTATGCTTATGAATTTTGCTAAAGTACTTCCTGTAAGAGATAGTTTGCGCAATTTGGATTTTTTTTTCCATAACATCTCAAATGAAAATGAATGGAAGTAAAAAATTGTATATTACTGTATGCCTATGCCACAAATACCAAATTCTTAAACTAACATAAATATTAAACCACTGACGGTATGCTGTAAATTTGGCAGAGTTGTTTTTTCCATTTTTAATTTCCCATTGTTTTGCCATTGCTATTAATTCCTTCAAGGAAATGTCTTACATTTGATGAAGTGACATAATTTTAGGAAATTTTATTTATTCCAGATTTACAGTCTTGAAGAAGTGGGAATCTAGCCACAGACAATCAAGAATTCTTTACCTGTGAAATATAAATATTAATAAATAGTTCACATTTATTAAAAAAAACCCCTCAACCTGGTGCAAGAGACTGCAGAAAGAAATTAGATTTGTATTTATTAGATTTTACTTTAAGAATGTGAATTTTTTCTAAGAATGTGTTTATTAATTTGGATAAAATAATTATTGCATCTGAACTACTTGTATTTTTACAGTAGGAACACCAACACAAGGGGCTAATTTTATTACTTCCAATAAAAGTAATTTATATTTTAGCTAATGAAATGAGATAAGAGGATGACAAAATTGCATGATTTTAGATCACATGGTAATCTGTAGCACATTTTCAAAGGAAAGGGGAAAAAAATCCTTGAAAAGGAAACTCAGTATTAAAATGGAATTTCATTGTTGGTATTTACTCCAATGAGTAGACACTGGTTGTGTGACATCACTTCTTTTCGATAACAATGTAGTTAGTGACATTATACTTCAATATTATCACCAAGAAAAAGTCACTCAGAAGACTGATAAGAACAAATATCTGCCTGGTTTAAAAGTAACAGACTCTGGGTGAACTTCATAAATTAAAATCAGAAATATTTTTTCTTGTTTACTTTGTAAATTGTCCATATATCAACAACAAGAGAGCAGAGAATTAGAATCTATGCTGCATCAGTGATCTTACTTCTGCAATTGATGTACAAAATATAACGACCATTTCTATGTCTGTAGCATATGAAATAACTTACAACTTTATTCTTCTTAGAATCTAGAGTTTCAAAAGGTCTTCTTGCACTCATTAAATTCTGGAACATGAATGATTTCCACATAACAATTATGCATAACCGAAGTTATAAAACGGTTCTTGTACATGGTATCTAGCTTAGCAAAACCCAAATGGTGTTTAATTGAAAGATGAAGATTTTTTTTTCCAGCACTTGAGCTCCAACAGTAGCACAAACTTTGACAGAAAGAAAAAGAATGAGCAAGGTATATTAAGGCTGAGAGACATGGGACACAATTGTCTAAAACATCACAATCATTGGGCCCTTCATTATTCAGAACTTTTTTAACACCTAGAAATAACCATTGTATCTATTTTCTCTACTCAGTATTTAAATAGAAAAATTTAAAATAATCCTATTTCAGATGAAAATTCCCAGTTCGAATTAAATAAGAGTTACTGGAGTGTTGCTAAGATAACAGAAGCTATGATGTAATTTATTAGAGTTTTGTAAAAATTGCTAATGCAGGAACATTGACAGGTTGCAGTGACCACTTAAATCTACAAGCCTTCTTTGTAGTCAGAAAAATAAAAGCCTTTAGTGTTTTGTCATACTCATATGAGTGTGTGTATATGGAATATTCTGGAAGGAATCTGACAAGTAGTTGAAAAATATATTACAGAAATTTGGAAACCTGACAATATCTAGCATTCCTGAGTGACTCATGCTCTACTGAACTAATTGCAATAATCACTCAGATTTCCACATTTTGTAGGAACCTAGAATTTCTGGAAAATAGGAACTGAGCATGTAGGAATCAACTGCTCTGTTTATTTGATCTGTAAATACAGAAATAATCTGACACCTCTGTGATTCAGATTTCCTACCTATAAAATAAATCACAGATTTGCAGTTTTGGAAATTTGCCAAGAGCGCCTGCAAGAAAAGTGTCAGATAGACACTGAATGACATTGTTATAGAAGTTAAATCTGAAATGACAATTCAGCTGATCAAAGCAGTAGATCTACACCAACTTACCGCCTCACCAGAATGTCCTCATAGCACAGTTAATGACTGGAGGATTAAAAGTGTAAGACTCTTCAAGATTTCCCTGAAACAGAAAATCAAACATGTTTTATTTGCTTTTCTACAGCAACACCAATAAATTCTGAAGGGTTCAAGAAACAGAACTATTAAATACACTGATAATAAATAACTTCTGCTAACAGTAATCATTGAAAAGCAGCAAAACAAAGTGGAATTTCTAGAGTAACTGTGATGTGAAAGAATAAATCATATTCATACACAATTATTTATATTGAAATTATCTATACTTGATTGAAGTTGTTATGAAACAATTGTGTTCCAAATACATTGTCTTAGTCATAAACACTTTCTTTCTTTGTCACTGCGCTGGACCAACCCTTTTTCAATGTACTGTTTTGTGCAAAAATACTGTTTCATAACTGAACTTATGCTATTAGCTCTTTAAATATACAAAATGTATCACCAAAACCAGCAGTACTTGCACCAACTTGGTAAATCACCTTAGGCATATGAAAACAGAACTGTAGCCTTTTCAAAAGTAAAGTTATTTTTTCACATATCACAAACCTGTGACAACCTCTACCACATGGATATCCATTCAACCCACGCATTTAGCTTTTTCTCATTCGCAGTCAAGCTTAAGAGATGAGTCTGTGAAAACCCCATGATGTTCAACAAGGCCAAATGCAAGGTCCTGCATCTGACTGGGGAAGCCCAAACATAAGTACAGGCTGGGTGGAAAATGGATTGTGAGGAGAAAGATTTAGGGGCATTGGTTGATGGGAAGGAAAAGACAACCCAGTAAAGTGCACTTGCAGCTCAGAAAGCCAACTTCAGCCTGTGCAACATCAAAAGTGGTGTTCCCAGCAGGTCAGTGGAGGTGATTGTCTCCCTCTACTCTGCTCTTAGACCCCACCTGGAGTTGTGTATCCAAGGCTGAGGCATCCAGCAAAAGAAAGATATGGACCTGTTGGAACAAGTCCTGAAGAGAGACACTAAGTTGACCACAGGACTGAAGAATCTCTTCTATGAAGATAGGCTAGGAGAATTGGGGTTGCTCAGTCCAGAGAAAAAAAGGCTTTGGGGAGAATTTGTAGCACCTTCTAGAATCTGAAGGAGGCTTTCAAGAGGGCTGGAAATGGACTTTCGACAATGGCATGTAGTAATAGGCCAAGCAGTAATGGCCCTAAGTTTAAAGAGTGTATATTTAGGTAAGATATTAGGAAAGAATATGTTGCCCAAAGATGTTGTGGACTCCCCATCTGTGAAAGAGTACAAGGCCAGGCTGGAGAGGGCTGTTTACAACTGGTCTAATGGAAGAAGACCCAGGCAGGGGATCTGAATCTAGAAGATCTTTAAGGTGCCTTCCAATCATAACCATTCAATGAGTCTATGATTCTGTTATCTTTCCTTTGGGGTAAGGCTGGGAGAGGTAGAACTGTTCTGTCTGGAGAGAAGAAGGCTCAAGGGAAAACTCATCAAACATAAACAACTGAAGGGAAGATGCAAAGATGGAGTCAGACTGTTTGCTTTGGTGTCCAGTTGCTGTTTTCTTTGGTGTCCAAAATTGCTTTTTTGGACAAAAAGCAATAAGAAAAAGGAAACACAGGAAGAGCTGCATGACTATCAGAACACAGCTTTTTTTACTGTAACTAAATACTGAAGCTGTTTGCCAAGAATTGACTGTGAAATGTTCATCTTGGAAATACTGAAAAGCCATCTGGACATGGTCTTAGGTAACCTGCTTGCAGTACCTCTGCTTGAGCAGGGAGGTGGGCCCAGATCCAACCACAGACTACTCTGTGGTATTACAATATTTTTTACACAGCACTCATGAGTTTGTTTTTTATCCTCTCATTCAGCAGTCTGGGATTGATAACCACCTTCCACTGTTTTATATATCTCAGTCATGCCATTCAGAAATCACAATATTCCTAAATGATTTAGGAGTGAATAAAAGTAAATACCAATAAATGACCACCAATGATCAAGAACATTTCATCCTAAAAACTCTCTTCCCTGAAACTACTCTATTTTGTAACAGTTTCAGTGGTTTTGTTATTTTGTTTTGGGTTTTTGTTTTGTTTGTTTTGTTTTTTTAATTCACTGCATATGCAACATGAAGACAATTGTTGAAAATGGACAGGTAGAAAACTTTTGTTATGAGCAAATTTTAAGTAGTATAAAATACAAGGGAAACATATGTTTGGAGCACTTATTTAATATGATCTTGCAGGGATTTCAAATGTGGTGAAACATGGTTATACAGAACAATGGACTGAGTTAATCATTTTGATGTCAGAAGCATTTCACTATCTGCTTTATTTTCCACAGTCAGACTGGAAGCAGAGTGAATAGAAACACACAAATAGTAATGTTGTCAGGGCTGAAGGCTTAATGACATGGTTCAAATTACTACCTTGAATACATATTTCATTACATTGTAACATTGCTGTGTTTATGGCAGAGACTTAATAGGCTGATACTAACACCAGTTAGTATTTCCTTTATGTCTATAAAGCATCTTTTTTTTTTTTTTTACCTAAGTTGCTTAACTAATCATCACATCATAATAATGCTGATTAAGCTATATGAACTCATAAAATATGTCCTGAAAACTGGTGCACTATGCATTGTTCCTTTTTCATAAAAATGTATGCAAATATAAGATTCTTCCATTCTTTTATCAGTTCTCTTTGCTACTCTATACTATGTATTTTAGTTGCCTGTATTAAATTTTGTTTGCTCTAATTACATCTTGGTCTTTCATCACTTGAAAATTAGGAACTGCTCTGTTCACTGAAAGACTGTTTTCACATTCAGTACTTTCCCTTTTTGTTAACAGTACTATTTTTCATCAACTTTTGCTTAAAAAAACCAGAAATTCCAACCATAAAAACATAAAAAAATATTGCCTAAATATATTCTTAATATTCTTATTTGTTAAGGACCGTTTATATAGATTAATTTATGGTCATTTTCTCGAAGAATAAAAAATAGATTCTGTGTACATTTAAAAGAAAGAGGAAGAACTATTTCAGAGTTGCAGTAGAGGGACAGAAGTTGAGTAAGACTAACTTTTTCCTATATTTGGAGGCATACACACATTTCACCTCCCTCGTCCCCTGCACTGTTTTTCTCTACCTACCATTCCATGGCTCTTTTCTATTTTTACTCAATTTCTCTTGATAGTTTCACAGTTAGGCCTCATTCAGTTTTCTTCTCAGTACCAAAGATATCAGTATATCAGCATAGCTTTGAGCTTAAATCATAGATGATTAAACCACAAAAACTGACAAAATCAACAGCAGATCTGAATATCATAGGCTAGCTCTGGGAACTCATCTATTTTGTTTCCTAAACTTGCCAAAACAGAAAAATCTCTATCACTGGCTACTGTTTATTTAAAAGATAGAAAAAAATGATGAGCATGATGGGTTACATTGCTAAAAATATCAAGGGAATAATGTTGCTATACAGTCCCACAGGAGCAATAGGCTTGTCCCCACTTAAAAATAAAAGAACTTATAAAATGACTGTTATTTTTTACAAAAATACTCCTTCCCCTAAAAAATCTTTTGTGTCTCTGTAATCTTTATTCCCCGTATTTAAATATAAAAGACAAGACAGCAGATGTCACAGTTCCCAAACTTTGTTTCTAAGTCCATGTCACAAAATGCTAAAAGCTCTTGAGGGAAAAGATGTAGTCTGTGCTGAGTGGCTGTGAGTGGACTTCGGGTGAAGACATTGCTGTTAGATTCTGTATGAGCATAGCCAGGCCTCTCTCAGGTTTGTCACTGGTAAATTGAGTTGGCAGTCTTCTGCTATGTAACTGACATGCCATGCAAATAAGTTCATTGAAGAATACTGTGAAAGCATGTGAATCTATGATAGATAGAAAAATGAATAAATCTGAAGGTAACTAATTTAAATTTGACCTAATTAAGGTCAATTCTCGTTAGTCTTCTTCTTAATCACTCTAGTATTGAAATAATGAAAATGGGCATTCATTGTATTCCATACCTTACGCAGGCAAAACTAGCAGCTAACATGGAGCAGAGAGTATCTTCCATTGCTTCATGCTTTTCTGCCCTTTCCACTGTTTCTCCCTTGACAGAGTCCATGAGTCTAAAGAGCTCAGCACAGTCACTTAGGAAGAAAGAGTTTCATTTTCTGCAAGTTTACATTTTTGATGCAAGTCTGATACACCTGGACAGGGAAAGGGGCAGAAGCATATGAAATGGGACTTTTTGTGGTAACTAGATTGTATCTTGTTTTTTTCAAAAGAAAAACTTCTCTCAGGAGAAGGAAGGAAGCAGAAAAAGTGAGCTAGAAGTTGAATCTTCTACAGGCTGGAGGAACTTAGTCTTATTTAGAATTAGTGTCAGAAAGTAGACGCTATGCTTGTATCATTTTACTAAAAATATTTAAAAGGATGAAAGACTGCATAAAATGTTGGTATATACCTTAAATTCTCCTTTCATAGTAATTTATTTTCCCCCATAGAATTGAAAGTTATTTATTTTTAGGATTTTTTAGTTTTGACAAAGAGATTGTACTGTCAAAAATTGTTTTCTTATTAAGAGCAATTTTCCCCTTGCTGATACAATAACTGCCATCAACATCTGACACTCATTCTCAGGATGTGTGAGTACACCCTGTTTACTATCATCCTTGAAAATATGAAGTGTGAAAAATATGTATTTCTCAAATAAAATTTAGATTAAAATATTCCTTACCTAACCACTTGCTCTCAATCAAGAATGAATATCAAGAGATGCTCTGGCTCTAAGCAGCAACATGAAAGAGGAGGAAAAATATACATCTCTCAAACTAAAACATAGAAGTGTGAAGAATGACATCAAAATCAGGATTTTCAATATTCAGAAAATCTGGGATCTAATTTAATTCAATTTGTTTCCTTAGAGAACAAAACTGCAAAGTCTTTCAAAAAGACTAGATAAACCAGGAGAAACAAATATTTGTCTAAAAAACCCAGAGTATTTCACACTTCTAGAGGTAGCAGTATATATGCACATGATAATGAAAGGATAATGAAAAAAGTTGATTAAGAATTTTGTATCTGATGTGATACAAATGAGACTAAAAGATATTTATGAAACTAAAAGATATTTTGCCCTTAAACATTTTCTGAATATTTTCCTGATCCGTCAGTCGTGATTAATCCTGACCATTCAATTTCACCTGTGTATTTAGACAAGAAAGACTATAGCAGATGATGGAGCTAAGAGAGGCCTATTAAGACCTCTCACTTGCCTAACCTTGTTTCCACAGACTGAAACACAGTCTCCCTCTTAACGGTACAGCACAAATAGGCAGTCTTCCAGGAACAATTTTACAGCCAAGTAAATCAGTGTTTCTCCTCCTGTAAAGTCATTCTCAGTAGTATTCTCATTGCTATTAAGAGGTAGCACGATGAAAAATAATATCAAGAAACATGGTATTGCCCCAGTGGGAATGCAGTAGGAAGCAAAATAGAGGGGTTTCAGGCTGCTATTTAGAAGAGATTTAAGCTCTAGTAAACAGGACCCTGCAGAGAGATAAAGGGAAAATATGTTTAACACTTTTTCACCCATTAGAATAGCACCAGTGTTTTACCTTGCATTTCACAAAGTTTGACAATTTCTATTCCAGTGCTGCAGCAAACCCAAGCAGTAAAAGAGCCCCTAAATCATAAGAAAAAAATTAGTAGGGAAGATCTCCTCTAAGAAAATATCTGCCAGTAATAACAATTTAAACACTAGCATTTACTCTTCATGAGACAGAAGTTCTTGTCAGTCTTACCACAGGCTGAGGTGAAAGCAGCTGCAATGGCCAACCAAGGATGTCCCGGGCTTGGGCAGCCCTTGAGACCCGGCTAGTTGCAGGGCCCTGCTTCTGCCCGGTTCTGCTGATGTCCGGCCAGGGCCCTCCCCAGGTCCCAGTGTGCACACCTGTCCTGCCCATTCCCTCATATCGCTGCTGCAGAACAGGGTGTCTTCCCCACCACCACTGCAGCTCTTTCCCCCTGCCAGGGGAATGCACTCCACAGGCACACTGTATCAGGCCTGGTGTATCCACAACTCCCACACTCTCCTCCCAGGATGCCCTCACCTTCCGAAGCCCCTACGCGTGTGTGGGGGCCGCGTCCTAAGGCCAAGCCATGGTGAAAGGCACCACAGCTGTGCAGGAGGCTGCCCTGCAGCCCACCCTTCTGGGAGCCATGAGTCAGCACTCATGGCATGGCTGGAAGTCACAGTCAGACACCGTGAGGCCTTGCCAGGATGTGCCTCCCACTTTGATTCCCCTCAAGCCAGCCGCAATGGCGCCTGGCCAAGAGCCTGGGGCTGTGCCCACAGCTGCAGCTGAGCTGGTCATCCGCTCAGCTTTCCTCCAGCCCAGGGAAACTCTGGGCTGACCCATGTCTCTCCCCTCCCTGCTGCCTCCAGGACCTCCTCTTGCCCCTATGCTTCACCTTAATTCCATAACCTGGCCCTGGCTTGTGTGACTTTGCCATAGGCCCCTGCTCCTGCCCTGGTTCCAGGTCCCACCACAAAATAAATAAAAATTAATTTAAAAGTGCTGTTGTTCTTTTGCAGATGTGGAACAAGCACTTCCTCTTTGCCAAAAATTTAACTTGCTAGAGCCCTTTGAAAAAAAATTAAATTTTCCAATGTATTAAAAATTTAATTGCCTCTACAGTAAGAAATTTATCTGAGGGGGGGTTTTCTGGGTGCTTTTTTGGATTTGGAAAATTATTGAATAATGATCTGGGGGCATTGACATCAACTTGTCTCTTAATTCCATTATTAAAGGACTTATCAATTAAATTCTCTCTTTTTTTTTTTTTTTTACAAAGCCTATTGTCTAGTCAGTAAACTTTATGAGGTGAAAACTGTTGACAAACATTTTATCAGAGTTTGAGGCATAGAAGACGTCATCGCTAAACCAACTATTTTTTATGAACTTACTTGTAACTTGAAGAAACTGTGGTAGGGAAAATGCTCTGTACTTGAAATACAGCTAAAAGTTTTTCTTCTATGAAACCCACCAATCATCTTGGTAAAATTGGTAATTTTGTAAATAGGATTAATTTTAAAATTTCCTTCTTTTACTGCCCTTATTTTTTTATCAATTTAAAAATATTTTGTTTCTGAGGCTATTTTTGTTTTCAATGGCTTTTGTTTAGAAATTCTTCTGTTGTTTTGTTTCCTTTATATATCGAATTAATACAAATAGTACTCAACAGCATTTGGCATTTATGAAAATGGCATATTATCACACAGAAACTGTTCAGCAATGCCTATAAAATAATAAGGAAAATCTGCTACTAATGGGTCAACTTATGTATCACCCAAAATCTACAAAATAGGTATTGGTGAAATGAATTCACAAATAAGATAAAAATTAATGGTGGGTAGAGAGAAACCACAAAAATACCCCTGGAAATTCTGCCATTATTTCTTCTGGCCATACACCAAGAAGAAGTTATAAAATATATCCTGGAACAGGATTGCAGGAAATTTTTTACTTTTGTGCAGTGATTCTACCTTTTGTTGTTATTGTTCCTTTTGGTTATGGTTTTTGGGGGTTTTTCTTCTGTCTTTTTCTATTGTCAGAAAAAAACATCTGACATACTATGGAAAATTTCAAATTAGTACATATCAAAAGTTATGTTTTGTAGGAAAAAAATATATATTTATTAAATGTACTACATTTGTAAAGTGTGCTTTTCAAAATTCTAAATACATGAATAGAATTCCCCACTGCAAAAACTCTTGATGAGTGTTTGAAAATTGAGAACCCTATTTTAAGTCCTTTAAGTGATTGTGTGCTCCAGTACTGTGTGAGTGAAGCCAAAGTTGCCAAGACAGGTTGGCAAATAAAAGCCAAAGTGTTATTTTACCCATTCCTCTCTTCTCACATAATCTCACAATTGCACCTTATCTTTCTCACCCTTTTTAAATATAAAAGATTTCTACAGACAATTGATACAGGTGATCTTACACCACAAATGATAACAAATCCGGGTTAAAAGGAAAAGGACCAAGAGTCCTCCAAAGTCATCTGAACCTATGTGGCAAGAAAAGAAAAAATTTCTTTATGGAAATTAAAAAAAAAAAAGGAAAAGGAAAAGCAGAAAGGGAAGGGAAGTTCCGGGAAGGGAAGTTCTGGGAAGGGAAGGGAAGTTCCGGAAAGGAAAGGGAAGTTCCGGGAAGTTCCTTGAAGGGAAGGGAAGTTCTGCGAAGGGAAGTTCAGGGAAGGGAAGGGAAGTTCAGGGAAGTTCAGAGAAGGGAAGTTGAAGGGAAGGGAAGGGAAGTTCAGGGAAGGGAAGTTCCGGGAAGGGAAGGGAAGGGAAGTTCCGGGAAGTTCCGGGAAG
>JANIJU010000003.1:45970964-46089170 GCA_025504685.1 Leucosticte australis | reverse complement strand
TATATCTATATCTATATCTATATCTATATCTATATCTATATCTATATATGTGTGTGGCATTGTGTGTTTTTAGACTCAGTCATTCCCTTCGTAACTCAGTAATGGTTCGGTCCTCGGTTCCCCCCATGTACTTCCCTCACAATGGTTTCTCCCTATTGGAGCTGCCCCCCCTCCCCTGCCGGTCATGGTAACCATCCCTCTTATCTCGAGAATTCTCTGTGTCAGTCATTCCTTAATTTGATGTATGATTTGCCCCTGTGGTTTTTCCCCTCCCCTGTGTGATCCCCAGTGGCTTAGCTGTTACCCACGCTCCTCCCTGGGTCCTTGCTATTGGTAAGCTTTGTGTCTCCTCCTATCACACCCACTCCCTTTATCAGCGTCCCCCCGGGACCCTGTCTTGTTGCCTGTCCCTGAACCCACCGAGGAAGAGCAACATTAAGAGATCCTTGGTACTTATACAGGCGTCCCTCCTCCTTCCTTTGCCTTGGTACCTCGTAGCCGAAGATCCCGCCTGCGTCACCCACGCCGCAGACGGTAACCACTACCCAGGGTCCCGGAGGGGATCCGGGAGTGGCAGCTTCGTGTGGCCATCTTCGGCCTGGCCGGGGGCACCCTAGCCGGGCACCCGCACAGCCCCGCGGCCGCGGGAGAGAGGCTACACTTATTACTTGTTGTGCATAAATGTCTGATGCTCTAATCAATAAATGAAGCTTGCTGGACTCTCATATTGAGCGTCCTGAGACTTCCCTCACCGCGACAGAGTAGTTAGCACTGCAAAGAAGTTTGATGATGAATGCTAGAATAAGCAGTACTAGGTACCTAACAGGGCCCTGGGCATTTTTGAAGTGCTTTTGTGTCTTCATTCTCAGTTCTGTTTCATCTATGTATAGTCCCAAATTCAGACAACACTCGTTATTTCTTCCCAGCTAAATGCCTATAAATGTTAATTTCGCATCTGACTGGTGAGGATTTCAAGACAGCCAAGTTAGATATTGAATGATTTAGACACATTTGTGATTTAGACGTGAGTACACAGCCTCATAGATTTGCAAGTTTTAGCCAAAATAAATATAGGTATTCATATTCTGAAAAAAAAAATTAAAAATTCTTTGTAATCTCTTTGATGCTGGGAAGAAATTGCATGGTAAGATGGAATGGAAATGAGACCAACTAGAATGAAGAAATCAAGCCAGTTGAACCACTTGTATTAATACAAGTATACAGTGAAGGAGTATGGTGAGAGGTATTATGATTACGTAGTTAAATGATAGACTGATATCAGGTTATCGTGCCTGAAGTATTTGCTCTCCCAAGAAAACTTATACCAAATTATATTGTAATTTAAACTGCATGGTGAATCATTTATTTCCTGCTAGTCTGAGGTTTACATTTAATGTCTTTTACATCTCATTACGGTTACTAAGCTACAAATACCAGCAGTTAATTTCAGCCCACTGGATTTCAGTCTAAGGATTATTTACAGTGCCCTACCGTTAACTTTGTCTTTAGGTCCAGTGTTCATTACCTTGATACTGAGAGCTTAAAAGTGGCCAACACATGAAACATACTGGAAGATAATTTTTTTAATGTACTGACAGAGGCACACCTCCACCCATTTTTTCAATTTATTCTGATGAGAAAGAGCAGTATATTTTCCATTGTCATGAGCTAGGTTTTGGAAAGTAGCAAATTTGCAGGTAAACTTCCATGGTTGGCATCTTCCCATGTACTTACTGTATTCACACCATATTCTGAGGTCTCTACAGGGCCCCACTAGGTTTTCTAGGAGTTATTTGGATAATTGCAAAGAAAAGCATTTCTCAAGGAGTGGGGTACATCTTAATGGGAAATGTAGGACAATATTGATCAAGGGATATGCCAGCTACCTGAAGCAGCTATACTACTGTCAGTGTGATATTGTACTTGGGCTAACTAGAGAGAAAGACATGAAAAGCAGTCATAGGAAGATGCATAAGAAATGAGCTAAGGAGACCTCTGTGTAATCATTGTGATTAAAATACCTACATTCAGGTTATGTTACTAACCTTAATTGTAACTATATATTTTATGAAGTCTAGAAGACTTACAGAAAGATTAAATGTCAGAGGCACACTCTGTTTCAAGGCATACCTTGAAACCGAGTGTGCTTCTGAGATTTAATTGACAAATGTTACGCAAGTATTTTGTCTAAAAATGTCAAGAAGATCAAGAGGTTTTGAAGAACATCTTTGTGTAATTTTTTGTAATGATGCAGTGAATCTGTGACACACTTTTGCAAGAAATTGAGAAACTACTCAGTCTGGACAAAGTTGTTCCTTGTAAATACATGTAAAAAACTACAAAGCAGGCTCAATCTCTTACAGGTTCAGTGTCTTAAAGCATAAAAAAAAACTTGTCTCTTTGTAAAAAAACCTTTGTATTTAGTTGAAAGTAAGCATTACTATCAGAAGCCATGCATAAATTAGAAAAGCAGAAACACTCAGACTTTCTATACCCTCTGGTCTTAGCCATCTTAATTTAATACCGCGTAAGAAAAAAGGCAAACTTGCTGCCTTGCTAAGAGCCACTAGTCGGGGCTGTTGCATAAGAAATCTATATTAAGTCAATTCCTTACAAATACAATTGTAACCATTTCCATAAGCATGTTTTGTGCCATTAGGTAATACCTATAAACAGTTTGGATGAGTTTTAGCTTTTATTGTCCCCTATCTCCTATGTAATGAAAATAGTGAATTAGAAAGTGTATCATATTTAAAGCATCACATCTGTTTTAATTCCATTTTGATATTTTACTACAGGTAAAAAAAAAATATATATATATATATATATTAGACTAACTGGTAAATCTTCAAGCTAGGAACTCTAACAATTCAAAAAGGCAATAGGAAGGCTGCTTAATCATTTGAAACTACAGCTTCAAATGGGTGTTAATGCTGTGGAAATTTTCTTCCATTATACTGATAGTTTAAGGTGCAGAGGAAGAAAAACTCACCCCAAAGGTAAAAATATTATTGATACCCTTACCGTACTAACACATGAGTAAGAGATTTTTTTTTCTTATATTTTGCGTCTATTCAAAAACTGCAAACTGATTCTTGCTACATTTTAGCAACAGATTGTAATGGAGACTATAAACTATTTTTGTTAATTTGACTTTCTTCTTTAGTCTTTCCTTATATTCTGAAGGACTTATATTAACTGTATTTTAAAATAAGGCACCATAAAAATATAAATGTGAAATAAATATTCTTCTTTCTGAATAAAAACATGATTTTTATATTCTACCATAAGGTAAATTCTTTGCTGATGACACCTGTAAGCAACTTCACAGAAAGGACAGCTTTCAGCATTTTCTTTTATTATCGCTGCAAATAATATGTTTACCAGCAGCTAAAGATAGTCCTTTCTTGTCTACAATATCTGTACTCTTACAATTTCCCCTTGCCATGTAAGTTACTCTGTCTGTGAAAAATTCTAAGATTATAAATGAGGTGGTTATAATTTTTAGTTTTTAGAAACCAAAAGTATCTATAATTTTTAAGATAGTAATCCTGGAAAATATATGTGCTCATCGGATATTTGAAATTAAAGCAGGAAAATTAGAAATTTTTGTCACATTATCATTTTGATTCCTTGTCAAAAGAAAATAGCACCAGAAGTCTACAATTCTGGACTGTCTATCCAGTTAAAGTATATATACTTTAACTGGATAGACAGTTCTCTTTTTTCCTTTTTGAGGACTACAGACCTGTCTGTCACACAGATCCTTACCTTCAGAAGTTTAATAAGCTCAAATTATAGGCAAGAAATCTAAAGCATTTGCAGGCAATCAGCAGATCAAATATTCATGAAAGTGGGTAATTCAATTTAAAATATCCATGGACAGTTTGTTTCCATGGTTGTTTTACTACCCATGCATTGCTGAATGTGACATGAGAAGTGTTTAAACATTTTACAGAAGAAATCTGATTTTGTATATCAGTCCAAACTGAAGTTGCATATGATTTGTATACCGTCAGTTATTTAACAGCCTTATTCAAATACTACACATACAGGAAGTATATTTCCATTTAAAAAAATTCTGAAATTAAACAATGCATGAATTTTTCTATGTCATTATTTCTACATGATCATTATAGTTACCATTCACGGGACTAAATTGGAAACATACTTTTCATTTAAAAGAAAAAGAAAGAAAAAAATTACAGGCTTTAAAGTTCTGATTTATTCAGAGACTCTAATGGAACAGTCAAAAGCACAAATCCCAGTCTATCTCTTTTCCTGATTCAATTTTATGGCAGGAACTCTCACAGTCTGTATATAATCCATTTCCAGCATCAGGCAGAAATGTCAGTCCATGGGGAATTTAAACGACACAAGAGTCATTAACCTTAAATATGTCATGCTGGAAATATTCTCTATCTACTTTGAATTCATATATATATGCTCTAGTCTCACCCTTGTGAAAGACTACACTCCCAGGTTTGCAAGGCAGGATTCACACTCCTTCCACCCTAAAAATTCCATTGAAATAAATTGATTTTCTGAACCATAATCTGGCCTACTGATCGGACCACAAGTGTTCTATTGCAACTTTGGAGTATATTTCATTATTTTATAATGAATTTTCTAAAAAAGCATTTTAATAATTCAATAGTTAAAATTACATATTGCAGCTATTAGAAAGCTATTTGTTCTAGGTAAGCTAGTTTGCTAATTTTTTCAAGACTTAGTTGCAAGTGTGACAGGACATAAGCATACTATTGTGGCTTACTATGAGGAAAGCCAAGTCAGCTACTGGAGTGGATCTGAAGTGAAGCAAAACGGTAAAAGTTTTGAGTCATGTAGGAAGAATACCAGGTCTTCATACTGTATTATTTGAAAGATAAAAAACAATTGATGCCTTGGTTCAAGCATTCTGATTTGCTTAATCTCAAAATTAACTTTTCTTTTAGTGAGTTTAGTCCTGGGGAGAGTAATTTTGCCCTCACTTTCATGTTCATTGCTTTATAGGAATATGAACTCTCAGATAATGGAAGTGCATACCCACCTGGAGCTCCTGGAGGATCCCATGCTGGAGCAGGTGAGTGTGCCCAAATGCACCCCATAAAAGCCTGTACTGAAGCAGGCTCTGGGCAGGACAATAACCATATGGAGAGAGGAGCCCACACTGGAGCATGTTTGCTGGCAGGACTTGTCACCTGGTGGGGGTCCCACACTGGAGCAGCCTGTTCCTGTAGGACTGACCAAAAGGGAAGGGATCCATGCTAGAGCAGATAATGAGGAACTGCAGATTGTGGGGAGGACTGATATTCAGAAATTTCATGAAGGACTGTCTCCTGTGGGAGGCACCCCACATTGGTGTAGGTAAGAGTGTGAGGAGGAAGGAGTGGCAGAGACAAGGTGTGATAAACTTGCAGCAACTCCCACTTCCTCTCCCTCTGTACCAGTTAGGAGGAGGAGGTAGAGAAATTAGAAATTTAGTTGGACCCAGGAAGAAGGGAGGGAAGATTTGGAGTTATTTCTCATTGCTGTATTGTTGTTTTATTGAAAATAGAATAAATTATTTTTCCCAAGGTCAACTGTGTTTTGACTGTGATGATTGATAATCAATGAGTAATCTCTCCCTGCCCTCATCTCAATCCATAAGCATTTTGTTGTATCTTCTTTCCCATGTACAGCTGAAGAGGGGAGGTGAGAGCAGCTTTGGTGGGCACCTATCATCCATCCAGGTTCAACACACAATATATACCACCACTCTTTTGAAAGGCTTGGATATTAGTTTCATACAGTTTTTTGAAGGGTTTAAATACTAGAGCTTTAACGTCTGTAAACTTGACAGGTGTGAAGTTAGTGGATTTATAAGGACTCAGCACACTGAGGCCTCAGACCCCTCAGTTTCCTCTGAAGTAAACACCTCTGTACAAGGTCAGGACCTACAGTGCTGTAGAGGAGCAAAGTAAGAACTGGTCACAGAGTACCAATTTTGTTTGCTTTGACAATCTATGTAATCCTAAATTAGAGGCATGCTTCTAAGTAATCTACTGCATGATAATAAAGTGTTACATACAAAATATGTAAAAATCCTGGCAGATTTCCCAGATTTTACTAGTTTTACAGGTTTGCTATATGCTGGTCACACTTTAAGTCATGTGAGTTATGTACATATCAGGTATTTGAGGTAGCAAAATTCATCAGTTTAAGCAAATAGTCTTCATTTTAAGATATATGTCTGTAAAGATCATAAAAATTCATAGAGACAGCTCTGACCATTGCCAATGCTAGTAACTATATTAATTATAATACATGGAGAATATGAATATACAAATACTGCATTAACTTTCATGAATTTTCACACCACTGTAACACATCAGTTTTCTGTGTTCAATACCTGTAAAAGTGAGAAGGACAGGAATTTTCTAATATTGCTTTTAATGAAGATTAGCAATGTTACATTTCTGTTGTATTTCTTAGCCAACAAACTATTTAGAAACCAAAGAGAATATTCAGAGGGCCAAAGCAACCTGCATTGGTTGAATTTCTCTGGCTGACTCAAGTAATTTCTCTACTTCTCCAAGGCATCTACCCAACTGCAGTGACAGAGGCAGGGTCTTAAAAAATTAACATGTCATTCTATTATTTATTTATCTTTAATAGTGATTATTGATTTTCAAGGCTAGTTTCCAGTTCTTGGTGGCTAATTGGTAATGTTTAGGAAGGTTTTTTTAATATATTCGAAACAAGTTTTGTGCCTTTCACAATGCTCCCAGGGCAGGGAATGGGGGGAAAAAAAAAGGAAGAACACATTTCTGGCCACAAGAATGAACATGTGTATTCTATCATCCTACTCTGCCCTCAAGCCTCATTAGTGAAAAAGAAATCCTCCATCTTCACTAAACCTCCCACTTCATTAACATATGTTTTTTCTCCATTTTGTTACAAGAATTAAAATGAAAAAGTAAATTTTTAGTTAGTACTTAGATGTGAGAGAGAGACATTAAATCTGTTTCTGTAAAGTAAAAGATATTGCAAAGTTCCCTAAAGAAACATTATGAACCATAGGTGTAATATTCATTTACAATGGGAATCACAATATAATCCAGAACAAAAAACCTGTATGGAGAACCGCAGCAACAGGAAATTGATGTCAAAAATCAAACTGGTGAAAGGCAGAAACAGAGATAAAGCACTGATCTCTCTCTAAGAGCAAAAATACTGTATGTTTTGCTAAGACCAAGATTCCAAATTTTGCCTTCTGGAAACTGCTCTTAGGAAGGCTTCCCCAAAGGACTGAGATATAAGAAAATTGGAGTAATGATGTCAAGAGCTAGAATGGACAGTTTTAGGATTGAAGTCTTAGAGCTGCAAGCAGGCATATGTGTCTTTGCAGTTGTCCAGTAAGTCTTCAACAAAAAAAAAAAAAGTTCAGCTTGATAGATCAGAGAAATATGTCTTTCTAACTGCGGAAACAGCTCCCCGTCCAATGCCCAGAACAGGTGCAAAGCAGCAGTTGCATCGTTGGCACTAAAATACTGCAAACAATTTTTTGTTAGTTCAGCTCTATGCAGCATAATAAATTATGTCAATTTTACAATGTTCTATGCTGGTTTTTTTGCCTTTTTTCTTTTTTTTTTTTTTTTGGTATGAACATTACTTCCACTTGTCTGGACAGTTTAAATAAAACTTGGGCTAAGAAAGATCCTCAGCAGATAGAAACTGACCTTGCAATTTTGGCGCAGGAACTCTGCTCTGGATTCGGTCCCTATAGTGTAGATTAAAATTAAATTCTTTCTTTATCATTACTGTTCTTTTCTGTTATAGCTGTGTCCGCAGTGCAAAACTGATACAGCATTAAATGCTGAGGTCCTGGTAACATTAAAAGAATTGAAGTCTGGTGGTTAACAGCTTCTAAATCTCCTGCAATATTAATTCCTTTTCCTTTCCTTTATTCCTTTTTGTCCATTTGTTCCAGCTTCTTAAATTATTTTAACACCTTTCCTTCTTTTCATCAGGATGAAGTGAAAAATACTTGCCTTTTCTCACTAATATGTGTTATGTGCCCAGAATACACAAGTTCTTGTAAAAAATCTACAAAGACTACTTTGTCAATATAGAGAATATGTAGCACAGGAAACTGAGAAAAAAATTCTTAATATAAAAATATTTGCTTTGTGAGGGAAATAACGGAAGAACAAAAATAGCCATAATAATTTATTTTCTTAGTTAACATTCTCAGAATGATTAAATAATTTAAGTTGGAAGGATCAACTTTGGGAGGCCTGCAGCACAACCTCCTGTTCAGAGCAGGGTTGATCCTTAATTCAGACAAAAATAGCTCAGTCTTCTCCAGCTGAGCCTTGAAAACTTCCAAGAATGGATATGGGATACTACCACTGGACAACCTGTTTTACTGCTGGGCTGTCCTCCTGGAGAAAAGGCTTCTCCTTTCCAGCCTGAGCTTTTAATGTTAAAGCTTGTTTTGCTACCTTTCAACTTCCTGCTACACACCACTGTGAAAAGCCTGACTGCATCTCTTTTTCCCCTTCTAGTGGTGCTGGCAATACTGTTGAGTCCCCCTGAAGCCACCCTTTCTCTCAGCTGAACCAGCCCTGGTGCCACAGCCTCTTCTCACAGGGCAAGGGTTCCAGGCATCATCATCCTAATTGCAGTCCCTGAATCCACTCCACTATTTCCATGTCCTTCACATTATTTAGGGATCAAAACTGAATGAAATATCCAGATATGGTCTAATGGATGTGACATAGGAGAATATAATCTCTTCCCTTGATGCCCCTGTTCATAAAGCCCAGTACATTTTTGGACTTTGCTGCTGGGGTGCATTGCTGATTTCACTCTATTGTACTACAGCCATAATATAAAAATATGGGTGCCTTAATCCATCTTTTCTATTGCATTCTTTCTTTTTCTTGAGAACAAGTAATTCAATTCTTGTGTTACACTGAAAAATTTTAATCACTTCCTGCACTGCCAGTGAAACAGCAGGTTTCTTTACTTTTTTCAAGGGACATACTGCTTAAACATCCCAAACTCCATAATCTTTCTCTAAATGTTCTTATAATGATTTTAGTCTTCTGTACCAGATTTATTATTTCGACTTCTACCTACTTCACTGTTACAGAATCATTCCTTTTTTCCCATATATGAACATTATAGGCATTCTGAACTATCTTCTAATTACATTATAGACACACAGAACAATTTTCCAGTTATCTACACCTTGCAAAATTACGCGATAACTGCTTCACTTGTGTTAATATTTTTAATGTCAGTGGTGATCATCTGTATTAAAAAAAACAATTTTATCATGTTATGGTCCTTCACCACTCTATAAAAAAGAGCATGCAAACTAAAATAAACAAAAACAACAAAAAGTAAAAGGAAGAGACAAAATATAGATGTATAGATTTGTATGTTCACTAAAATAATATAAGATTACTTTGTCCTTTAAGCTGTAAAAAATATAAGGAAAATTGAAATAAATTCCAGACCAGAGCTAATGTGTACCTTAAGTCTGTCTACAGACAGTAGAAATATAGCCAATGCCTATTTTTCACTGAAATTAGGTATTAATATACTAAAAAGAGGATGACATGAAAATGGAACCTAAGAGCTGATTATTTAGAATCACAGAATCATAGAATATACTGAGTTGGAAGGGGCCCATCAGAATCACTAAGCCCAACTCCTGGCTCTACACAGGACACCCCAAGAATCACACAATGTACCTGAGAGCATTGTCCAAATGCTTCTCTAACTCTGTCACACTGGTGCTGTGGTGTCTTCTCTGTTCCACTGTGCAAACACCATCTGTGTGAGGAGCCTTTTTCTAATATCTAACCTAAACCTCCCAACTCAGCTTCATGACATTCCCCCAGAACTTGTCATTGGTTACAAGAGTAAAGAGGTCAGTGTCTATCCATCCACTTCCCCTCATGAGGACACTGAAGATTTCAGGGAGGTCTCCCGTAAGTTTTGTCCTCTCCAGGTTGAATAAACCAAGTGACATCAGCTGCTGCTCATAAGGGACTCTTCAGAGTCTTCACCATCCTCAGGGCCCTCCTCTGAAAGGTCTCTAATAGCTTAATTTCTTTTTTATATTAAAACTGCTCCCAGCACTCAAGGCGAGGCTGCTTCAGTGCAGAGCAGAGCAGGACAATCCCCTTGTTTGTCTAAGACCTTTTGGTCCTTTCCTCAGTGCTGCTCTTCAGATTCTCATTCCCCGGTCTATCCACACAACCAGGGTTGCCTGTCCCAGGTGTAGAATCCAGCACCTCCTGGTTGGTGAATGACCATCTCTCTAATTTATCCCTGCCCTTGAGGGAGTGAACATCTGCTTCCATTTTATTGTTGTTGGCAGCCAGACTTCAAGTCCTGCATCCAGTATCTAGCATTTATCCCAGCAAATGTTCTACTACCTAAATACTCAAGAATTTTACAGGTATGTTCTAATAATGAACACAGTATCCAAGCTACATCTCAGAGATAGCATAATAGTATGAAATCTCTGATTCTGCTAATTGGAAGGTGCCATTTCCAGAGAATACTTTGAACCATCACTTTAGAGTAAATTGCTTCAGCTCATCATAAGTTCTAATGATTTTTTGTTTTCTTCTAAAGAAAGACAGGAAAGCATAACTTTATATCACATGCATTGCAATTCTCTATGGCTGTCATTTACAGAGTTTGATACTGTTGTTTTAAATTGACATATAATCTTAAAAAACTAGTCCAGGATCTTTATAAAGAGAATTTGCATCTGTTATACTTTTCTTTCCCTTTTATTTGCTTTACATAAAGCAAATAATTATCTTAAAAATAAATTAAAAAAACCTTAAGATATTTATAAGTTTGTCATTATAGAACATAATGCTGTATCACTAAGAAATTCCCCCTTTGGATTGTTCTGAAACTGACAGTGAAATGTAAGCAAGGTCATGTCACAAACAGCCTGAAATTATGATGCATGTGGAAAAAGTATGATCATTAAATGGTGGACAGATGCTCCATACACTTCAGTACTATCAGAGGGCACTCATGACTTTTTATTAAGTACAAGGATAAGAAAAAACCCCAAATATTAGACTGAATACTGATGGTGTGAAACTGTTTCAAGCGTAAGTAGACAAGACATCAGCACTGAAGATGAACATGCTTTATCATTTTATTATGTAGTTCTATTTCTCTTAAGTACTTTTATCATCCATAACATTTTCACTTATACTTCAAATTATCTGTATCTGCCAGGAAGCTACTCTGAGCCTTTGTGTGAAAATATTCTCAGTCTCTATTTTTCTTAGGCTTGTGGACTTAGAGTGCATATGAAATTCTATGAGGGGCTATTTTCAGAAAATTTTCTAGCTATTCTAAAAATGCAAGTGCACTGAGTCTTAAGACAATGCAGCAAGGTCAACAATGCTATTTCATCAAAAAGTCATTGGAGAAAAAGGTAGCTATTTTGTCCTTGGTTGTTTAACAATTTTCTTGGTCTAGTAAACTGCTATGTGGCCATAAGGATCTGTCCATGCAGCTTAAATTTCAGGAGTCTTAAAAAATTCTCATGGATCTTCATTTAATAATTCACTTACTTTTTATTTAAATCTTCGTTTAGCCAAACCAACACTGAAATTGACTTGAAGACAATTCAGATTAATAAATATTTGCTGATGGTAGAGACGCTTAAGGAAAAGTTCTTAAAACATGTGTGATATTGCAAAGTATAGTGAATTTCAGAGGAAATTGGGAAAAGTTCTTTCTTCATAGATTTCTGAGTATTGACAAAGCAAAAAAAGTCAACAGTTACAGTTGTAAACAAATAAAGGAAATTATTAATGAGAAAGGCAATTTTCTTGCAATAGTAGAGACAGTCTTAGCAACAGAACTAGCTGCTAATTTCTCAACATGTAAATTGCTTTCAGAAAGTGAAGTGTCTTCTCATCTTGAACCACCTAAGCATTTTATTACTATTCACATATTTTAGATACATACCTTTTTGCATAGCACTTACAAGAAAAACATCCCACAACAAAACCCATATTAATTTTACTAGTAATTTTTTTTTCACATCTACCTAACAGCCAATAAAATGCGCAAATTTATACTAATTTGTGAAGTATCTAAAACCACACAGGTCTTGCTAAAATCTACCTATATTTATTTTCTGTATCTGGATATCATCAAACTGATATTATTGAGTTTCTAAAGACCACCAGTAAATATTAGACCTTTAACAAGAAAGTTTATTTTTAAAAGATACATTGTTTCAGAAACCTTAATCAGTTTTAACTGATCACTTGACAGATCAGTTTTGGAATAAAATAAATGTATTTGTTTCAAAAATAAATTTATTTGTTTCTTGAGAGCTTGATTTTTTTTAATGGTAAATAAGAGTCTCCTTCCTCTCTTCATGACACGATGCATCTAAGCAGACAGATTTTTCATGGCTTTACTCAGACAAGCAGATATGAATAGCACCTACTTTGTTTACAACCTCCTGATATTTTCATAGTTTCTTGGGTCAGAAACTTCCGCTAAAACACTATGTATCAGTTGCATACTCCCACAGAAGAATTTCCAGAAGAGCTAATTACTCTTTGAGGGAATCAATGGAAAATCATAGTTTCTTAAGAAATCAGTGCTTTTTCCTCTTGCCTGAACATCAAATGTTTCCTGAACTCAAGACAATGCAAGCTGCTCATTGTCCCTAGCAAGTCACTGAAAAAATTCAAAGTTGTATATATTGAAAGATTCCCTTTTTATCTTTTCTATACCTCAAGAAGGAAAAAAAAATAGCCTATTGTTTAATACAATGCCTAAAAAGTCCAACAAAATTTTCAAAATATGTAGACATATTTCCATAACTTCCTGGGTGTTTGGGGTTTAGGGTTCTTTTTGTCTCTCAATATGCTTTCTGGTTACTCAGAAAAGAGAATCTTCTTCTGCTACCATTTATAATCTATTCTGTACACACAATCATACAGGTAACATGTTGTTAGTTCAAATCACAGCACTCAGCATTCCTACTGTTCCCACAGAAACAGACACAGATATACAGAATGCTTTCTATTTATATTCAGCCAATAGTCATTTAATGCTTCATGAAGATGCACAACTTCAGCAGCTTTACACTTAAAGTAACTATAACTGTTAGCCCCCATTATTCTTACCGCAATTTAGGCAGTTAGGGTGTCAAAAAAACAACTTCATAATTTTTATCACAATGTGGTAATTTTTTGTGGTCACACCTCCTGTACCTTTAGTGGATTCAGGATTGTGTTGAAACATACAACACAAAATATTCCTAATCCCTAGGGTGGATTTCTCATATTCTTTTCCATATTCTTAATAAGAATATGTATTCTCCTTTACGGGAGTACCTCAATCAGACCTTGAAATGAACAAACTTATTTTGCAGCAGAACCTCCTCCCTTCTTCCTTGTTCACCAAGAAATAATCTCCTTACATCCCTGCTTTGCAAGAACACAAAAGACAACCACAGAAAGTGAACAGAATTGATAATGAGTACCCAGTTTCAAAAGAATGAGAGTGGAGGTAAGGAAGGGACTTAAAAATTATTTTTGTGCCTGCTACCAGACTCTGACCAAATATATCCAGGAAAGAAAATACTAAGAAGAATTATGATGGGAAAAGCTTATTTGCTTTCTTGTCTTGCTTTGTATTTATACCATTTCCCAGTTTAACAGGCATTCTCAGAGAACTTTGATGCGCAAATTAGAATCTATGTCTCTTCTTGTCTGCATGCTAAGCATCTAAAGAGTGTTGAATAGATTTAAAATCTGGGCAAAACTCTTCCAGATTACTTCCTGCCATAAAAGCAATTAGTCAAAAATTAACCTATTTCTGATTCTGTTGATGTTTAAGAGTTTCGTTTCCATTATATCAGAGACAGCTATATAAAAGTGATGTAATATAGGAAGTCAGGTACAATGTTAACTGTACGATCTTATATGATTCCATACCAATTAAAAGGATTTGAATTATCTTCATATGCATAAAGGATTAGGTGCTTGAATTCTGCGTATAACAAAGTATGAACTGATAGAAATTGACATAAAGCAATAAATTCCTTGGTGGGCAGGGTGGGGAGAAGAAAAGGCAAAATTGCCCAAAAAATCCAGTAGTCTGAGTTCAGAGGTGGAAATAAAATCATGGTATGCATCATGTTCCCCAGGCTTGCATGCAGTATTGTTTTAATTTGAAATTCTGACTACATTGAAAGCTTGCTAAAAATCTCCCTTGATCTAATTCTGAAAAAATATTCCTATGTCTATTACAGTTACAAAATCACATTCTTAAAAAGCAGGGATATAATTAAAAGAAGATCTATCCTACTATCTCTGTGAACTAGAATTCAACGCAATTGTTCAATATCAACATTAGCAATAGAACACTTTTTCTGTGTTTTCTGCGTGTGTATTTAGGGAGAAATTCTATACCTTTTAATTTATACTGTGTGGCTAGCTGAAGTTAAAAGGATTTCCAGTAAGCAAACTATTTGCAGCAATAAATAACGTTTATCATTTATTGATAAATGTTTTACTGAGCATAAAATCACACATTAAAATGCTATTATTTTCATATCCTTATAAAATTGGTTTCTTGAATGACAGGCATTTTACTTCTTGAGCAATACTAAAATTTGAAAACAAAATAAAACAAAAACTAAACAGAAGGAGAGCAGTTCACAGAATTGCAGAATGACAGAGGAGGTAACAAGCTATTGGACCTTAGTCTGCCTGGACCTACTCATAGATTTCCCACTAAAGTCTAAAGTATGGATATGTCTTCTAAACACTGAGAAACTTGTTCTATATGATAATGAAGTCAAGTAATTTCAGGGAAATTTAACTCATTTCTCTGAAAGCTATTGGCCTAAAAGTCATGAAAAGAAAATACTAGAAATATCATGATCCAATCTAACATCTCTTCAGCAAGCTGACTATTTGTTCACAATTTTAAAGTGAACTTAAGAAGAGACTTGAAACAGCTGGTGTGGGGTGCTTTCATCTGAGTTAATATTTAAATATGACCTCAGTAATCAAAGATTTCTCTACTTTGAAGACTACATAATCCAATTCATGATAAAATGAGATGCAACATAGGACTTCATTTTGAATTACTATCTTGACTGAATAAGAATGAAGCATAAAGTCTAAAAATGCATTATCTTTAGTGGTTTACAGCATGTTAAATTCCTTAATTGAGTTGATACATCTGTATAATGAGAAAAAGGCAGGCAAAAAGTCCTCTCATTTTTTCTTAGTTTATTTTTCTTAATATAACAATTCTGCTTTTTGAATTAGTTTGTATTATTGACAGTTATTGATCATTTAATAGTAACACTGGTAATGAGCAGCTAAGCCAGAAAAATCTATTCCTGATCTCTAGATCAATTTGCAAAATGTTGTTGCAGCTAGAATTGAAAAACTGAAATTGTACACTAGTTTTTTCATTAAGCACTCTATTTTAACACTTGTTAAAACAAAATTAATATTAGATATATCTTTCTAGATTATCATAACTAGAGTTCTGTTTCCTGGGTCAAAATAAGTTCAACTTTTAAAGATTTTCAATGTTTTTTAAAATGTATTTTTGAAACTAGTATTCTCTAGAGCTGTGTTGATTTGAAGAGAAAAGTTTCCTGGTTCAACAAAGAGTTAATGACCTTATATGTAAACTGCTACTATTAAAAACTTGATTTTTATTCATTAAAACACAAAAATACTTAGAAATAATTATAATTTTAGAAATATTTTAAACTAGCAGGTAGGCATTCTTTTTGGACATAGAGATGGATTTCTATGAAAGAAGAAGTCAATTCTATTGTTTAGAAAATAAGATTTATCATCCATTAAAAATTATCTAATGCCTCTACTGTAACTTTGACTCCCACATACGAAGATGTTTTCCAAGGTATCCAGTATTGGATGAATAGCTTCTTAATTCAAGTTTTGTTTAGCTGCTGGGGGTGGTTAGTAACATCAATATCAATGTTGTAGAGCACAGTATCACAGAACAGTTACCTTTGGAAGGGTTATCCTTCCTGCCTCCTCAAACAAGATAAGGACCTTGTCCAGGAAGCTCTTGGATACCTCAAAGAATGGAGCATCCACAACCCCTCTGTGCACTCTGCCAGTTCTGAGTCACCCTCACACTGAGAAAGTGTTCCCTGATGTTCAGATGGAAGCTCCCGTGATTCAGTTTATGTGCATTACTTCATGTCCCATCACTGGGACCACTGGGAACCTGTGGGCACCACTGAATGTTTGGGATTTTATATTATTTCCAAGGATGGAGACTCTACAACCTCCCTGAGAAACTTATTCAGGTGCTCAGTCAGCCCAAAGTAAAAAGAAAGTTTTGCTAATGTGAACAGTACTGCATCTCAGTCTAAGCCCACTGCCTCTTTCCCTGTCATTGGCCACCATCAAGAAGATCCTGGTTTTGTTTCCTTGCAACCTGCCTTCAGATATTTGCACACATTGAAGAGATCACCCTGAGTTTTCCCCTATGCCAAGCTGAACAGGTCTGTTTCTCTAAGTCTTCCCTAACAGGAGTTTCTCCAGCCCATAAATCATTTTTGTGGCCTTTTTTGAACTCTCTCTAACATGTCCGTAGCTCCCTGAAACTGAGGAACCCCAAAGTGAACACAATGTTCTGGTATATAGAAGTCATGTGGCCTCACCAGTGTCCAGTAAAAAGGAAGATCATGTTTGATCTGCTGACAATCCTTCTCCTAGCCTAAGAAGGTGTTGGTCATCTTGGTTTCAAGTGCCCAGTGGTAGCTCATGCTCAACTTGGATACCTCCATAACCTCTTCAAAACCATTTCCCAGATGGATGAGCCCAGAGTGATTCCTTTCCTTCTAGGTGCCAGTTTCAGCATTTCCTTAACTTCGTTAGGTTGGTGTCAGACTATTTCTCCAGGCTATTGAGGTCTCTTTTCATGACAGCACAAACCTCCGGTCTATCAGTTACCCCTGCCACTTCTGTGTCATTTACAAAACTGTTGAGGCTACACTCTCCCCCATTCTCCAGATATTTAAAAAGAGTACTGAACAGGGTCAGACAGGATTGGCCCCTAGTACATGTCACTAGCTCCTGGTTTCCAAGCAGATTTTATTCCACTCACTACCATGTTCTGGCTTTGTCTATTCTGCTGTCTTTCAAATGATCTCACTGCCCACCTCCAAAACTTATCAACGGCTTGCCAGTGCAGACATCATCGGAGGATGTGACTGGCACCACCTTTTTCTGACCCCTGGTAATAATGTTACCATCATTCTGTAAAGAATTCCTAAAAGAAACTGTGTCTTTAATGTCAGGGGAAATAGGCTGTGTCAAAAGACATAGTGAAATCTATGAAGAAAGCATCCCCTGTTCTCATCTACCAAACCTGTCCTTTCAGCATTGGTTATTAAGTTGATTAAGCATGACTCCCTCTTGGTAAACTCATACTGAGTGCTTCTGGTAGTTTTCTTCTTGGTTGATTGTCTGGAAATGATTTTCAGGACCCTTTCCACAGATGAAGGTGATGCCTGTAGCTCTCTGGGTCTTTCTTCTTGCTGTTCTTGAAGATAGAAATGACATTTATTTCCTGAGGTCCTCAGGCACCTCTTGTAATCACCATGATCTCTTGAAGATAATCAAGAGCGGCTTGACTCATCAACTCATCAATATCCATGGATTTATGGATATAAAGGCTGTTCAAGTTTTCCCTAGCCATCTTCTCTTTCACCAATTATATAACTTTCCTACTTCAGATGTTGTTCCTGGTTTTAGCTATCTGGGATTTTTAAAGACCAATTTTGCTAGTAAAGATGATAGCAAAAAGAGTTGCCTTTGACATCAGACTCCATTTCATCAGACACTCTCTCTGGGCTTTGATTTTCCTACCTGCATGCCACCATGCTTAAATAGTGTCTTTTTATTCCTACCAGGTTACCTATCCCTATTTCCAACCTTCATATATTTTTATGAATGAGTTTTGTCGGAACATGTTCCCACATGCAAGCCCCCAGATATTTTGCCTGTCTTCCTGCTTGTTGGGATATACTGCTCTAAGATTGAAGGACATGAGTCCTAAACATCAACCATTTCTCCTGGGGCTTCCTTCCAACCAAGGCTTTATGTAATGGGATTGTTTTAAGATGAGCCTCAAAACTCAAGCCAATTCCTGCTCTCTTGAAGTTAGGATTGCAACGTTCTTTTTGCTCTGCTTCCTCCTTTCAGACTCCTGAACTCCACCATCTCATGGGAATGGTAATCAAGGCTGCCTTTGACTTTCATAATCCTTCCTTGTGTGAGAGTATGAAGTTCAGCAAAGCACCTCTACACTCTGGTTCCTTTCTCACTTGAGCCGAGAAATTGTCACTTCAGGAATGTCCTGCATGGTTTATGTCATGCCCTGTTGTCCCTGTTCCAGAAGATACTGGTATGATTAAAATCTGCCATGAGGATCAGGACCTGCTAATGAAGCTCCTTCTAGCTCTCTGTAGGTCTCACCTTGTTCTTCTTGGTCAGGTGGTCTACAATAGATGCCCAATAGACACTGTTACCCGAAAGTTCTCAGTTTGTTCATCATCCATCTCCAAGAAAAACTCTCTGCCTTTCAGCTGCTCTCTTAAATAAAGGACATCTGTCTTCTCATTTTCCTGCTCTGTCCATCCTAAAAAGTAGCCCTAATAACTCAGTTGAAGTACTCCAATCATGTAAGCTGTTCCACTGCATCAATGTGATTCCAACTAGACCAAAGTTTTGCCGCTCTACACAGATTTACCATGTTTCTTCCCCATGCTACATTTGTTACTATACAGACACTTCAGACAAGCATCTCTGATGATCTCCCAGAAGGTGCTTAGGGGGAGAAAAAATATGTTTTGATATTTCATATGGTATTTTAAAAGTGAGTCATGACATAAAAAATAAGTTTAGAAAAATTTTCCCAAAGTTCTTTTGGAGTAAACAGAATTTTAATTGGATAGACATATAACATAGGAACAGATAATCATTCTTTCCAAATCACTTAACAATTTTTTATTCTATTCATATTTCAATTTCAGGAAGAACAGAATTTCTGTGAACAGAAAAAAACTACCTTTTACCAGAAGATTTCAAATATTTATTGACCTAAATCAACATATTAGTAGTGAGACCAATTTACAGGTTAGTTTGTTACAAATTTTTTAATAAACATTGATTCCAACTTTTCTCTCTTTTTCCCATGAGTCACACGGCAATGTTATTTGTATAACAGAGATTATATTCCTAATTAATTTTGTTTCATGAAAAATTTATTAGTAAAATATGCTTTAGTTACTCCTCATTATACAGGAGCTTTTAAAACTAAACTCTAGATACAACATGCATGAGGAAAATGTCCACTTTGGCCAGAGGAGTTAGCTTACAAAGGTCAAAGTTTTATCAACAGCAGAAGGAAAAATTTCTGTCTGCTTGGATATTGGAGGAAATAACTCCTCAACATTTTTTGGAATTTTTGCAAAGTAAGCAGTGAGCATACATTGGAAGCAATAAGGCCCTCCTGTCTCATATTTTGAGTACTGAATGGAGGCACAGCTGAAGGGAGATAGAAATTAACTTTAATTAACTTCTATCAAATGTAAGTATAACCATGAAAAAATAAATGAAAACTCAGGGTTCTGCACAGGTCTGTTTCACAAGGAAACACATCGGGGCAACATAATTTTGAACCAATATTTATGCTTAACAAAAAGTACTAAAACAGATAGAAGCCTCTTCTATAAATGCTTCTATTTATTTTCCTGTTATCTTGTTAGACCAAATAGTTCAGATGCTTTCTAGAATTTAACAAGCAAGTAGCAGAGTGATTAAGACTCAAGAGCTGATGACAATGAACTGCATGGTCACATGAACTTATAGGAATGGAGTGCAATCTTGAAAGAAAGCCTGGACAGGTTGGAAGACGGTGCTATCAATAACTGTGCAAAATTCAAATTTGAATTTTAACAAAGCCAAATGTCCTGGCATGACATTACAAGAGAGCTCAGTCCAGACTAAAAAGTGTGTGGCTGGGGAGAAGCCTTGCCAGAAGGGAGTGGACAACAAGCTGAACAGGAGTCAAAAAAGGCAAATGGGATCCTGTACTGCATCCCCAGGGGCATTGCCAGCATAGATATCATGATCATCCCACTCAGGCTTGTCAGGCCATTCCTGGAATATACTATATTCAGTTCTCAACCCCACACTTCAAGAAAGATGCAGACAGACTGGAGAGGCTCCAAAGGAGGACCACAATAACAATCAAACAGCTGGAGAATCTGCCTTAGGGGGAAAGACTAAAGGAGTTAGGTCTCTGGTGCCTGTAGAAGAGAAAAACTCAGGGGGAAACTGATCACAGCATTCCAGTACCTAAAGTGTGGCTACAAAAAATCAGAACTTTATAAAAATCAATGATGTTAATTGTCACTTGTTTGGGAACAACAACAAAAAAGTGTATATTTATTTTTGAGTTTAAGCTACCATTTGCAAATCAATTTTCTGTGTAACATATGGTATACTCCAGCACATGCAGAAAGTAAAATAAACCAGGACTATTTAGTTCCCAGTGACCTGCAGCAAAGAGGTTGCATGTTGCAAACCAATTGTGCTGTGCGACTGACTCAGTGCATCACAGTTTGGTCTGATAAATCTTACTGGTTCAGCTACAGCTTAATACTTAACTGTAGTTAAGCAAAAATGCAGAAACATGCAACTACATATATCCCAAGAAGGAGATCAAATTAATAGTTTCTCTATGTTTCAGAACCCTGCAGGCAGAATGATGCCAAATAGATCAGAAAATTCAGACTGGTTGGATCTTAGAGGTCTTTCCCAGCCTTAATCAATCTATGACTGTGTAAGGATATGACAGACCTGTCAGTGAACTGAGCTGATAATTCCTGAGCTGACACTTGTATCACATTCCACATATTACTTAGGATTCCTGTCTTCCCTGCCTTTTCTTTTGTTTGTTTTGTTTTTTTTTTTCATTATTCAGGGCATAAGATCCTGCCTGACTTCTGTCAAGGGAGCTTATAGTATTTCATATTCTATGAGAAAAAAATAAATCCATTAATGGAAAACCTGAATTTTGCCTTCTATAACAGATAGAATGTCTCAAGATAAAATGGTACCTAAATAATGATAAATTTCTGATATTAGTCATTCTTGTCATATTAGAGACACCTATAACTATGTTTTGTTTACATAAAACAAGTTTCCCTAGCTGATTTCTCAACAGAACTTTGGTAAGAAATTAAAATAATGGGTCTTACTGCAGCAGATTTCTCTGATGACAGTTAGCAAATTTTCAATGCTTGAGAACTTAAAAAATATTTTGACAACTAGCAGCGAAAGCTTTCAAGCCAATTCCACTTCCACAAAAAAGTGTCATAACTTTTTATTATGTGTTTATTTTCGTGGATGTTTATTATGTCTATTAGAACAATTTTTTTTACTGTGAGGGTGGTGTGATACTGAAATACATTGCCAAAGGAAGTTTTGGATGCTCCAGTCCTCTCAGTGTTCAAAACCAGGCTGAACCATTTTGGCAATTTGGTCTCCTGAAAGGTAATCTCTGCCCATTACAGGAGGGTTTGGATTAGATGATTTTTAAGATCCCTTCCAACCCTAGACATTCTATGATTCTATGACTGTAGATTAAGAGGAATGAGCAAACCTGATTTATTGCAAAGAACTGTCCAGTTTCTAACATACTATGCTTCAGCTCTACTTTCACTTCAATATTAAACATTAATGAGTTTATGTTCAAATAATCACATACTAAATAGGGAAAAATTAGTAACATTTCTGTGTAAATAGGTACATATTTTATTTAGTGTGAACACTAGAATCCACCTACCATATACAATCCAAGATACTGTAATTTTCACCAGACAAATAGTCTGATTTCAAGACGTACATCAAAAAATAAAGGCTGATCTCAAAGTTCTAAAGCTCAGACTTACTGAGTATCCCTGCTGCTATATCCTGCAGTTTCATTCCTTGTGACAATCCAGCACAATAATACCTTGAGCAGTCAGGCCACATTTCAGGCACTAAATCAGTCTCTAATCTCTAATCTCTAATCTCTCACTAAGTCAATTGAGTATCTGCAAGATATCTTCCTATGACCACCTGTACTTGCCTATATATGGAAGACCAATGCACCCTTACAGATGAAAAATTACTTCTCAGTTCTCATTTCCCATCTCTCAACCCATTTGTTGCCTTTGTTGCTTTCCTTAGTATTAGTTGAAGCAAATTCCTTAAAATTAGACATTCACTTCTGTTTATTAACATCTAATACTAACCCTTTCAGTATATTGCTCAGCAATCAATGATTTTGAGGTTTTTGTTTAGCAGTTGCCTGCATTTTTAAATATGTATGTCACTAGAATATGTCAAGCCAGATCATCTGTATAGTGTAATCCTGGGGCTTTCTATTACAATTTCCCTAATGTGGAGAAAAATTATATTCTGTTATGCTTCTGCAGCATGAGGTCTAAAGTATTAATTCACCTCATCCTTCTTAATATCACAAAAAATGTATGTCTTCAAACAGGAAACATGTTTTATTAAAACCCTACAGAAATGTGCAGATGTCTTAAATCAATTAATCTTTCCTTCAAGCTGAGAATCAAAAAAAAATTAGTTTCCAACAATCATTCCAATTTGGTTTTGTTTTTTGTTTTCAAATTGATAAAACTGGAAGTTTCTCATTTTTATTTTCATCCTGAAACTGAATTGTACCTCAGACCCAGATCAGACTGGTTTTTGATATTGGGCCCCAGATGCATGCAACTTGACTACCAAGAACAGTATTTGAATTAAAATTTCATTTTTAAACAGAGTATACGTTAGTTTATTGATGATATATGCAGAGATGCATCCAACATAGCAATTATGATTTAGTTTTATCTGTTTAAAGTTACAGTAATGGGAAAGGAATCAATAGGCTCAGACTGGTATGAGATCATGTTTCACCCCTAATTGATACCTAAGTAAGGACTTACATACAAAAGTGAAAGCTGTGAGAATTATTCATCTGAAATTCTTATTGGCACATTTTCCAGTCATTTATGACAAATTGGGAGTAAGTCTAAGTAACACCTTCATATAAAAAAATACAATGCTTTAGTGCAATAATCCATTTTTAGATATAACCGCTTGAAGTCCTTGCCTACCTCACAACTATTATTTGTGGGAATACTTCCAGAAGTTTAAAAACACTGTGTTATCATCCAAATACAACTGGTTTACTCTAGGAAAAGTACCATTCAGGTATTCTTCTGAAAACTAATTACAATCTATATATATGCTGCAGGCTGAGGTTAGAGTTGATGAGATTTTCTTTGTAAGAGAAAATAAAAACAAATTGTTTACAAAAGTAAAATTCAAGGAAGCATTGGTATTGAGAGGTGAAAAAGGAGTCAATATTTACAATTTGGAGAATTTAGTAATAAGTAATTCTATTAGTTTTACTATATTGAGAATTTAAATTGAACGTAAAAAGCAAGAGGAGTCAATATTCTGCTAGGTCTTGATACAAACCTTGTTGAAGTGGAACATGTATGTGCCCAGGAATATGTCTTCATGACTATGATTTCAAATGGAGAAAAGAATTGGACATCTTGAGACAATATCAAATCCAAATGGGGAAATAAATTAGGAGGGAAGAAAAGTGAATTAAAACAAGTTAGAGTGCCAGTGATCTTTGGTTCAAAAAGTCAATCCCCTAGAATCAAAGGCAACCACAAAATAGAATAATTAAAAAAAATGTTGTCATTGTAACCCTAGGTGGGTTTTGGATTTCGTTAGAATACTGTTCCAAAAATTTTCGAAGTTTCCTTTATCAAAGATTCATCACTTTTATCAAATGACCTGGAGGAAGGGATCAAATGCACCCTCAGCAAGTTTGCTGGTGACACTAAACTGAGGGTAGTAGCTGATCCACCCGAAGGCTCTGCTGCCATTCAATGGGACCTTGATCAGCTGGAGGGTTGGGCAGAGAGAAACCTGGTGAGGCTCCACAAGGGCAAGTGCCAGGTCCTGCACCTGGGGAGGAACAGCCCCAAGTGCCAGCACAGGCTGGCTGACCTCCTACAGAGCAGCTCTGTGGAAAAGGACCTGGGACTCCTGCTGGATCACAAGGTGTCCATGAGCCATCAGTGCCCCCGTGGCCAGGAGGGCCAATGTCATCCTGGGGTGCATTGGCAAGAGTGTGGCCAGCAGGTCGAGGGAGGTGATCCTCCCCCTCTACTCAGCCCCAGTGAGGCCACTCCTGGAGTGCTGTGTCCAGCTCTGGGCTCCTCAGCACAAGGGAGACAAGGAGCTACTGGAGAGGGTCCAGTGGAGGGCCACAAGGATGATCAGGAGCTTCTCCCTTATGAGGAGAGACTGGGCCTTTTTAATCTGAAGAAGACTGAGAGGGGATCTCACTATTGCTAATAAGTATCTAAAAGGCATGTGACCATGGGATGGTGCCAGACTCTTTTCAGTGGTGCCCAGTGACAGAAGAGTAGCAGTGGCAATAAATTGAAGTACAAAGTTCTACTTCAACATGAGGAAGAATTTTACATGATAGCACTGGGACAGGCTGCCTGGGGAGGTCATGGACTCACTCTTCTCTCCTGGAGATATTCAAAACCCACCTGAATGTGTTCCTGTGTAAACCACTTTAGATTATCTGTTTTGCAGCAGAGTTGGACTAGATATCTCCAGAGGTCCCTTCCAAATGTAACAACTACGTGTTTCTGTGATTCATTTTATTCTATGCAAATTCCAATCATAGACAATATGTTACTTTCTACAAACAACAGTGTCCTGTTGTTTATATTGAGTTTTTCCTCCATTTAACATTCGCATGTATGCCATACTCTCTGCCTCATACCTAGAAAGAAATTGTCTTCATTACTTTGTAAATTAATTTCTTAATTATTTTGTTTTGTTGTTTTAACTAAGTAGTCTTTTCTGTTTTTTAAAGGAGCAAAACTAAAATTTTCATCTATTTCCATTCTATTTTTATTTCTTTGAATTCATGTTCATTTAATTTTCATAAAAGTTTTTCTCACAGATTGTGTTATCCTAGGAAAAGATACTAGGGATTCCTAAGATTACTCTGCATTTCAGCAGTACTGCCAATATGAAGCAATTTACCAATTATTTTACCTTATTTATTTTATAAGATGCCAAAATACCCTTATGTCAATATGATTATTTATTATTCTGTTGAGCAGTGAATCAGCACATGAATTAGATAAATCTCTACATATTTCCATCTCCCAAAGATATTCAATGAGTTTTGTTTATGCAGCAAAACTCCTGAAAACTCAAAAGTTTCCATGACGGAAGAAACTCATCCTCCAGAGAGCTCTTTTTATAGGATACAGGAGCCATAAAGTCAGACCCAACATTAAAATATGCATTTAAAGCAGAAAAAAAAAAGATTATCTTGTTAAGAAGAACTCTTAATTATGATAAAAAACAGCACATGCTTTGAAGACCCATATAACTGATCTAACCTTTAAAAACCAGCACTGATTTATCTCTCCACCATCACATTTTAATAATGAATCTCTCTGATAAATGTGCATCTTTTAAAAAGACACACAAAGGGCTGTATGTGCTTACCTTGTGCGACTTTCACCATTGATTTAATGACATCACTTACAGAAATAAAATGGATAGGACTGCAGTTTCTATATATAAATGCTGAGCATTTATTTTTTAGAGCTAGAACTGGTATAAGATGCACTATAATGATGGAAATAGATATATATTCAAAGAAACAGTACTGACCTACTACCTGCACTTTTCTCAAGCTATTTTCAGCACCTTTGCACATTTACATTTCATAAGCAGAAAAGGAGCATTTCTCTGCCTTGCTTTATAAAAAATTGGGGCTGACTTTGGTTTCTGTCTGTCTAGAAGCATTCTTCACTGAATATAATTTCAAAGTCTGATCATTCACAGCTTGTATTTTGGCTTGTGGCAAGGATATGGCTCAGGTCAAACTGCTTGTTTGGGGGGGCTTATTAGTAAAGCAGTATAATTTAAAAGAAAAAAGTCTGGAAGTAGTTCACTCTCTTGTAAATCACAGAAATTCTCACACAGGCCTTACAAACACATATGTACCGGTTATGTGCAAACCCATACTAAGCAGAAGAAACAAGTTGATGTTTCTCGTAATAAAATGTAGATGTTCCTCATGAAGGAGGAACATATCTTCAATATATTTCCTATGAAACAATATTGTTCTGAAGGTTGTATCTCTATCAAATATGCTAATCTTTTGGGGATTTCTTGCACAATCTTTTAAGTGCTCTCAATGTTTTTATGGTCTGTTTCATATTATATTATGTCTTTACACTGCTAACCTGCAAGCTCAAATTACTTGACTGAGTAAATGAAGCCTTTCAGGCAGCAATGTGACTGGACTAAAATCCAATCAGATGATCACTGTTATCATAGAAGGTCAACTGAGGTCAAAGATAGCTCGCACATAGCAGAGGCATAGAGGAGGCTATAGAAGTATCACAGCAGCAGATGATTACCTTCAGTTCAGGTGCTGATGAATTTCTCATCAACTGACACAGCCTACATGTAAATAGCATGATAAAAAGAATAACCCTAGAGCTGATCCAGTTTTAAATTCTGAATATGATTTTAAAAAGCACATAAACCAAAAGCAAACTAACAGCATAAATATGATAAATGAAATAATTAATTGTGTTTATGAAGGCATGATACAAAAATGGATTACCTATTAGATGAGAACCCAAAGACATAAAAATTTCACTGCATTTAAATATAACTCACAGTACAGAAAAAGGGAAAAAGAAAGCTAAAATCAGAAAAATAGAAAACTTAGACATAGATATTCAAGAAAATTGCAAACTGTCCTTCACTCTATAATCATTCTTGTAACAGTGTGACCACTTCATGAGTTAAAAGATAGAAAAATACATCATGGATCTTATAGTACTATTATAATGAAACTAAAGAGCATCATTGAAAGACTAAAACCAGGTAAGAAATATAACATCAGTTTTCATAGAAGATATGTAATGTAAACTAAATGCTGGTAAAAAACTTGGGAATATATATAGAAATGAACAGGTAAAATTATTACAGAATGTTTAATGAAAAAAATGTTTTTGGTTTAATGAAACCAAAAACAAAACCAGAAATGAATATAGTATTATGGATAAAAATGAAAAATATGTCTAAACTTTAATATAAGCATGAAATTTTAATACAGATATTAGTATGAGTAGGAGTAGAATTCTGAACTGCTTTAAAGTCAGTTTAGGATGGCAAAGAAGAAATGAACCCTGGATTATGTTCACTGCAAGAAGAACTCGCACTGTCATATTATTTATATCTGCACACCTGTTTAAGATTATCCTGTAACACAGTGGAGTCAGAAAATTTAAACAAAGGTGTTAATTTTAAAAATAATTCTTATCTGCTTATTTTCAGAGACTGGTGTGATGTTCAGACTCTTATTATACCTGTGCATAAGCATATTTAGGTCCTAGTTATCTCTGAATCTCAAATTGTATTAGTAAAGATTGGAGAAAAAGGTCATTCACTATACTCTTAATACGCTTCTTTGTAGCCAGTACTTTGTATTAGAGGGTGATGGCATAAAATCTGAGAAAACTGATGTTTGAACAACTATTTTTCTGGGTAAAAATCTTTTATTATCTCAAAGAAATATGACAAGACAGGGATTCCTTGACAGAACTATTAGATGCAGGGAAAAGAAAAAAGTTTATAGCTTATTAGGCAGAATTTGCATAATGTTATACAAGATAAGGCAAATAAAATTAACATTCCAGGAGAAAATAATTCTTTAAAAGGTGATAATATCAATTAAACTTCAATAAAAACTGCAGTGAATTGAGTTATCGCTATTCCTTCTTCTTCCTTTGGGCACTAAACCATTACAAGACAACAAATCAGCCAAAATAATTCTATTTCTCTGTGAAAGCCATGGATGGATTTGATCTAAATCAGTGAATAATGTGAAATGAGGTGGTCTGAATATCTGAGAAGAAATAGTCATTCCCATTGCAAATCTTATACAAAATGTAATATTCATATAGATGATACAATTCTGATATAAAAGCTGTACACTCTTTAACTCCCTTAAAAAGGAGAGGAGGAATCTGTAGATTTTCCAAAGATGAAAGAGACTTCAGGAAGACACAGACAATTCAAAAATAAAATGGAAAGATAAGTATTTAAAAAATACTTGACCTACTGTCAAAATACAGAAAGGAAGGAAAAAAAGAGGTGCAAAAAGAGATTGCTGGTATATGCTAACAATGCATTAAAAAATTAAGATTAAAGGTTATTTTAAAAAACACACACTGTTCTTTGAAAAAGAAAAAGAAAAAAAAAAGATATTGCATTCCACTTTTAACCCAAAAAGAAGAGATATTTAATAAACAATTTATCCTCATACTGAAGTGAAGTTTAAAATAGCTCTAGGAGAATATCCTATTCATAAGATCTCCTTCACATGCACAATTTAAAGGTTGGGGTTTTGTCTTTTAGGTTTGTTGTTTTGTTTTTTTTCTTTAATTTCTAGTTTTTAAATTTTCTTAATAGAAATAGTTCTTATTTAGATTTTTTTAAATTTATCTTTGTATTTGAAACTATTCCTTTTTGGTTTTTTGGTTTTTTTTTTGGCCATGCTGGTTCTAGATGTGTCCGTCTTTATTTTGCCTGAAATTACTCCAACTAGTCTTAATTCATGGTTTTAGGAACATCTAATGTCCTGCCCAGTTGCAGCTGGGAATGGGAAATGCAATGGCATGTTTCTTGGGTCAAAATTAAAATGGAAAACTCTATCAGGTTGGTATTCTGGTGCCCTGGAAAACTTAGTCTCATTTGAGCCATTTTTCATAGAAGAGATAATGCTGGAAAACTATGTATTGTCTTCTTCATCTTCTTTTTTTTTTTTTTTAAAGTTAAAAAACCTTTTTTAAAAAGTACACTTATCAGCATTCAGTATGTTTTTCCCTACTGCACATTGTAAGCACAAGTCATTACAGGAATATATATATATATTTAGAGAGGGGAGGCCATAATTTGGCAGCAAAAGTCCTGCAAAGAGCTGCATTTTCAGCAAGGAGTTGCACATGAAAGTGCATGTCACAGTCAGGTCTTCCACACCTGGCTACAAGAACAAAAGGAGCGAAAGGCTGTCACTAACTGGGAGGCAGGCTGGCAAAGTAAATCAAATCTATCTGAACCTGCAGCAACAGAAGATCTGTTAAACATACCCTAAGGGGCATAACTCTGAACACTTTCACAGCAGAGAGAACAGGTTGATCTTGAAATAACCATAAGAAACAGTCAACTAAAATCAGGTCTGTAGCATCTGTTAGGCAACTTTCCTACAGTCAGTGCTCTTCATGGGGTAATCCGTACTGAAATTATACTGGGAAATAAAGGAGGAGAGGAGGATGAAAACCTATACATCTGTTTTGCTTTTAAATCAGAAACAAAGATTATTGTTCTGCATGCCAGAAAAAATAAGCTCAAATTACTGTGCAAAAGGATTTTACTGTTCTGGGAACCTTTAAAATAGTTCTGTAGTCCAATGTCAATCTAATAAGGACAAGGGTAATTGGCCTGGTTTACACGAATAATCCTATTGATTTCAGTAGAACTACTTGTGTGAGTAGGCCAATTATATTTTTGTTCTTACTCAGTATTCACATATCATTCTTCTTAAGTCTTGTAACAATTTCTGAAGCTCTTAAAAATTTGTCTAGACTTATTTCTATTTAATATTATGTCAATGCTCATATTCTTTATGTTCAGGATACCTGTTTGTTTTTCCTTAAACTATGTCAATAATCTCTGATAGAATGATAGCCATAAACCAAGTTATGCATATGTGAATACCAAAACAGTAGAGTTATTAATCTAGGAAAACTAAACATATATAACATGCTGTTATTCTTAAACACATCAGTTTTATGTCCTACCATTATGACCCAATCAGTACATGAAATCTTGCTGTTAACAAATACTGTCATTGTCATTTTCTTCCTACTGATTTTAGCACTGCTTATTCAAGTCATAACACAAAGCTTTTGTTTTATTTAATAATATGGTACACTGTATGAACAATGTCTCCCTTCTTCAGTCAGCAGATGACTTCTCAATTTTTAAAAAATATTTAATAAGGAATGTAATAATACAAATGTGACTTTTAAGCTGTTCTATATTTTCCATACCAAATGGAAATGCCAAATGATTTTATCAAAAATAATATTATTGCAATAGGCACCAAAGAAGCAATGACTAGCCACTTTTTGCAAAGTCTTACCAGATTTTTTTTTAATATTACAAAATTGCATTATTTTTATGTCTACAATGAGAATTTTACATTCTTACATTCTTGAACTTGATTAACATGGTGGCTGTGAAGATCCTGAAATGTATTCCTTGCACAGCGCTTAGCAGAGAAGAAAGAAGGTCACTGCAATTCTATTGTTTCCAAAGTTTGGATATCTGTGCTCTTGTTTGGTCATTTTTTAGCTACTGTAGGAAAGCAAAAAATTCTGCATCAAGGTGAACTGGTGGAGCACAAGTATGCTTGATGAAGTACATGGGGAGTTTTTTGTAAGCAAAACTCCTAGTAATATGTAAGGGCTTTTCTTGACCTGTAAACTCATTGCTACAATCCTATAATGTCACTTGTTTTATTCATAGATTATTATACACTATTAAATTGCATTAACATGATTGTAAGCTTAAAGCTTGATTAATTATAAACATATAATAAACAAGATTACATTAGATTATATTTCTTTGCAATGAATCAGCATTTATTTTGTGTGAGTTGAATTTGTTTCGCCCATTAGAAATGATCTATGGGCAAACAGAACTTAATAGCAGAACATTCTCTCACATTCCTTCGCTGAAAAGAACAGCAAAAGCATTGACAACAAACTGCTACAGGATGACATTTCATGGAATTTAAATCCTAAAACAGAGCTCCATAGCTGATATATCTTCTGTTCCTGTGTGAACACCTAACAAAAATCAGCTAAGTTCACAGTACGTGGATGACTCCTAGTTTTTTTGAACCAAGCAAGTAAGCATTTTCTGATTTTGACCATGTTGCACCTATCCTGCTGGTAAAACAAGAATATAACTTCACAGCTGTAGTAAATTACCAGTGCCCATGATCCTTCGATTGGTTCATACTCATAGGAACACATACACAACCAAACACTAAATAAAAATGAAAATTCTCAGCCCATTGAAGTTTACATTCATTTCTGACATGAACCCTAACAGATCTAGCATTTTATCTATAAAGATCAGTTTCTACAAACAGAAAGAGAAAAATGAGGTGTTGAAAATAGTGTAGGATATTCCAGAGGCTTTTGCCTACACATAATGGACTTCCTAAGCAATGAGTTAGTATTCTGAGATACACTGAAAACTTTATATAGCAATTATATGCTTGATATGCATTATACATTAGGTATGAATATTAAATCTAATAGTACCTATCTTTATCCCTCTTTCCTTACATAATTAAAAAAAAATGGAGAAGAACTTTGTCAATGAACACAGTATAAATACAGACATCCATAGTATAAAAAGAAATTTTAAAAAAATCCTTTCTGCTTCAAAATATATGGCCTCAGAGATAGAATCTTAGCATCATAAATATTAATGTATATTAAAAACATATGGTAGCACACGTAAAGAGATGCCACTTTTACACTCTTTTTTTTGTAGGGGCTCACAATGCCATTTTCGTTAGACAGATGTCCAGCATTTCTGTGAATGCTAAACATGCATGAGCTGTCAAACAGACAAAGAATAAGCAGGAGTAGAACCACTGTTACCAATTTTTTCAGTGAGATTTAGGCATTTCTAATGTAGCTTTAGGCCTTTCCCATCAATGTCTAAATTAACCAGTAAGAGAAAACTATATTCTGAACTTATTCTAGATAACTCTTGCAATTCACATTTTACTTCACATTGGTAATATTGTCATGTTTCAAATATGGCACATTTCATATGCCAATATTTAGAAAATAAAATCAGAAAGTTTTAGGTTAAATAGAAAGTTTTAGGTTAAATATGCTTCTTTACAAAAAAAAAAAAAAAAAAAGAAAATTAAGAGCCATGTTTGTTTTTAGAAAATAAGGCCTATTTACCATCATTACACTTTCTCCTTTCAATTAGTCCAAGACAACCTCTGTCTTTTATTTCTAATTTATCCTTCCTACTAGTTTCCCATCTCTTCACACTGAGAAATTTGGAAAGAAAAATAACAAATCACTACCTGTACTGCAATTACTAACAGGAAAAAGATTCTTAAGGTTTTATATACCATCCTACTTTTTCAAAATAATGTAACCAAGTTTTAAGTACTGCTTAAAAAAAATAAACAAAAGGCATAATATGGACCCTATAAGGTATCTAAAATTGAATAGCTGAAGGCATTATTCTCCATTAAAAGGCTTTTGTACCACTGACCTTGCTGGGATTAGTTATTTGTACAGATACATGAAAATTCTCTCTATGTATAGAATAAAATATGGGTCTTTATGTCCTTAGTGGATACGTTGGAGGGTGACTGAAAGAACTTAATTTCCCAAACAGAGTCTCTCCATTGACTACATAAGAGGTCTGGATTAACAAACTGGCTATCTGGATTACTAGCAGGAGAAGCATTAACCTTTGTTCACTTCATTTAACATACACCTGTTTGTACAACAGTGGGACAAGTCCACTGAGACCATTCTCAACAGTTCCCGGTAGAACCATCCCACCAAGGAAACTAAGGATTTGCTGTTTAGTTCTTTTGTGACAACATCTCCTTATCTTTCTGTATACTGGCAGACTGGCAGTGTTTAGTTGCCTACATTAATGGTCCATGCTAACACTGGACCACTGAGGGCACATCTACACAACCAATTATGTCAACCAGCTCTGATCTGTAGCGAGAAACACTTGGTGCTGAAGGTCTGGAATTCATAGTAGATGCATTTCAGATATTTTGCTTGTCCATTCCACTTTGGATTAAGTACAATTCTGGTACTGTAAAGTCTTCCATCTTTGTATCATACGGAAAGAATCCAGTTTGTGCTCTCTAGTGCACCTGAATTCAAAGCAAGCTAAACTGATCAGGAGATTTGCTTTGGAAAGCAGACCTGTTATTAGGTATATATACATATTCTTTATTCCTTTCATCTGTAATATAGCTGATCAATAGTATTCACTGAAACAAACAAACAAAAAATACTACTGTTACTACTAGTTTAGTACTATTGATCTTAATAATGTAAAGACTGAATAACTTTTTGGACACACCCACTGAATATATTTGATCTTAAGATGATGTAACATATCTATTTTCCAAATACATAAAAGCCTAAAATGAATAGAAAAGTAAGTTAAAGCATCCAATTCCTTGCTAGAGATTCATAGTAGCATTTCCAAAAGATGTTTTTGTTTATTTTAAGTTTTTCCATTAAATAAAAAAATTAAAGTATTATTTCAGCTCAGTAAAGATTTTTAATAAGCACAAAATATTTTGAGTGCTTTCACTACTAAAGGGGGAAAAAAAAGTAATGGAAAGTAAGTTTATACTTAACTAAAGAAATAATTCTGTTTTGTTTCAAACCAAAATATTTCACTGTATTTTTATGCTTGTGTTCAAAATAGGAAAATGAATGATGAGATGCTTTATTCAGATGTATCTATTTTTTTTCAGCAGAAAAAAAATACATTTCTTGTTTTAAAACCCATAAATGTTAAAAACAAAACAATCAAACAAACTTAGATACACTTGTAAGCAGATAAACCGTTTGCAGTGAACCTGGAACATCACAAAATAAAATCAGTCATATTAAAAGCCTCTTTACGTAAAGAATGACTCACACAGAAATCTAACTAATGAATGAAATAACAGAGTAAGGCACCATACCTGTCTATTATTTTGTTTCTTACATTCCTCTTAATACATGTCATCAATGTAGTTTGCTGGCTAAACTGCATATTGGATTAATGGGCAGTCAGCAAATTTTAAAAAAGCAAAAAAAACTGAATAAAAATGCTTCATCAACTGCCTCTGGTGAAGACCCTCTATTGTCCATTTTTTTTTTCAATAGCATTGATGTAATAATGTGAAAACCAACATATTTCATTTGAAAAGAGATTGTCACATTTGAAAATAATTATTTTCATGGTGTAGGGCATCAGTCATCTGTTAGTTGTACTGAAACATAGCAAGAAAAGTGGTTCACATCACATAGCAAGGAGTGATTCACATTGTCAAGAAAATGCAGTAGTTTTGGCTCATGCCAAAGTTACACCAAAAAAACTTAAAAGCTGTGTTTTGGTGAAATGCTAAAAAGAGGTAATTAAGGAATGAAGAATTTGACAGGCCTTGTATAAATGATTAAAACCATTTGTAAGATGAAAAAAAAAATATACATAGCCTGGATTTTTTGAAGTTGTCTGTGAGACTTTAGAGGGAGCTAGGTATCCAGCCTTCATAGGAATCCTTGAAAATCATGCTCTTTGTGTTTCCCAGATTTTTTTTTTTTTAAGAGAAGGAGAAATTACTCTCTTACTGTGTTTTGTACTTTTGATACAAAATAGAGATAAGTTTTTTTTGTGTACAAATGTGTTAACTCCCGTGGAGTTAACTGCACCAGGGGAAAGAGACTGTTGATGTCTGCTTTATGAGATAGAATATATCCAGTGTAAAGAGAAAATATAAAACGTGATGACACACTTCTTCTACAGGAGACAATGCTGTGTGCAACTGCTAATTTTATCACAATAAAAATAAATCACTTCTATTTCCTGTGTGCTGTGGAAATGTTTTCAAGCAATGCATTGTTTTGAAATATAATAGATGAAGCATAAAAGAAAGCATAGAAAATTACTTCAGGATATGTTTCAGTGAAAGGATAGCTTTGGACTGCAGTTATGTGGACTGAACAAAGCCAGGTTCTTAGATTCCAATATATGAAACAATCTTTGTCTTTATCACATTTGCCATCTCCTTTATTCATATCAAGGAGTCAAGTCAGTCTTAAGATTGTCTGTGGTCTATATCAAAGAACAAAGTCATTTTTATCAGTTCTATTCTCACTCATTCCATGCAAATCAAGTAACAAATTTGATCCTACCTAACTGCATCCTTTCTAATTATCAGTTTAACCTGGCAATCAACATGGCAGACTTGGATTCCTTAGGAAGTGGAGAAGAATATCACCTGCCAAAATGATCTAGACAATAAAGGAAAAAATTTCTAAATTCCTGAGGAGAATTTGTGTGCTGGGAAGAGAGCACCTGGCATAAGCTGCGATGTTTTAGCAAATGATCTGAAATCTGGGTAGAGTTACAGAAGAAAGACTGTAAGCAAAAGGAAAGACTTGGGCTCCTACCATCTCAAGGAAGTTCCTCAAAGCTCTTGGAAGACTGTGAATAAACTTAGAGTACCTTAATCTTCCTGAAACTAACATTACAACCATCATTCAGTTCTATCAATATCCAATCATTTTTTGAAATGCTATATAAACTATTATTTTTCTATCACCCTGTATGTGGTTCATTATTTTAAGTCTCAAATTTTCCCAAATAGCTGAGTGCCCTGCAGAATGCCTTAAAGATTTAAGTGCTGATGAAGAATTTTTTTAAACTATTTGATAGCTCTTGGCAAGACCTGTGACCTCATGGAGGGGGGAATCAACACTGGAGCAGATCTGCTGGCAGGACTTGTGAAAATGCTATAGGGGACCCACACTGTCCCACTGAGTGTGTAGGTCCCCTATAGCATTATCACAAGTCTGTACACTGACCCACGGAGCAGCCTGTTCCTGCTAGTCTCTCTCCTGAGCAATGGACTCAGGGAGGAACTGTTAGTGAAAAACTGCAGTCTCTGGGAAAGACCCATACTAAGAAATCATGGAGGAGTGTCTCCTGTGGGAGATACACCACACTGGAGAAGGAAAAGAGTCTGAGGAATCCTCCCACTGATGAGAAATGAGCAACGGAAACAATGTGTGATGAACTGGTGCTAACTTCCATTGCCCATCCTACTTTGTCACTCAAAGCAAAGAGGGAGCGAAATTGTGAGCTCATTTAAGCCTGGGAAGGTGTTTTCAAGATTTGGGTTGATTTCTCATTATCCTACTCTAATTTGATTGGCAATAAATTAAATCAATTTAGCCAAAGAGCAGTTCATTTTGCCTGTGACAGTAATTTATGAGCAATCGCTGCCAGTCCTTATCTTGACCCACAAGCCTTTGATTGTATTTTCTCCCCCATCCAGTTGAGGAGTGGACAGTTAGAGCAGCTAGGTGGACACATGACATTCAGCCAAGGCCAACCCACTCAAAATGTGTCTATTCTGAACACACCTTTTACAAAAGTGTGCCTTAGCAACAGTAACACTGAAGATCCAGCTGTACCACCGCCATCAGTTCACGCAGCAGTGACAAATAACTGCTCAATAAATGTCTTCAAAATATAAGGCTTATAAAAGCATAACAGAAAATACTGGAACTGTGAATTAATGAAGCAGAATAATATAGTTCTGTCACACCAAGTTTTCTGTGTAAGCAGATAATACTATATTGTGGATGTGTTGCTACCTTTCACATAATGTTTAGTTATCATATTCAGAAGAATTTCTTGGCAATTATGTCTGTTTACTAATAGTGTCTTTTTTAATCTCCAATCATATGGAGTCTGTGGAAGTACTGTGTTCTTCCAAGCTCCAGAATCACAAAGCACTCACCTCAAAAAGCTTATTTGTTAAGGAGTATGATCAGAAAATTATTATTTTTTATTTCTGAATTATAATTCTCTTTCCACACCAGAGATTTATATCAAATACTATTTAAGCTGTAACAAATCCATGAATAGGGTTCATATTCACATACTGAAGAGAAAAATTTCAGAAGTACCAACTCAAATAAAGCACCTTCCTAATACTGCAATACCCTTTTCTGTTTTTTTTTCAGAGGGACATTAGGTTTGTACTTGTTTATGTCTTTATTACAGGAGTAATTTAATTATACCTTATTTATAAAGGAGGGTAATCTCATGGTAATTTTTAGATGCATTCAACATCATGGCTGGATTCTTGTTACAGTGCATGGGACATAAATATATGCTCTTGTAGCTTATCGTTTCAACTGTTTTCAGTACTACATGCATATGCAGGTGTCCAATGGCTTGTGCATAAAATTTACCTATGCTGGGAAAGAGGCAGAAGCTCAAATACAGCTTTTTTTTTTCTAATTTCTCAGTGCAAAATTTCCCTCATCATGTAATTACCATTCTTTTCCCACTTGAACACTATTCAAAAATTTCCATATGTAAATGTCAGTTTTCCCTGTGTCTAGGAGCACAAAACAGAACTATAAAGAAGTGTTTGGTCATTATTTGAGTTCCAATCACACCTCCTCAACTGAATCTTTAGTCTTTGCACAGCTTGCAAGGAGTGCCACTGCACCAACTTGCTTACATTATTTGATAACAGTGAACTAATCCAAACTTACCTCAAAACACTTGTGCAAACCTCTAAATTAATTCTACCTCTTTTCAATTTTGCATGTTCATTGACAAGAATATTTTCAAAAGCACATTATCATATCAGAAAATAATGTCCCACATGAATTCTGTCCATTTTGGGTCCATGATCTAAATAGACGTACCACCCTGATTAGGGGAAAACACAGAAGACAAAGCAAGTGTACTTAGAAATAGAGCTGACACATCAACAACTTTAGAACCAGCTTAAAGGTACCAATTTATCACTTTATTATGATGCATTAACAACTTTATAAACAGATTAGTGGACAATGGATGTAAATAAATCAATTTGCATGTAATCCTTGCATATGAAAATTTGCCTACCACACTGACTAACTATGCAGTCAGAGGTTGAAAGATTAGTCTCCTAAATGAATGCATAAACCCAAGTGTTTTTTTCAATTAAATGTTGTAATAATTTATTACTTACTACCAAGTAATAAGAAATCAGCAGAATTTATAAATACATTAACTAAATAGAATAGAGATGGTATTATTTATTGGAGGGCCGCAGTTATCTCTTGGGTTTAGAAAGCTCCTGTGAATACTTTGCAGACTTTTCTCACCTTATTTCAAGATTTGTCCAACTTCTGGGAAATATTTCCATATACAAAAATTAGAAATTATGGAAGTGTATAACATATGAATAATTGACCACACTGATACATAAAATATGCAATTGTTAACTACCAAAGTAATTAATAATCCTAATGTTTAAAATTCTTGTTTCAAATTCTTATGTTTATAAGAATTTAATACAAACATTTATTTAAGGAAATCTACATAAGAAAACACCCTCAACTGATAAGCTCCTGTCTTCTGAAATTTGAAAATTATTAAGCTTTTCTTTTTTTTTTTTAGAATAATTTTTTTTTTCTGTACAGAGAATTTTTCATATATTGAACAGAGAAAAACACACACACATCTAACCACTTTCCACTAAATATTAGGGTAGTCTTTCCTGTATTTGCCTGGATAGATTTAACTTTCTTCCTGGTAGCTGGTATAGTGCTGCATTTCAGATTTAGGATGAGAAGAATGTTGATAATGCAGTGATGTTTAACAGATAGTGCTTCCCTTGTCCTTTATAAGACAAGGATTTTCCAGCTACTCACACCAGCCCTCCAACAAAGAGACTGGGAGACCACCAAAAGCTAGGAGACATGACCAGGACAGATAATCCCTGTAGACCACAGGGATATTACACAGCATATAGTGTCATGCTCAGTCTATAAACTATGGGAAAAGCTGGTGGGGGGCTGCTGAGAAACTGGCTGGGCATCCACCACCACAGGTGATGAGCAACTGCTCTATGCACCCTTTGTTTTGATTATTATTGTTGCTGTTCTCCTTCTAATCATTATTATTATTTTAATTATTGCTCCTATCATTGTTATTATTAGTATTTCCCCTTCATTTTCTGTTCTTTTAAACTGTCTTAACCTCAGTCCACAATTTTTTTTAATTTTTTTTTTTTACCAACTCTGTTCCCCATCCCACTGGGAGCAAGGGGGTAGTGAATGAGCAACTGTGTGGTGTTTAGCCACCTGCCAGTTTAAACTATGGCACCTCTTGAGTCTTCTCCTTCTTTTCAGATGGCAGAATCATTCAATTTGTCACTCTTATGAGAAGGAAATGTCGCTGCTATGTAGGCACCTGAGCAGATTAAAGTAATACTATGTAGACATTGTTATCTTTTGATCTCAAAACATTTCCAAACGAGCATAAACATGCATTTTTATATTTATGCGAGTTTACATTTATACACATATATTAAGAATCTAGACAAAAATGGTTTTTTTAGAAATAGAATAACACTCAGCATTTTGTAAGGAAGAAAAGGACATAACTGAAAATTGTATTGAGTTTAATTTTGCCTTGTCTTACCAATTAACAGACAGTCATCTGCAGACTTTTTTTATGCTTAGGTAATTCTACTTGATTCCTAAAGGGATTGCTCAAGTTTCCTTCTTTTTGTAAGAAAGGTTTTCAGACTTTGAAGTTGAACTGAATGCTGATAAGGTGTTCAAAAGACCATATTAGTTATCAAAAGACTGTGTTAGTCAGTTGAGATTTTTCTTTTTTTATACATGAACATAACATTTGTTACAGGATACTCTGTGAGGAAAAGCTGTTGTCTCTGTTCACGGGAAGGTACTGTATATTGGTATATTGGTCTGCATATGGGTTGGTTCATGCATTCATTTTTATATTTTATGTCAGCTACTCTCACTTTCTTTTGTACAAATTCTTTTTCATAACAACACCAATACTGAAAAGACCTAGAACAGCAGTAAATTCATTAAGGATTTTATTAAGTCAGCTAGTCATCAGGTACAATTCATCAATTGCACACACCTTTCTGCTCTATTTTTGCTAAATGCATCTTCTTTGGAATTTAAATTATGACAAAAAAGTGGCTGACTAATCTGAATTTCTCAATTTATTCATGTTCAATAAAAACCTGTTCATCAGCTTAAACTCAACTGTGAGTTCAAATCAAATTTAAACCACCTGGGAGTAAACAAAATTGCTCTTCTTCCCTAGCACGTCAGCCATGGATAAAAATAACAAGCATATTTCCAAGGAGCTCGAGATTCTAAACCTCTGTTTCTACCAACAGATTTTACTGAAATGATTTAACGATTAGAAAGAAGCACCCTGGGTGCATTTTAGATTAAATATTTTGATCCATGATTAAAGAGAACAGAGAGAAAAAATAGATGTAGGGTCCTATTTGGAGATTACAAAATGGGTTTGCTTTTCACTAAAGTCAGTATTAACTAAATATTTTTTGCACACAAATTTTAGATATACTGTCACATTTGCTTGAATATCTTTCAGTATCTTCATCATCCTCTCTTCTGTGTTCCTTTCATCTGCAGACCATGTACAAAGCTTTAACTGGAAAACCAAGATTACTGAGATTCTTGGAAAAGCCACATATGAGATGTGAGGCCTTGGCCATAAAATACACAATTTAAAATTTTTTTTAGAGAGCTACCTATCTAATTAAATACTATTTTGCCTGAGTTCTATTTAATTCTGACAAGACAGTTCTGTTTAAAGCCCCAGCAAAAAGACTTTGGGATTGGGAAAGCCAGTTGTCAGGAATATTTTAGGCAGTTAAATTGCGTATTCATCAAGACACCTCTGATACAGTGCAGCACTCTATGCTGGACTCTTGCTGCTCAGAAATTACGTGTGAAAGAGGCAGGAGGTGCTTACTCACTGCAGGAGCTGCTCTCAAGCTCAGACCATTATCCTTGGGACTTGCCTGAGCTATATTGAAGGTGTGCCTGGTCGTGTGCTCTGTCAGTCTGAATTGACACAGACAGCTGAACAATTTTGAGGCTTGACATTGGATCTACTCTGTCTGTATAGAACTGATTGGCACCAAATTGTCACCAGTCCTGCTTTGCTCTGCTTTTGGATGTTGTAGAACTCTGCCCTTGACCTTACAGGCATCCTTCTGTCACTATTTGCTCCTACCTTACATTGCTTAGCAGCCATAATTACTGCTCATAAAGTGCAGATTGTTAAATAACAATTAATGTATTTTTAGGTAAAGTATCGCAATTATGAGATTTTGCTCTTGAGCGGAATACACACATGATGAGAATTATTCCATCTCACCTGTTGTAAATAATTGGTTTTGTATGTGTTGGTATAGGTAATGGATGATGATGAAGCCCACATCTGAGCTGCTGGTTAGCACATGAAAAGCTGCTGAATGTGAATTGCAGGAGACTCTCCTGTGTGACCACACTCCTTCATGCCTGATGTGGATGTAATGTAATCTCCTTTGTTTTTATCTGGGAGTCTGTGTCTGCCTCAGAGTTAGTAAGAACTTTTCTCTGCTGTGTAGTCATATTGTTAAAACAGAATACAAAATATATTGCTTTCTAGAAGCAAAAGGTGAGCCAACAGTTGCAAGCAGCTTTAGCCTCTGCCCCCTTGAGTGAGGACTCAAGAAAGGAATATGATGTCCCACGAAGCAGATTATAAGAAAGATAGTATGAAATGAAAAAAAACTCCATTTAATTTTTTACATTTTATAAAATCTTCATGCTTGAAAATTCTTTTAACAAAGATGAAACTTTCTATGCTAGACATGTAAAGTTGTATTTCTGATGGAGTTCATAATACTGCAGCTCTGAAGGATTCTAGCAAAGATCTCAAATCAATAATCACCAACTAAATGTTAAGGGACATGGACTCCTATACTGGAAAAAATAGAAAACAAGGAAGGGAAAGAAAAGAGAAAAATTCAGTGACCCACCAGTTACCTATCATATAAATAGCAGACATAGGATTAGAATTCATGTGATACTAAATACAGTTAGTCAATAATTTAGATAAATTATCTTCTTTCATCCAGAAATGATCAGTGTCAATGAAACCTTTATCAGAAGAAGGATTTTTGAAGTGAGTAAACTAAAAAATTCTTTTGCAGCTTCACAGTACTATTTTAGTAAAAGCCAACTACCCATTGTGGACATGAGACAATCTAGTCATTAATGCCCTGGTTACTCCTAAGGTGAGTTTTTGTTTTTGCTCTAGGTGGGAGTAACCTGATTTTTGATTTCCCATAGCACAAACGCTGTTCAAGGTCTTATAAGCAAAGATTTTCTGAACTGTCACAGACAGTATTTATCTATAACTACATGGGGAGATAGTAGACTTTGCTATAGAAATACAAATTTTGCTAATTAAAAATGTAATGCCGAATGACATAACAACACATACAAGCTGGTATTGAGTGTTTCAACTTGAGTAAAGAGCAAGAGCTTTGAATAGAATAAAATAGCAGATTATCAAAATCAAGTTAAAAAACAGGCATGGTATTAAAAATATCTGCATATGTGTATATATACATATAATGCATCACTGTCATTTTAATGACTGAACGTGAAAGAATTTTAAGCATCTAATTTATGTTACACCATTTTTTCTACTTATTTACTTGAGTATTTTTATGACAAATTTAAGTAGAGACCTATTTAAATATTTATTAAGGTCTGTAAATTATCTTGCTAATAATTTTAAAAGAAGCCAATTCTTTATGATGTTTAACTCTTCTAAACCCAGAAACAAATAAAAAATAAATAGGAAATTTTTTTTCAGCTGAAGAACAGCTATTATTTTGCAGATAGCAAGAACCGCTAGCACCCATGTGTCTATTCAGCAGAGTTTTACATAAATTTGAAGTTAAACCCTCTTACTTCTAGACCTGACATAAATGCTAATCAAGTCAACAGTAAAATATGTCTTAGCTTTCTCCTAAATTACTGAAATTATGATCATATATGAATTTAATAATGAAACACAATTTTACTTGACAGCACATACTCTATGGACATCAACCTTCCGGAGAAGACCAAACTGAAATCAGCTATTTCTTGTTCACTTCAAGAAACAAATAGCAAAAAGGTAACAAATGTAGAACCCTTACAGAGAGGTCGAGTAATTCACTGGAAGTTATGATTTGTTTCCTATTAGAAAAAACTTGTAGAAGCTTCACTGCAGTGACTTTTGAGGGATAATGTTCACAGACATTATCCCTCAAAATAATGTCTGCAACCAATCTGTTTGATTAAAAAGCTACACACATGTGACCATGGCTTGATCTTGAAAAATCTTTTGCTTTGGTTAAATGGTAAAAAGTAATCTGAAATTGGTAAGCAATGGCCTCATTGAAGTTATCTTCAGTTAAAGTTTCCTCAACATATTTGTTTTGATTAGTAACGGAGTCCTATTAATAGTTAATGAATGAAATGCTGAGTTATCTTCTGACTGTATTTTTTACACATATTGGAAATCATTTCATAAGTGGCCCACAGGCACTAAGCATTAATTTAAAAAATTTCTAATGGCTCCCCCTTTTGCCCTATTCTTTAATATTTTGTGGAAATAGATAGCCATCTTGAATTTGAGTAACAGTCCGATTAAATATTCTTTAAACACATCTATTTATAGGTGGCTTCAGTGAACCATTGGCCTGCACAGCAAATATTTAGCCTAAGAGCCAGCTCTATTCTCCCTTCAGTTTCAAAGTATATGCCTAAAAGTCATCATGTTTATGGTTTTGTATTTTATAAATACAGCCTACTTCAGTAAGTGAACAGATATGCTTTCTTTCAAAACCATCATTCTGAAAATACATATACAAATTATGTCAAAATTTAAGATTTTAACTTGCATTACATCATATCCCCAAAATGAGGCATCATAAAGCAGAATTATCCTGCAAAAGAAATGTGGAGATCAGCCACCTTAGAATAGATACATAACATTAAAAACATAGAATTCCTTACAAGTGCATTAATAAATTTGTCTTGTTCCAATTTTAAATGATTTATCTCTGTGTCTGCTACATTTGTGGATGAATATTCATAATGAACACCACGTACAATCATATTGTTTTCCCTCCAACGATAATAGATTTATGTATTGAAATTTTTGTAAAACCAAGTTAATGATTTAAGCAAAAGTTTATTTGTTTTACCCACCAAATCACATTAATGTTCCTCTTTATGTATGTAACAGAAAAGAATGAAATATTCTTGCAAAAAAATAAAAATATGCTTTTACTTCTATTGACTCTTTTATTATTCAATGAAAATATGTTTCTGTTCCGGAGACAGGCAAAGGAATGGATGCTTCTGATCCCAAGATACCATAATCTGAACAAGTCAAGGTGATCAGATGTCATTTTGACACAGGGCAGGCAGGTTTCCTATATATACTCCTCTGAAGAGTAAAAAGTGGAAGTTGATTAAAGTTCTGTTATGTGCTACACTGCCAAGATACATGTGCCTTGATCCCCCTTATTCCAAAACTTACCTCTGATTTATACCCATGAGGGCATCAAGAGCATTCTGTCCCTCTTTTGTACATGAAAATAAAATAATTTGGAGAGAATCAAGTGAACCCTGGATGTTCACAGACAACACTGCCTGTTAAGACAACTTCAACATAACCTTTAAAGGAATACATGTTTTTAAGCAGGTGGATTTCTTAATCAATTTACATGTAATGTACACTATATGCCTTCTCTACATATTGTGATAGAGAAAAAAAAAAAGACAAAAAGAGTTCTGCAAATCAACATGTTGTTAAAGAAAATGTTCTTGGGTTTGTTATCATACTTGGAGAAAATTCCTTTCACCCCACACCCCAGGAATATATAGTATCATTTGCTGGTTCCAAACCCCATGAAATAAAAACAGGATTTTATTTCAAGGAACGTATGTGAAAGTTTTATCTTGCTACCTACTGTCAGTTTTAGTATAGATCTTTGCAAAGATGGCAGAATGGTGTATTCTACATAAATTACCGCGTCTGTTATTGGTCCTATGACGTGTTTTTCCCGTTACTTCCTGTTGTCTTGGCAGTACAACTCTATTGTAGCCTACTCAAATGCAATTGTATTTGTTTTTCACCTGCAGTGCATTTGATTACTAAGATCTTTTTTAGCATTTTTTGTAGATGAAAACGTGAATTTTTGTCTGAATTTTTTGCTTTGTGTAATTATAAAGAACAGCATGTAAAGCCTTCATGCTGGAAAAGCAGAAGCTGAAGAATAATAAAAATTACAATTGAATATCACTTCAATGAATACTTTTACACTAAAAATGAAAATATCTACTTTCAATAATATAGACGAGTTTCAGCTTAGAACTGCAAAGTGTAAAATCCCCTAAGCTTCACTGGTCTACACCCATGATATATTCAACAGAATACACTCATACAGCAGATCTGATATTCATTATGCAATCAAAGCAAACACTTAATTAAATGACTGGGCTGTTTCATAATACTGTTCACACGGGAAGATTACTTTATTTATTATTCATCACAGCTTCTGCTGTGACATATTTTAAATATAAGATTGTAATGACTGTTTACTTCTGCCTCACAGGATGCTTCTCTGTTAACCACAATGCATTCTCAAACATAGGGATGGTGGATGAGAAGAGAGGACCTCGTTCTTTTTCTCTTTGACACATAGGATTATGAAAACCATGAAGCCTATGCTAGAACGTTCATCCTTCTTCCACTGTCTGTTCTAAACTATACTTTAGATCTCAAAGCTGTGCATACATATAAGTAGCAGAAAAGTATATTTATGCATATTTTTCATCAAGTACTTGACTATCACTTTTTGAAAATAAAGTGCATGTAAAAATAAAGCAAAATATGACACTTTGGGTCTAATGGGCTAACAATACTTAACATGGGTTAATTGTTACCATATATTTACCAAAAATATTACTGCATTTATTGTCTTTTTGTGCTTTGATTACTAACATCAGTCTCAGCAGTAGACCTTCTTACTTTTCTTTGACTTGGCAGATTCCTTGAGGCAGATATTTCTGCAATCTTTTGGGTGTGTTCTCTATTGTGCTGTGTGGTGAACAAAATAAGGGAGAAACGGATGACCTGCTTCATCTGCTGGTGCCACTGAAAGAAATTAACTAACCTGCCCAGGGGTAATATGATGCATACTTTCTGTTTTCAATTGAGGACAGCTGAATAAAACTCTTGCTGATTCCTTGAATAGCAGAACTGAAGCCTAGAATACTTTAGGAACCATAGCCAGGGAAGTCACTGCAAACACCTTCATTCAGAGGTGAAATGGAAATATTGTACTAATGAAAAAGAAAGAAAGCACCTTCTGCATGGTAACGCAAACCATAAAAAGCACATCCTTTTTAACAGAACTTTATGATGCCTTTTTATGCTGACTGCAGAATCGGTTCAAAGTACCCATGAAAATAAATTACAAACTCCTTGGGTTTTTTTTTTCCAACTATTTTATGGAAATTAAACTTTTTGCTAACTCCATTTATGTTGTATATTTTCTCATACTGGTAGAATATCACATTCAGAAAATATTTTCTTTGAAGAAAATAAGAAACAGTAATGTTACTTTAATGATATATCTTCTAGTGAGTAATCATTGCTATTGTTCTCTTTCCAGGGACTGTAGTTCCAAAGTTTGTTTACATCCCCCTAGGAGTAGGTTGCTGCTGAAAAAAAAGTGTTGGTCTTTGTTGCTTTCTGTCCTAGTTACTTGTTCCTAATTCTGCCTTAGTTTCTGTGCAGTAAGTTTATCTTACTGAAGTGCACTTTTGTTGGGAAGTAGAGGGGAACGGAAATGCAGAGTAGTGGATTTAACTGTTCTTTGTGACTGATTCCACTGCTAGAACAGACAAAACTAAAACCTGAGAGTTTGTCTGAAATTAAAATTTATTTATATACATTTTTATATAAATATATGAACATACAGGTAAGTATTTTTCATCCACATGGTTCCATATGTATTTGTAGAAGTATGCTTGTTCAGCTTACAATATATGATTTGAGCTTTGCTTAGCATCTACCAAATTTTATCTCAAATATAATCCAGTTGTACAATCTTTTAAATTAAAAATCAAAACTGAATGATGAACACATCTAAAGAAAAAAGTCTGATATGAAATTCCATCACAAAACCAAAAGCTGAAAGTGATTGAAACCTTCAAGGTTTCAAAGCTCTGCAAGTGTTTGGTGAAGTAACATGCTTTTATACATTGTCATAAGTCTTATAAACCCTGCAGTGAGAAATTTTGAACCTGTAGACAACTGGGGAGGTAGACGACAACTAATTTGAGAGTTCAGTTCTGTAAAACTAATGTGAAATTAGGGAACACAGTCTGAGATTTCCAATTTTATTTCTCATTCCTGAAAGGCTCCTCTTTTAATCTCCTGCTCTTATTTAACTTCAGTATGCCCTATTCTGCTCAAGAAGGAATTTTAAATAACCAGAGATATTTCTGGAATATTCTTAATTAAAACTTAAGGCACATAAAATATATTGTTTTACAGTTCCACAAGTCAGATCATACAGAAAAAACCCCCAAATATCCTATTTGCTATGTAATTTTTTCAGTTTATCACATCAAGCCACTCATACTATTTATGTTTGATTACCTCAAATTGCGTGGAAAAGGTAAATGAATAATTATATAACAAGAAAAAAGTTATTTAAACTATTTTCAACATAACAGAAACTTACAGGCAGCAGTATTATTCAAAAAAGATTTCTGACTACAAATATACCAACTCCTGCATTATGTCATCAGTGTAAAACGCAGCTATTTCCTCTGAGACAAGGTACATCAGAATTAAAGATTTTCATACCAAGATGACAACCAATTTTCTTTGACAGATATGGGAAGATAATAACAAGTAGGCTTGAATGATAGCAATAAACAAGGATTTTATCTTCTTTACCTTAAAGGCAGCAATTAAACCTGAAGGGTAGCCCTGCCATGTTAACTGGCTTTGGCAAGAGAGTAGAAATCATTTAATAGCTGTAGATTAGAGTAAATCATAGCTGGCCACCCCAACCATGGTTTCCACTTAGTATCATGAGTAGCTAAGAGTTGAAAGACAATCTTAATCATTCACTATCACTGTCACTTGTAAGGACATACAAAAACAACAGAGTAAATGTGGAATTGTGTCCTCTATAGCACTAATTGTTCTGACTAATCTGTAATAATCCGACTAGTCTGTAATCCACTCAGAGGAATTCTAACTTTCTTTTTCAAGTTAATGCACAGCTACTGTTTTCTGTGCTTGAGTCAGGTCAAGCCAGGAAGTACCAATAAATCTTTAAAAAATGAACTTACAGGTGGAAAGTAAGGTAAATACACACACACACACACAAAAAAGAGACCCATAAATTGAGATAGAATAAAAAGAAATACAACAGAGAGAATGCTTCTGAAGGGAATGACAATGGGCAATTTTCAAGAATTTGCATTCTTAGAAAACTTGACTTCTGAAACCTATCAGCAGTTAAGGAATCTACCAAGGTTAATTCTTGAAATAGTGGCTTTTTTGTTGTTGTTGTTGTTGTTGTTGTTGTACTTGAAGAGGGATCACATTATCTCAAAATTTTATTTACTTTTTGCCCTGCTTTCTAACTGACATTCATAAAAAATCAACTACATGCTCAGTTAGTGCACTGTTTTATGCTTAACTGAGCAAAATGCCATTCTAGTATTTTAATGTAAATTTCTGTGCATTTTATTTGAAAAAACTAGTTAAATTTTATGATTCTCTATTTTAATTTACATATAAAAACTGGATTTTGAAATTTCTCCTCGAAGTCTACTCAAAGTGGCCAACTGTTGTTCTTACCAAATACAGTATAATAAGCAAGAAAGCAACACATATATAAGACCCTAGGTTTCAACTGCTTTATTCTATGTTGATTCTTCATGAAGTTTTAATAAAATATATGAAGAATATCTAAGGAAACACAGAAAATATCTGATCACATTACTATAACACTTGTAATTTTGTTTAACAGGAAGTAAACTTTTTGATAGATGAGAATCAAGGTCATTCTTACAAAGAACATTTATCAACTAACAGCTTTTTCTAGTAAAACAGGTTAATGCTAACATACACCAGGTTTCTTTATTCTTTTTTAATATTGTTTCTCCAGAAAAAAAGATTTTCAGTTTAAAAATAACCCCTTAGTTCAAAATCACCAAGCAACATGAAAGCACTAAGAGGAACTACTGAACTGCTATATCATTAATTATTCTACAAAAATGTGATTCCTTTAAGTATAAGATCATCTGTCTTTCAGACAATAAGCATTGCCACAAGGTATGCAGAATTGATTTATGAAGAAAATTTGTTTTCTGCGGAAGGTGACAGGTTTAATAAGGGATGAGATTTTAAGAAGACTCTAATTAATGTAATTAAATAATTACCCCTTAACTATCAGCCATGTAAACTAAAATTCATATTGTCATCCCTCATAAAGGAAGAAAACAAAACAGTACAAGGAAAATAAGAAATGCTAATACAATTTCCTAACAGGTAACCTTATCAAGTTTATCTACCTTCTCAGAAATGGATATTCTACAGCACATATATTCAAAAGATATGCTGCGATTTCTGTCTCATGCAAATTGTTCCCAGAACTGCTGGACAGTTCTGGCAATGATGACACATTTTGAAGACTTTTCTAGGCTACCTCACAACTGTCTTCCTGATAAGTCCCTATCTGAATTTTGATTAGCAGTTGAAGAGTTTTTTCAACAGCAGCAACAAGATACCTGAGTAGAAACATGAGGAGTTTTCTGTATAGCCATGAAAACTGATCAAAACTATTGCAATTAGACCCAGTTTGGCTACAATGTGGATATGAAATGTGGGTTTCCTGACACAAAAAAATGTGTATTACAGCCTGAATGTTATTTCTTCCAAATCAATACTACAACTATAAGACTATCAGGTGGAGGTGTTTTACCAACACTATTTTCAAATGAATTCTCAGTGGGCCTTGGCCCAGATGATGTTGCTGGAATGCAGATGGCAGATTAAGGTCTAGCAACTGGCAAGAAAATATCTACATTGACAGTTTTGATGAGATTTTGTGTACAAAGTACATTATCACAGAAGCAGATGCAATGTTGTGCAAAAACACTTTGTGTACATGTTTAATAGGAAGCATTCTGGAAATTAAGAGGGTCCATTACCACAGCTCAGCTGCTGTGTCCTTTAAAAATGTGCCATATTTTTGCAGTAGTAGTTTTGAAGATTTATATTTTGCAGTAGTAGTTTTTAAGTTTTATTTAAAAGAAGTTCTGAATGTTTTGGGCTTCTATCATGAAAAAGGGGGCAGAAGGTCTTTGTGTCCAGTGCAAAATGTCAGGTTCTCATGTATGTAAGTCAGAGAGGATAATAAGCTGCATTCTGTGTAGTGAAATCATCAGCATAGGTTTGAATGAATACTGAGTTTATCAATGTCTGGCCATGAAAAACCATCTTTAGCAAAGTAAGATTACTTCTGACCATCTCTGAAATGCAAAGAAACCACTTTTACCAGACAAATACATACATCAATAAAGACATGAGACCTAATCCCTGCTAAAAGACTTGCCTTGAACTTCCAGACCACAGACAAGACACATACTGCTCAGATAATCAAGAGTAATAGAATTATTTTCATAAACACTTACAAGTAAGTATAAAAGAAAAAAAAGTCCATTCTATCAAGAAAATAAAACACAGAGGTTTGCTGACGTATTTGTCTAGGATTTCCCAACCAGAAAATAGTTGAATTATAATACTGTTTAGAACACCGAAACCTTCTTTTCTAGCAGGATAATGTGCTCCAATTTCTGAGTTATTAAAAAAAACAAAACACAAATAATGTTTCATAAGGATTAAACCAGATACATATTAAGTACTAGTCCCACATAAAAACATTCCACTGGGAAAGTCTCTCCAGCACATGTGGTAGACTTAATTTGTCATGAACCCTAACCTATTTCATGTGCTGTGCCATACACCAGTTTTCAGTTGAGACAAAATATGATTTCTCACTTGAACTGGCATTTCTTTTTTCCTGACTATTTGATTAATTTTACAAACACTTTATCAACCTTTATTTTCAGTACATTTAATATGGATTTTGTTGAAAGAATGTGAGGATTTTTTTCTCCTTTAGAAAAGAACACTAGAGGACTTACTTGACCTTTTACTCAAAAACTGCAGTATATATCTGTTGGAGAAAAACAGCTACTATTACCTAGCATAAATTATTACTCTTTAGCTTACTAGTTCATCAGTCACAAAGATAACATTACAGGGCTTCCCCTTGAAGTTAGTGGCATTTTGTTTGTGATGAAGAAATTTTGCAGTTCAGGTATCTCTCATACTTGCAATACTCACTGTGATAAATGTTAGTCATTATAAAGTACTTTTAGAAGTATTCTTCTTTCATTGTTGAAATGAAAATACTTTATTCCATGCCGTAGTAGTGGGTAGGTATTCCAGGTTTTCTTACAGTACAGGTAAATGTATTTTTTAAAATAATTTATAAGGCAATTGATCATTCTGAGATAAGAATATAAGATCTGCGAGACTGCTGAAGGAGTTTAAACAACCTTCACAACAGATTGTAACCAATTTCTTTCTTTAATGTATCTTCTTTCATCTGCAGTTCAGACATATGTAAAGATATTCTATATAAGCTGGGTTTTTGATAAACTACTTAAAATGTCCTATAAAAATTTATTTCCTAAAAAGGTGAAAAGGAAACAGAGCAGGAACAAGGTCTGAACTAAATTGCCATGAAATTTGCAAAAAAAAAAAAGAAAAAAAAAAATCGTTCAGAATTAATATTCTGCAGTCATAATGATATATGCTTCATCTACACACCATTTAGGGCCAACAATGTCTTTTCATGGGCCAGACTTCAGAGACTTTTTTTTTTAAAGGCTATTAATTTTAAACACATAGAATCCAGTGGTTTAGAAGCAGTGAGAAGGCTAGAAAATTTTGTTTTCTATGACAAATTTTGTCTCTCAGTAAGACAAATTAGGTTTTCTCTCGCATTTTACAAAAGAGGAAAAGAAGTGCATCTAGTTTAACACATTTCAGATTTCTAGCCTGTGATTTGCACTGGAAAACACAGGGGAGGGAAAGTTTCTCTTGTTCTAGTGATTCCCAGAAATTTACTTCATGCTAAAAAATGCAAACATTTCTGTTAACGTGAAACCCATCTTCCAAATTATCAAATGAAATCAGACTTGAATCAGACTATGAAGTGATTCGTAATTAACTATTTTCATTTGTAAATTTCAAAAATCAGCATGAACTTAAAGAGAAATTTAACTGGTAGTGGATAATTGTTTCGCTATTTTGCTTGTTTTGTTTTACTTTGTATTAATTCTGGCTAAAATCAGCTTCCCACTTTTTTATGGATGCAGTTGAATTACTTAGCAAAATTTAAAGGAGCTGTAAAAGACATTTTACTGTTACTAACACATACTCAGAGTAAACCAGAATTTATGGTCACACCTCTTCCAGTTTTGTATGTACTTGTTAATGCAATATTAATTTATCTCCAATTATTTTCAGAGGCTGAGGCTTTACCCCAGGTAAAAAAAAAAAGTACCAGTAGTGAATTCTGCCAAAAGAAAAAAGTGTTGTGGTGTAATTTTTCTTTCTTCTTTTTACTTGTCTTTAATAATTAAAAGTCTTTCAGATTGATAGTCTTCCAGGCATTTCTACTGAAGTCAATAGAAATGCTCACATTTATAAACTATTTTGACAGAAGGATTTTTTATTGTTTTACAAAAAAATAACAGGTTATGCATAGCTGAAGAGTGAACCTGTCAGTGTTTATTCAATGTTTTACTACTGAAAATGATGAAAAAGTACAAGTTTTTAAATCATGGTTTTATTTAAGACTACAGACTTTCGACTCACTTCTATCACTATATTCTGTTGTAACTGGTATAAGTTCACAGATGGTCTTTAGTTGAATACAAAACTTGGGAACATTTTGGTAGTCAAAATATTATCTAATCAGCATATCTCATTAGTTAAAACTCTTGTTTTGGTAGCTGGCATTCAAACAAAATACATTTTAAACTAATATTTAATTGGATTTTAAGTTCATCATTGATTAAACTGGATGGCATAATCTGATCTAACATTTTAATCACAGTTCATTTCAATTAAATGGAAATTGAAGACATGGAAACTGTAAAAGTATCAATTGCAAAAGGTGAGGGTGAAGGAGGTGGGGGGAGGGGATCCACAAAACAAGACATTTAGAGGAGTCACAATTCAGGGGGAGCTAAGGAAAGGCTTTTTTTTTTTTTTTTCCCCTAGCAAGATAAGAGATTTACCTATGAGAATCAACAGGAGTACAGATAATGGCTAAAAGAGATATTTAGTAGGTATTTCAGACTGATCATACCTGAAAGAGAGAGAGTTGCAACCACAATACAGCAGATTGAAAAGAGCTAGGAGTTCAAGAGGGAGTTAAGGTAATAGAGGATGAAAGGAACAATGACTGCTTGAGGACATGGTTTGGAAGGAATTCAGAGAGAAACTGATTCCTGAAGGATTAGCATTACAAGCATTGTGGTGAGCTGAGAGTGCCAGGATACCTTTGGTGAGATAGAGATGTAAGAAATGCCTTCACATGGGACACAGGGCAAATTTAAGGCATACAGGCTAAAGAACAAACAAAACAGGTATAGATAAATTGTCTTTTGGGCTTTTTTTGTTTACTTTTTATTTGGTTGAGTTTTTGTTTGTTTGTTTTTAATAAAACAGCTGTTCTCCAAAGTGAACACTTCTATTGTCAAGCTGCCTGGATCAAGGGTAATTTCCACAGACACAAAGAAGTGGGCAATGCTGGCAAGCAGAGGTGAGGGTAAAACACAACACAGGATCCCCAAGCACACACCCAGAGTCAGAGCAGACTTTGTCCTGTGTGTCCCAGGTGAGCCCAGGAGACTATATGTAAATATAGTCATATTTACATGTTTACACATTTTCTGCTAATGGTCTTTCAGTCTACCAGCGCATAGTGACTTATTCAAATGTAAATTGATTCAGAGTAATCTTCTAGGACTCTTGTATTTAGTGGTAACTTAAGAACTAAAGAGCAAGCAAGAACTATTTTCCTCAGAATAACACCATTCTAATAGCTCAAGAGGCATTTTTTTCCTCAAAATGATGCTGAGCCAGTTGCTGCTGACATCACTTTAAGTTTTCAAAGCTTTAGCAACAAAATTCCTATGGTTTTCTCTGAAATTTGAAAGAAGCAGTAAGTCACATAAGGACCACCAAAATTCTTTGTGCTGGAATGAACCACAAAACCACAAAAAAAGTATGTATTTCTATACTAAAACAAAAGGAATAAATTTCATAGATTGAACTATTGACTTGATTTGCAAAGGAAGAAGGGCTGGGCTTGTGAAGCTGCTGAATTTTGGATTACAAATAGCCTGGACTAAGCTAATACTGAGATGAATAATGTTAAATTACATTCCAAAGACAATGAAAGAAGCCAAATCAATTTTATGCTTGCTATTTATTTTGTATGTAAGTATGTATACACATAATCACTATGATAATATATGTATTCATATCTTTTTACATCTAATCATATAATCATATACACTTTATTCATGTATGTGTAGCATTCCTAGCAAGTCATAGTCATGCCTTCCTCCTCTTCTATACTTTACCCTCACCTTTTACAGAACTTATCAATAGCCGGGTGTTAAATGAAGATAATTTTAAAAAATAGTATACTTGAAATCTGAGACGTCAATACTCGTTATCAAGAGACAAATATAGTAATTTAGTAAATCTGTCAAGTAGAAGATTCACAGCTGGACAGAATTTCTTAGTATAAAAATATCTTATATATCCACTTACTTCAAGACAGAAAAATTAAGACCAGTCAATCACTGAAAACCAGTAATTTTTGAACATGTAATTTATACTGTAGTTTATAATTTAAAAGTCACATCTGAAATACTTAAGAAAGGAGGAGATTAAATGAAATTCCCTTTAATTTTAACACTTTTTGAAATCTTCTGAACAAAAGGTCTTTTGGACTATAATATGAACACAAAGGAAAGAGAGAATACTATGCATTATTTTTCAAATAAAGTATTATTAATTAATTTCATTTCCACATGAAGATCAAAAACTATTTCCACATGTTTCTATGCATTCTAGCACAGAATATAATATTCAAATCTCAACAAAGTACTAGGATTCCTGTGTATCAAAATACTAGGATTCCTGGAAAACTGCAGATTTCTTTTCTTTCAGTAAATCATCAAACTGTCTTTATCAAACTGAATCTTTACTTTCTCAGTTTAAACCAGGAAAAGTGTTACTCTAAACCCTTGCCAAAACATTGTAAGAAAGTAATACACATGCACTTTTTAGATATTTTTTAGCAAAACCCAATTTCTCCAGAAACATTATGGAAAAAATAGACATGAAAAATATTTGAAATGAAGGGTCCAAAGTCCTGCATTTGAAAATAAGGGGCCAATCCCCTCTTGGGGGATGTTTTCTTGTTCATGCTAGGAGAGCAGTGAAACAAAGCATAAAGTTGCTTAACCTCATTAGTGGGTGATTTTCCTAACTTAGGGAACTATTTTAATTTGGAAAAAGAAATGGAAAAGAATTCTAAGACTGAGGAGATACAGAGGTATCAAGGAAGACAAAGAGGCAGCAGAATGCGACCTAACGCAGAATATAATTGTCTTTTCTAAGACAGACAAATGAAGTGTAACTGGAAAACAAAGTCAGGAAATTGCAAAAAGAAGCAGACAAATCCTGAGGGACTTGAACTCGTGTTGGATGAATGAAATTGATTGACTAAGTACAATTCAATACATAAGACTGCTGCAGAATTACATAAAAATTCCAGGTTGCATGGTCCAGAGGAACTGACAGAACACTCATACAAGAGGCTTTTTTGTCTTAGAGTGTAGCCTTGACCAACAAGTTTTTTTGGATATCTTTAATGGACTTTGATACCTTCTCAAATCTCAGTAACAGTCTTTTTTTCAAGTATTAAATGTTAAATGCTGGCCACAATTGTGTATACCACAAGTTACTACTATATAGTAATACTGAAGAGAAATACTAGAGGGTTGAACAAATACCGTGTCAAGTCCATGATGTGGATAGTTTCCTTAACACACCACCTTAACTTCCAAATAAAAAATCAAATCCATAACAATAAAAACAGTATGCACTTGTATCTTTGTGAACATTACTTGTGGAGGGGTTAATTTTGTATATGGGTTACTGATTACGACATGGAAACTTTTTAAATTTTATTAAGTAGATGTCTACAAATGGAATTTTTTACACAGCAAAGTATTAATTTGACAGGTAGTACTCTCAGATTCTTCAGGAATTTTTTGTATTACATGCATTCATCTTACTATGGAGTGGTTCATACTTGTTCAAAAGCCTTAAGGAGGGCAAAAAGTCCTGTCAATTTTACTTCCTTCACATCTAAAGAAATCAGCATAAAAAAAAGCCACAAACCAATTCCCACCATTTCTGAAAAAAAAAATCTTTTAGAGAAATATTCACCTTTTTCCTAAACACAACAGCTTTCTGCACCAAAGATTACACAAACTGAACTTGATTGTAATTCTTGCTCTCAGGGGAAGCTGCTTGCTATTTGGCAGCTCTTTGATTTGCAATGCTTTGATTTTGTAGCCTCTTATCTGTTTCATAATTCACACTCTCCTTGCCTTCCTTAGCAGCAAATATATTTTATCTCAACGGCAGACCATGCTGAAAATGAAAATACAAAAAACAAAAAAAAATGGAAGGTGTCCTTTATGTTTCCCCTAACTTTTTCGCTTAGTACTTCTATGTCCATGGGGGTTTTTTAGATGGTTAGTACTCAGGTAGCATCACTCTGTATGCTTTTGGCACCACGCAGTGTTATACCATTTGGTACTTATATTTGTCCCACTCTAGTGGGACAATTTTGAACTCTCCATGCAAGTTTGGCTTTTTTTTCCTATGGATATGTAGACAGCAAGATTGAGTGTTACAACTTGGAAGCTTAGCACGTGTGTTGAATTTTGGTGGGAATGGCTAACATCCATACCACTTTTTATTGTCTTCACACAACATTTTATTGAAGGAGAAAACAAACATTTTCTTTTCTCCTAATTTCTCTCCTAATTTCACAATATCCAAACTTAAGAACCAGATGCAAATTTCAATTAATTTTAAATCTATGAAAGACAGGGTTTTTATGTTTGTGCTCACTGTTCCCCAACTATTTATCTTGTTATGCACATTATGCAAATAATTTTCCTTAATAAAATATGGTCATATATGGATTGGTTTTTATAACTACTTAATTAATGGTAAATTCTTAGCAATGACACCAGAAGGAAGACCTATGCTCCTGGTGTAGTAATAAAATGGTTCTGCTAATTCATTTATGATATAGGAAAGATCAAGTAATACATGAGTTCTGTAGCATTTTGAAACAACTATTCTACTCATTTTGAAACAAATACTATCTCAAATATTCATGGCCACTTCAAACTGGTTTTACAAATTTCAGGAAAAATGTATCAAATATTGTCCTGAAATATTATTATTCAAAACCAACCAAACAAAAAGTCCAACAACAGCAAAAAAACACATCAAAAAACATCACCCATATTTCTAAAGATCAAACTTTCAATAATATTAAAAATAGTTTAGTAAGCATTAATACATCATAATTCCAGCTTTAATTAATTAAGTATGGATTAATGCTAGAGTGATAAACAACTCAGTTACTAGAGAATTCTTTATATGACAAATTTTGTAATTTCTTCCAGGGGGAAACCATGAGAAACATAACAAGATAATTTTTGTTACTGAACACCATGATTCTTGGCAACACTTCTAAATTGAAATTATTGGCACAGAGCTATCAAGACTGAACTTGTGCTGGAAAGTACAATATACACGTGCATGAGAAATAGGCATTCTTGCAATACAGCTTTAACAAAATTATAGGAAATAGAGTTTACCACATGTATCTGTGTAGCCACCGGGGTAACGTAGAGGTAACTTAGCATTTTCCTAGATAAATGTTACTAATATTACTAATATATTTTTGCTTGTAGCCACCCACCTACTGAGAAGATAAATGCAGAAATAGAGGAAGTTATTAGCCATTAGTATAAATAGAAATCCATCGTGTCAGATTTCATGCTACTCACTGACCAGAAATCAAAATATGCACACATCTTCCATGCCTCTGAAGAGAAATAAATTTACTTGTAAAGTGTCACAAATCATGTTAAAATAATTGTTCAGATAACACGTTTGGGTTTTTATCTGCTAGAAAATTATAAAGTACCTTCCAGAAGAGTAGAACTTTCTTTCAACATTCCTGATATGTTTACATATGTATACCATGAAACCATGTATTTTATTTCTTGAACAGAGCTCTACATTTCAGTGTGGGTTTCTTTTAATATTCACAGTAATAATTTTTGAAGTGAGGGAGGAAGCATCTTGTCACAGATTGAAAAAAATCAAACTTATGCATTTTATTTTGTGTCTTGTATAAATACAAGAATGAACCAGATGTGTATTAATTAATTGTGGGCAGATGACAACAAGGCTCAATGGCACATTGCACCAGCTGTGAAGACTGCACACAGCTTTTTTTTTCCCCCATCAGTCCATTTTCGTATTATAGAGAAAACATTCAAAGTGTCAGAAAAGGTGTTAAAAGATAATAATAGCTAGAGGTAAGAATTCATCATTGCTGAAGCTTCAAAAACTTTTACCTGGTTTGCATTGCAATCCCACTTTCAGGTGAGAGAAAAATAAAGACATTTAGAAAGTTTTATAGCTATTCCAGTTACCTTTTATCAGTCCTCATTTTGCAGACAATGAATGACTAAGATATTTTATAAAATTGCATCCCAAATAGTATGTCACCATGATAGTACACACTGTTTTAAGTTTGAAGGACACATGTACTCTTCACAACACAGCCATACTGAAAATAAGCATTTTAAGATTTAAATAAGTTAAAGGCCAAAAATATTAAAATAACAACAACAACAACAACAACAAAACCCAAACCCAAAACAAAGCCAAAGTATTTCCATTAGCTAAAGTGGATTTTGTCTTCCTTTCTCCTCCATTATGAAGCGAATGTATTCTTTGGCCAAATGTATTATCATTTTAGGAAATAGTGAAGGTAGTAAGATGGGGACATGACTCAGATGGCATCATTAAGGAGAGACAAGAAAAGAAAAAGAAAGTTAATTCCCCCTAAAGAAGGAAGTAGTGGAAAAGTAAGTGTAAAACAAGCAGGTTTTTTTCACAGTTGCTCTTCAAAATTTTGAAGTTCAGCACATGAAAAACCTTTTGGCAAGTCTAATCTCATAATCCTATTCCCTATAATACTTAAAGAAACCAAAAACGGTAAGACAATACTTGACAAATACAGGAAAACATATCATCAGATTCAGGTACTTACAGAATGTATTTTAAAGATTATTCCTGCTACCATCTGATTATTTTTGTGATGACAGAATGCTGCATAGGACTCATTGACACTTTTCCTTCCAGAACCTTTCAGAATTAAATGTTCTTCTTCAGGAAGTTGGCTCTAAATAAGCTTTTCCATTAGCTGAAAGCAAAATTAAGGCTGCCTAGCAGAGAAAAACTAGATTGAATTACTTCTAAAAATTCCTTCTGCAATCAATAGCACCACAAAATACCTTAGTAAAAAAACCTTTTAATCGAAGTATATAAATAATATCAGAAAATGTTTTCTGATATTACCTCATTTACTACTTAGTTCAGTGGCTTAGCTGTTTGGGGTTTTTTCAGAAACTTTAAATGGCTCATTAAGCTAGTTTTGTGTAATTTTATTGGGTTTGGACATTTAACCAAATGATCTTGAATTCCATATTACATGCACAATAGAATTTGCTTTAACTGCCACTCTTTAAGGAAAATAAAAATTACAATAAAGTACTTATGTTGATTAGTAAAGACTCCTAAATGTGCTATGATTATTGCTAAGAAATTTTTATTTATATATTTTTATAAGGATGCTGTATATTTAGTAAAAAAGCTAATGTTTTCTTCTCAGTAAACAGACAATTAATACACCTCCAAATATGCATTTTCAGCTTTTCTTAAAACATATTTGCAAATTCAGATCGAATGAGCCAAACAAGTTTAATAAAAGTAAGTTTGGTAAGAAATAATCTACAGACAGTTCTGTTTTCAGCCTGCTTCTTGATACATTCTAATTTTTTCAGTGGTAGACTTAGATTCATTAATCTTGCTTCACAATTGTAACTACACCTGAAATGTCCACTTTCTATGGAAAATGTTTGAGCCTCACTGCTTTGAATTAATCTAGCTATTGAATTATACAAAATCATTAGAGAAAATAAATACTCAGTGCAATCATTCTGATGGACAGACTGGACAAAATGCCCAGGTCAATGCCACACTGAAGTGAAAAAATTCAATTTCCCACCTCCTTGCCAAAGAGCTGCAACATATTTTTGGAGTATTTCTACTGTTTTCAATTAAATAAGCTTCATTTGTCACAGAATAATTATTTAAGTGACCTAGAAAAACATCAAGCTATACGAATATAGCTTCTCAGGCTGTCCAGTAAGATGTTATTTTTAGTTGTAGGCTTAAATAACCTGAAGTAGAGGAAGATCACATTTTTTCTTTAGGAAAGAGGTAAAGGAGAATAAAACATCCACACAGAAATAGAAAAAAACATTGAAAAAATTCTGATCCTGCTCCCCTTGTTGAAGAGCACTCAGACCTTATAACTGCGATCTCCATGAAACTTCAGGGACCATAAACTGTTCTCTGAGATTACTCATATTGGATCTGTGGCATTATATCTGCACAGTGAATTCAGTAGAAAATTCTTAGGAGATAATTATTTTATATATGTAGTGATCAGGATTGATACTGGCCTGATATTGGTCATTCTTGACCATTTCCCTAACAGCAACTTCTCAGTCCCAGATAAACTTATACAGGTGTAAATATATATATATGTATGCATATATACACACATTTACATGTAGACAAATATTTATACACACTAAATGCAATGTGAGTAACTGCATATTTTTGTAGCTATATGTTAAATTCCAAGAGAGATAAAATAAATCAATACATTATTTCTAGCTCATACATAGTTCAAATACTAGTTCTCTTGGGACTTTTAGATATACGGACATAGGTTAGCTACAAAAAAATATGTCCACACCTTCGCACATATAGAGACTTCTGCAAAACACAGAGCACAGGGATTCTGACTTTGCACTGTGCATCTCTTCTTTCTCTTCCATCTTCATCCAGTCAGTTTTGATATAGAAAAATTATCAATTTAAGGACTCAGAGTTAATATTGTAAGAAAAACACACTGGTAACCTCAACCTTCTCTTTCATGCTTTTTCATCTCAGAGGAAGACTGAAACAAGAGCAATGGTTTGAGTAATTTGAAAGCATAGCTCCTTCAAGAATCATAATGTCAGTGGCCAACCTAATATTGAGCAAAAGAATTATGAAATTAATTATTCTTTGTGCCTTCTGATCCCAATAAAAAGGTTGAATCACTTTTTTTTTGTGTTGAAAAGATCAGTAATCAGAAAGAAATGTATTTCTCCAAAGAGTAGCTTTAATTGCTAAAAATTGGTGGGTAAAAACTGAAAAGTAAGGTCACTCACATGTGAAAAAGGACTGATACCCTACCTAAGGTAAGTATCCTACATTTCTACTATAATCACAGGAATTATATTATTGTCTGCTTTTTAAAACGGATATTTTTATGAAATTGTACCTATTAGATTGCCAATCTCACTTTTTTGGTAGCTGGCTCTTTCTTACTGACAAAGTGTGAATGATTGTATGACTGGGATTATTAAGGTGTATCATCAGATGTGAATGATAAAGCTATTTATCTGCACTGCTCTTTCAGGAGCACAATAAAGTTATTACTGAAATTTCAAATGAAACATAAGCCTTACAAGCCTTTTTCTGATAACTACTCTTCAGAAAACTATTTTGAAACTCCTTGATAAAATGTTTAGCAAGGAAATATTTGCTGAAGAGACACTGATATCAAAGACAAGCATTTAGAACTTCATTTGTTGTAGCACTGTGTGAATTTAGTAGAAAAAATTCTTCAGTTTGTGGTTGCTTACACTAGATGGCACTGATAAAGTATTGCCCAATTAACTAAATGTCTTAAAATATATTTGTTTTTTTTGGAATACTTTATTTCACTATTTTAAAAAGAAATTAAATGAGACAGCAACATTGTTTTGCCTCAAATAAAAGGGGAAATTAAAGGAAGAAAGGGAAATAATTTAGGATTGTCCCTGCATATTTTGTAAACCTAGCAGTTTCTGAAGATTGTCTTCCTCTGGCAGTTACACAGACACACTACACATACTGTAAGAGACAGAGCATTCTTGCCCCAAATGGAAGTAGCCTAAATTTACAAAATTTTGAAAACTATACCTTGGACGGGTCTTTTTTTTCTGTTTCTTTTTTGTTTGGTTTTTTGGTTTTGTTTTGTTTTTGTTTTTTATGTTATCGGTTTTGGTTTTGTTTCTTTGTTTATTTTGTTTAGTTTGGTTGGTTTTTGTTTTTGTTTTACCCGAGGAAAGGATGGTATTTAAAAGAGTGATTTCTCCTCCAGCTCAATCAAAGCAAAGCTTTTTTGCCATTCTGTTTTCTACTGAGCAGGGCAGGGGCTTAATACAAGACCCTCATGCAAGGAGTACACATCTCATTTTTGTGGTCTCTCCAAGAATATTCAGAAAAGTTATTCTAGAATACAGGTAACACCTCTGTAAGGCTTATCTCTGCTACTGTGGGGAGGGACATAGGCTTTTCTGGATGTAATTACCAGAGGAGGAAACCCAACTGAGTAGTCTGAGCTGCCCTGCAGCAGAGCTTTGTATCCTCAGGTAAGGGGAGGATACAAAGGGTCTAGAAAGGGTCTAGAAAGACTAGTCTCACACACCTAAAATTGGTCTCTGTGACTGCTCCCTAAAGTATACATTTTTGTATGTACTCAATCAATATACATTACAATTCCATTTTTATAAGATGATGTCCAAGAATCTGAAAGAGAACTGCTAGCTGTGTGCATAAATGTAAGTCATTACCTGTTGCATGTAAGCTACCTTATTTGCAAAGGACCAACTAAATGCATCATTGCCTTTCTTGTAATAAAAAATGTTTTCTTTATAAACTAATATTTTTTAAAGTAACAGAGAATATGACATAATCTCTAATCTGAGGTAGATAAGGTAATACCTTATGATCTGAGATCTGTTATTTCCCTATGTTTTTTGGTTCTCATTGTAGCATAAACAATGAGACATTTCAGAACAAACAAGCAGTTATATTATGGTTTATTTACTAGGTTTTTAAAATTAGAGAACAACAAAAACCCTCAAACCAAAACAGATGAGCTGTAGCTTCAGTGTATTAAATTTTTTTCTTAAAAGTATCCTACAAATTTTTTTCTAACTCCACAGAACTCACTTTACACATACAGCACCTATCTTTAGGCCAGTTTTACATGTAATAACAAGCAATTATATTTGAAGTAGTGAAATGCATAGGCTAAATGTCATTCTTGAAAGGATATGATCCAAATTCTCTAACATACTCTTTCACATCTTCACCCTGTCCTTTGTTCTTTTTAGATCTAAGCACTGGCTGACTGTAATTGTCATTGTTGAAGAATTCCTGAAGACACAAGAAAATATATAACATATATTGTTAAACAAAACAAAGATATTGTCATGATGCCTTGATGCTCATTTTAAGTCACACCAAATCTCTGCTTATACAGACTTTCTGGATACATTTCTGGAAACATTCTCTCAGGATATTTGGTATAAGCCAGAAATAACATTTCAAAGCCCTCATTTTCATCCCTTTGCCTTCTATATGTTAAGCAGCTGCTTTAATATTATCTTGTCAAATACACAAATCAGAATTCTTCTTATGCTCAGCATTGCAATTGAGAAGATTTGTACAATGAGTTCAAAATAATTTCTTTTTCAGCTGTCAACATCTCAGCTCATTCACTACTTAAAATAAAATACATGTTACTACTCATCCCTCTACTGGAAAGTGATTGACAGCATCTTCTCTGGAAAGCACAGGGCAGCAATACGGAATTAAGTAAAGATAGGTGTATAGTCATAGAAAAAGTCAGAAAAAACATCATTTATTTATTAGTTGTATGCAATGTGCACAATTTCTAGGGATGTATCTAGAAATTCCATTCCCAAAGAAGTATGTAGATGGAATGTGTCTCAGGGAGGGTAATTATTCTTTTAATTTCCTTTACAATGGACATTAGCATCCATTCCCTGTAATAGCCGAAGAAAATCATTACTATAGGCCAAACTGGAATAAAAAAAAAGAGTATATGGATTCTTAAAGTGTAAAAAAAAAAAAAAAAAACCAACAAAACCCAAAACCCGACCAACCTAAAACCAACCAACCAACAAAAAATATTTCAAAATAGAAACTATTTCAATACAGGAGTCATTTGCAGAATCTAGACTCATTAATTTGTCCTGATACAATACTACAGGTCTGGCAAGACTCCAGCACTATCAGTTAGCTGATACACAGATAAGCTTGGTGAAATATTTTTGCATTTACAGACTTATATTATGACTATAATATAACCTGGGGAAAAAATAAAGCTTTGAACTAAAAAAAGAGATGTTTTAAAAATGTTAGTTAGCTTTGTTGAAACTGACATAAACCAAAAAGAAATAGAACCAGAGTTCTTTAGAATTTTGAAGAAAATATTGCACCATACTGCAGGTTTTCTTATTTAATTTTCTAATAAGCTTAAGAGTTGAAAAATAGGTTCCATTTCAGCTGCATTCACTCAAACTTCATATTTGTACTACAGCTTGCTAATCACATCAACAGGTTTATGATTTTGCCTTACAGTCCATAAATTGACTCAAGAATGAGAAAATTACTCATGTAGCCTAGAAGAAATATAGAAAGATCTTCCAAGGGATCAGTCTAGGAAAAGTAAAGCTCCGACAGAATTAAATCTGGCCGGGGATGTGAAGGGCAACAAGTAAAGCTTCTACAGGTACATTGGTGATAAAAGGAAGACTAGATAAAGTTTAGGCCCTCTCTGGAAAAAAAAAAAAAAAGAAAAGAAGAGCTGGTTATGGTTTTGCAGGACATGAAGAAGGCTCAATAACTTTTTTCCCTTGGTCTTCACTGCCAAGTGCAGTAGCCACATTGACAAAGTTGCCAAAGGCAAAAGCTGGGCCTGGGACAATGAAGAGTGGTCTGCTGCAGAAGACTGAGTTTGAGAACATCTAAGGAACCTGAGGGCAAACAAGTTGATGGAAACTGATGAAGGAACTGGCATATGCAGTGACTAAGCCATTATCCATTATATTTGACAAGATGTGGTAGTCTGAAGAAGGTTCCACTGACTAGAAAAAGAGAAAAATAAGCCCTGTTTTCAAAAAGGGTATGGAGACCCAGGGTAGTACAAGCCAGTCAGTCTCACTGCTGTCCCTGGCAAGATCATGGACCAGATCATCCTAGAAAATTATGCTAATGTGCATGGAAAGCAAAGAAGTGACTGATGACAGCCAGCAAGGCTTCACTAAGTGCAAATTGCCCCTGAAAAATCTGCTGGCTTTTATCATGAGGTTACAGTGATGGTGGGTAAGGGAAAAGCTACTAATGTCATCTACCTGGACTTGTGCAAAGTGTTTGACACTGTCCCATATGACATCATTGTCTCTAGAGCGGAGAAACATGTATTTGAGGGATGGACCACTAGGTGGATAAGGAATTGGCTAAACCACTGCACTCAAAGATTTGTGGTCAATAACTCAGTGTCCAAGTGGAGAAGTGAAGAGTGGCATTTCTCAGCAAATTCCTCCTGGTATTAGAGCCAGTACTTTTTAACATCTTTGGTGACATGGAGAATGGGATTGAGTAAACCCTCATCAAGTCTGTTGCCAGCACCAAGCTCTGTGGTACAGTTGACACACTGGAGGGCAGGGATGTCATCCAGAGGGTCTTTGCTGCACTTGAGAGGTGGGCCCATGCAAACTTCATGAACTGCAATAGAGCCAAGTGCAAGGTGTTGCACTTGAATGGGGGAAATCCCAAGCAAATTATAGGGTCGGCTAAGAATAGATTGAAAGTATCCTGAGGAGGACTTGGGGCTGCTGGCTGACAGCAAGCTCAAACATGAGCTGGAAATGTGCACTCACAGCCCAGAACGGCAACTGTGTCCTAGGCTGCATCCAAAGCAGTGTGGCCAGAAGGATGGGGAAGAAGATTCTTCTCTGTCCCCTCTGTCCCCTCTGGAATGCTGCATCCAGGTGTGGGGCACTCAGTACAAGAAAGATGTGGATCTCTTGGACTCAGTCCAGAGAAAAGCCATAGAGGTGATCACAGGGCTGGAGCATCTCTCCATTGAAGAAGAAGTTCAGCCTGGAGAAAGAAGTGCAGATCTTACTGGGGCCTAAAAGAAGGCTGAAGAAGAACATTTCACAAGGGCCTGTAGTGATAGGTTGAGAGGGAATGGCTTCAAACTGAAGAGAATAGGTTTGTATTAGATACTAGAAAGAAATTCCTTTCTTTAAGGGTGGTGAGGCACAGGAACAGGTTGCCTAGAGGAGCTATGGATGCTTCATCCCTGGAAGTGTTCAAGACATGGTTGAACGAGACTTTAAGCAGTTTGGTCTAGTGGAAGTTGTCCCTGTATATACATTAAAATGTATATAAATTATTTAAACATAAAATATTTAAACATAAAATAGTTTATCTTCCTTATATTCCATCTCAGACAGGCAGTTATTTTGAGATAAAGAATGGTTAAGAATTCTATAACTAGAGTTTTAACTTTAGCACATCTCTGCTTGCATTTAGGCACAAGTGGTTGAAGAAATCCTGCATACCTAGAACACAAGTTTTGAGATTCTAAGAGAGGAGCCAATAGCTTCAATTACTAAATTATGAATGAGAAAATGAGTTGATTTTTCAAACTCTTAAGTGCTTAAGGAACTGCAGACATTTTTCAATACAGTGGGTAAACATAGAAAGATGCACTTTCAGATATCTCAAGAAATGGATATATGTTTCAAAATATTGTGCTGCTCATTTCTTATTCTTGTGACTCGATAATTTTAGGAAATTTTACCTTAAAAACATACTATGTGGAATTAAAAAAAAAAAAATTAAAAGAAACGGTATGCAAACACTGCATTTTATAGATAATTGAGGAAAAGGCTGAGGAGCTCTTTTAAATCATTAGTGAGTAGTCAGAGGTAAAAAAAAGCACTGTCTAAAAATTTTTATTTTGAAAGACAGCTTAAAATACTGCTGCTGAAATAGTACTATATAAACGCAATAATATGCAATGCAATATTTAACTAACACATATCAACTGAAAAAAATTTAAGAATTTTATGTGTAACCACAATATTTATCCTGATGTTCATTTTCCCCCCTTTGAATAGGATAGCATAGCTTTGACCCAATAGGAGAAAAAATTGTTGTAATGGAATCTAGTATACTTACTATTTGAGCATTTTTTCAGTCCACTATTGAACTAATCCTATCAATTTCCTTATATAACTTAAATTTTACTTTGATTAACAAAAACTGTGAATGAATAGTAGTTTTTGCTTTAATTTTGGCATTGAAAAATTCAGTAAAGTTGAAAAATTTCAATTAAACTTAACATAGTATAGTGGACTGCTAAACTAACATTTTATAGCATATCTACTGTGTTATTTTCATACCACTTTTGTGGACTTTGTCTTTTGTTTTACATGCCAATAAACTTAAATTTTAAAGTTTATTATATATTAAATATTTCATGGTATTTTAGAACACAGAGGTCACATGCCTTTTGCCTTAACTGGTTGGTTACTTAGCTTGGACTGAAAGACTACCAAATTGCAGAGCTCATCCATTTAAATTGTTATTCACAAAACCAGAACTGTTATTTACAGCTGAGATTGAAACTGTGAGAAATGTCTTCTGACTTTCAGGCAATAAAGGTGCAAATTGCTTACCCTAGCAGTACTTGGAACAGAAAATAAGGGGTTTAATTTTAGTAAGATTTATTTCAATAAAATCCTTTGAAACTGGTAGCAAGGGGTAGCAGAGAACATCTTTCCCTCTATTAAAAAAACAAAAAACAAAAAAACCCCAACAGAAAAAAAAAAATAAAAAGCAATAAAAACATGGTTTTCACACTTTTTTATTCTTTAAAACATATGCTCATCCAAAACCATTTTAAATTTAATTTATTCATATGTTAAATTTCAACAAATTATGCTCCTCGTTAATGAGAAACCTCAGTTCATTTTATTCTTACTGACATGGAAAGAAAATAATCTCAACAAAACACCACATTAAAAAAAGTGTGAGACACTGAACCCCAGTCTTCCCCAGTCCCTGGAGAACAGGCAAAAAGCCTGGAGTGAGACTGACATATACTTGTTGATAAAGAATCAGCTTTCTGAATACTCAAGGAAACCAGACATGTGCCCTAAGGAATGCACCCAAAAGCCAGCAATGCAGGGACACTAATTTTTGAGCAAATGTAGCAACTGGAAGAGGTGCTTGGGAACTGAAGGATAGCACATCCCCTTACCTTGAACAGGGCAGGAAGGAGGATTCAGGGAACTACAGGCCCATCTGGCCTTACCTCCATAGGAGGGAAGATGGTAGAGCAAGTAATCCTGGGAATTCTTGCCAGACACAAGAGTTATCTATAGGTGACCAGGAGTAGTAAACCCAGATTCACCAAGGGGAAGTCATGCCTGGCAGAGCTGATAACCTTCTACAGTCAAATCACAAGTTTCTAGATGAGGGAAGAGGAGAAGATACTGTCTATCTTGAATTTAGTAAGTCTTCTGATACCTTTTCCCATAGCTTCCTCATAGTAGAGAGGAAGTAGTACAGGCTGGATGGGCAGACAGTGATATGGGCTGAGAGCTAGCTGTGTTAACAGGCCTAAACAACAACAAAATCCGGGAGAGTAATGAGTATCATACCCCAGGGGGAAGTACTGGGTCCAGTCATGTTCAACATCTTTAGTAATTATCAGGATGATAAGGCAAAGTATACCCTTAAAATGTTTGATTATGATGCAGGACTGGGAGAGGATGATAACATGCCAGAGGGCTGTGCAGCCATCCAGACCTCATAAGGTTGAAGAAATGATCTGATAGCAACCTCATACAGGTAAATAGAAAGCAGTGCAAAATTCTGGATCTTGGGAGGAAGGCATACAGGATTCATGACGGGCATTTTTCTCCTTCAAAACTACTTTACAGGAAAGGCTGTAGGGGATCAGATTTGCACACAGCAATGTGTCCACAGGACGAAGAGGGCCATAGAACCTTCGTAGAGTGGATTAGGTGGGACATTTCAAACAGTTCAGGGGAGGTGGTCTTCATACTCAGCACTGGTGAGACCACACCTAGGATATTCTGTCAACTTTTGATTTTCCCAGAATAAGAGAGTGCTACCAGAGTGCATCCAGCAAAAGGCCACAAAAATTACTTAGGGGCTCAAGAATCTCTCCTTTGCAGGGGGTCTGAGAGAGCTGGGAATGTTCAGCCTGGAGTAGAGAAGGTTTAGGATGATATCTTCAATTTGTACAAATATATGGGGTGCCAGTGTAAAGCAATTGGAGCCAGGTTGTTTTCAGTAGCGGCCAGTGACCCAACAAGAGACGATGGGCACAAACTGAAATGCAGGTACTTCCATCTGTACACCAAGAGGCACTTTTTCCGCTGTGAAAGTGGCTAAGCACTGGCACAGGTTGCTCAGAAGGGTTGTGATCACTGATCAGAAGGGTTGTGATCACTTCTTGAAGATACTCACAAGCTATTTGAACATGATCACGGCCAACTTTCTGCAGGTAACCGTGCTTTAGCACGGAGGTTGTACAAGAGCCTCTTCCAACCTTCAACTATGCATTTCTGTGATTCTCTTGCTTAGTGATTCTGTGAAACCCTATGATTTAAATAATTACAATAAACTGATCATCAACATTTGTTACACATATACCATGTGAACCTTGACCAATTTTCCCACATTTAAACTCAGTATATTGCTAAATGACTAACACAAGGGATAAAAATAGCATGTTTCAATATCAAAATACACACTAGTTCTCCCAGTCACTGTGAATATGGAACATAGCTTATGCATAATAATGCATAAGCTAGGTCAGATTCACAGCACCTCATGTCTGCTAAAGGGCTGTATGAAATAAATGAGTTTATGGAAGGTTATTTCTCCCTGACATACTATTTTACCTTCTGGCAATACAGTTTTAGCTTCTGGCTATTGCCGTTTAGGGACAGAGAATAGGTAAAAGTTAATAAAGCTGTACATGAGGTTGTAATTTGGAAGAGATACCTGGTATTTGTTGTTACTTCTACCCAATATTAGTTACTAACTTAGTGTATTTAGTAGTGTGTAATTTTCTATGACTGCTTTCTTTTACTTTAAAGTATTTGTGCATAGGTTTCAGTCCCAACTGTTGAAATAATAAGTCATTAATGGTGACTGACAAGCAAGGGGTATCTAAAGATAGGTTCCTGAGAATAGGGGAAGTAAGTTTCAAATAGAAGCAATTGTCATTTTTTCAGCAAAATGGGCTTTTGAACCTAAGAAGAGGGAGGAGATGGTTAACTCAATGATAAAATTAGAAACAGGCCAGTGAATAAAGAACTTACTGATCAGAATCAGAAAAAAAGAAACAGCACTTTCCAAAATGCAAAATAAAATTCAAAATCTTTTTGCTGCCACCTTTCAAATCTGCTTTCCATACACTGACCCCATATAAATCTTCAAATTATCTTGTTTCTGTGTATCTCTAGTTACATGAAGAAACAAGGAATCTCAACATTTGATAGCATTATAAAACACTCTTTCAGTGTTAAGTTGATTGGAAGTTCTTCAAAGAAGGGGCTACTGTTTCTGGATAAAAGGTAGTTGAAATATTTAAAAAGAGAATATACTTTCTTGCTGAAAACTGGAATAAGTATAAATAAATGCAGGAAAGGATACAGAGTAAGAAAAATTGTTATCATTTTTTATACCTAATGTTAGTATTTTATGCATTTTTACTGTATTTCAATGTATGTATACAGAAATTATATTAAAAATGTATAAAATAGTTTACTGCAGCTTTAAACTTAACCCCCCCCCCGCTTTAACACAATAAGTTACATTCTACTGGTGTAGATTAAAAAAATTATATACCTCATTTAAATTTCAACATGCTGACCAACAAATACATTTGTTCATTTTAAATTATAATAGGAATTATCTTCTGGAATTCAGTGCTCAAGATTAAAAAACAGCAACCCAAAAAACTAACTGATTTCAGGTCTTGTGATAGAGCTGGTGCATACTAATTAGATAAATTACTAATTAGATAAATTACTAATTAGATAAATTACCTGCTACAAAGCAGTTCTAGATTTGCAGAGGATGTCAAACATCCATGATGGAAGTGGAAGGAGTTAAACTCAAGAGGATCTAAAATTTCCACTAACTAAAGCAGATTTTAATAAAGAAACCCATCTAAAACTGGGTTTTTTAGGTCAAAATCACAGAAACATTTAAAGAGATTCTAAAAACATCCAGTCATATTTAAAATGACATCTTATTTTTATTTTTCTAAAAGATCAGTCATTCTGAAATTCTGACAGATACCATAAAAGAAAAAATAAGGAAATTGAGAACTATGTTTTGGAAGAATAAGTTAAAGTTATTTTAGACTATTTTTGGACACTCCCTCTCCTTCTCTCTCTCACTCTCTCTCTCTGTGTTTTTCTTGTTCTGTTTAAGACCAGATGGGTTCTTTTTTTTCGCCTGAAAAAATAGAATTTTTAATAGAAAATAAAATCAGAAAAACATTGTATATATTCAAAATTAATATAACTTCCTATAAAGTGTTAAAGCACACAACTTTGTACTGAAAATCATCTTTATATATCTGAATTTTGCAAAAATCTATTTTTTCTTCTTGGCTTATTTGTGTTTCCCATGATAAATGCTTTGAGTTAAGTCAAAAAAAGAGTGAGGGATACAGAAATTATCTTTATAGAAACATGCAGCTGTGGAAGAACCTCTTGGTACCAGAGCAGTGCACTATTGCAGACTCTCAAAAATATTATCAAAGCGGATCTTTGAGCATAGTTCTCAGGAAAGAGCTCTGGCTCCTAATGTACTTCACACCATTATAGCAGGAATAAGGGTTAAAAATTGATTTTGCTGGTATTATGCAAGGTTCAATATCTCATAATATCACTTAGAGACAAGGAGAAAAGCAAATTAGACATTTCATAATTATGGAAACTATATCATACTCAAGGCTGAGTTGATCAAGATACTTCAAGTGTCAACCAGATGTAAAAAGAAAAGGAAAGATCCCATATCAAAACAAAAATCCCCTACCACAAGCATCAAAACTTTAACCTTTTTACTAGACTTTTGGCTATTTTTACAATCCTTTGAAAAAGACTTTTTGCATTAAATATATATATATATATATATGGCCCACTAATTCTTCAAATAACAAGCAAAGCACAATATGCAATAAAAGATTTTTCCAAAATGTTAACAATGCAAAAGATTTTATCAGTTCTTTGAGCAATACTTTGATGCTTAAAGTAAACATTTTTGTGAGGTAGAAGACAAATGAAGTGTCTTCCAGGCTCTGCAGGTGAGGATACATTTTTGAAGGAGAAATGTTCGGTCACCACTTCTTAGAAATTGTTTTCTTTCTGGATTCTATCCAGGATTTATACTGAATCACTTGTACACTGCACAAAATAACAGTGGAAGACTTCTACTACTAGAGCATTAAGGGCTTTAACTTTGAATTCATCTAAAACCTTATGCAACCTCTAGAACAATTCTGCGCAACTGTTTTATACAGAATTGTAAATTTTCTAAAATTTAACAGCTCTTTGGGGAAACAGTAGATCAACTTACTTTTAATTTACTTTTTGGATCAGGATTAGGTCTAGGGAAGAATTAAGTGAATACTAACTTTTTTATATGCCAGCAATTAAAACAGTAAAAAGGAACTACCTTTCAAGAGCCCCAGCAGATTTCTTAACATAGTGTGCATGATCAAGCAATTCCCATGAACAATTTCAAAGTCATATTATACAAAGGCCGCAGTGCATTTTTCAAATTTAAAAAAAAAATCAATCTAACACTGTTTCTTTTGAAATCATTAAAAATGATTAATTATGTTGCATATTCATCCACGGTACTTACCACATAATTCACAAGCCTCACAGACATGTTAGCCCTGTACTGACCACTGACAAGCACATCACTTTGAAGAAATGGGTGTAAATTTATCTTTTCAATAAAATCTTCACTTTACTTAACAAACTATCTCAAAAGATTGCTTATTTCAATTAATTCAGGGCTTTTCCATATGGACAATATAGGACTGTTTAGAATTACAGTCAGAACTATGTAACTATACCCTGAAAAACGAGATGTGCAGATATTGGTTGCTATAAAAAAATTAATCACATATTTTTACTAGGATTTATTAACAGATATAATTATTGCCTATTACAAGCCTTGTACTTCAAAGGAGTACAAGGCTTCGAAAGAGTGACATCAAAGTTACAAAGAAGATATCCATTTACAGAATGCAAGGATTATACATTCTAATAATAAGAGTCCTGTCCTGCTCTTTCACCACAGAAACTCAAGTAAAGAGCTCTTACTGTGCTGTAATTCTGATTATATTACAAACAAATTAATATTATGTTACTTAATACATGGTTAAAGGTAGACATTTTTGTCTTTCAGAAGTATTACTTATAGATTGTGTGTAATCTCATTAACTTTAACAGATAATGGATTACATCAGGTACATATTGATAACCACAAAGGTTTATTTTGAGGTTGGTGCTCAAATGTTGTCATTCACGTGTAAAAAAGCACATGCATTATAAAAAAATCATTCATGGAGAATATGCAAGCAAAGCCTTCAGATGAATTTCAGAATCTGTACTATTTCTTCAGGAAATGAATAATATAGCGCATAAAATATCAGACCATCTTTAGCAATTTAAGAATGCTAAGGAAGTTGTCCATGTTTCTCATGTTAAAATCTAGAAAATAATAAGGAAGAAAAATCAATAAACCAACAACACAAAAACCCCCGAAATCAACACAAAAAGCCCCAACAAATCAACCAACCAACCAACCAACCAACCAACCAACCAACCAACCAAAAAAAACCCCACAAAATCAAACCAAGGAAAACAAAATCAGTAAAAAAAAAAAAGACTGCCAAAAAACCCCAAAAAACCCCTAGTGAAATTGCAGCTCATGTTTATCTGGACAAGTATATTTTCAAGAGAAGAAAGAAAGAAAGGAAAAAAAAAGTGAATTATGCATGGATAGAAAAGGGAAGTAAATTAAGAATTTATACTTCAGTGGAGGATATGGTGAATATTGCAGTAATAGTCCAAAAATAGTTGTTCACTCAGAAGTTCATTACTACTTGATGATATTCTCCAAAACTAATAACATGGAAAAGCCTATAAACAAACAGGATAATGAAATAAAATGAGCTTAAAAATGGATTATTTAAACTTTCAGTGTTTGGAGTAAGATTAAGAGCTAAATAATTTTCCTTGCTAAAGCTAAACACTAAAACTAATATACTTTGGTTTTTTAATAACCTCTTTCAACTACAAGTCTTGACATATCTCAGAAAGATAGATGTTAAATGTAAAGGTAGTCAATACAGTAGTCTTTTGTGAAAAGCAGAAAAATGTTGTGTGCTGCACTATTTTATCCAAAATCATTGCTGTTTAGCTCATTCTGGTAGCTGAGCTTGCTAATTTAGGGACCAACATTGGTACTTTTAAACAACCAAATAATCAGTGTGGAAGCTCAGATACTTAAAGTGCCATTGGTCACATACCTACTGGCAATATTAGACGAGAGATTCAAAAGTTTTAATAATGAGGTAAATTCCTACATCAGTAAGACTACAAAATTTGCAATAATTGCTATTTGTCTAATTCAGTAAATAAAGATTGGAATATTGTATAATATTCTACTTAAATTTACAGAGCTTACCTCTCTAGGGAGGGAAAAAAGTAAACAAATATAAAGGAATGAAAACCTGCAAAACAGTTAAATGCCTCTTACCCTCCTGAGCAGGCTTCTCTTTTTTTATTGCTCATTAATGCTTACAATTAATTTTTTTTCCTTAAACAAAACCGAAACCCATATAGTCATGGTCTAATGGAAGGTAAAAGGGGAAAATTTTCTGCTTTCACAGGTTTTCCCAAATGGCTTCAGTTTTCTTATTCCTGGTGCCTACTGTTGATGCAGGAGCACAGACTGACACAAGTAAGTTTATTAGCATAAAATTCTCTCTTATTTACATGTTTAGATTATGTAGTATGTCTCCACTCTAACAATGCTTTGTACAGATAATCCACCTTGGAGAAAGGATGACAGGATTAGTAGTGCAGGAACTGGACAAACAATTTCCTCTAATTAACCCTCTCTTTTTGTCACCATTTTGGCATCCTTATTTTAGTGGAGCCACCTATGGATCTGCAATGAATTTTTCCATCTCTTTACTCAGTGCTGCTCACTGTTTCTATTTGAAGATAAGAAAAAAAATCTTAATGAACCATAAAGATTACTAAATTTTTGATTCTCTTATGGAAAATGATGGAAATTGAGGAGTATAAATTTAAGAATGTTTAAGTATCCATCTTTTCAAAGATGTATTTTCTTAATTGCTTAGTAATGAAGCAATTCACTGTGTTTTAGTTAAAAAATTACTTTATATGAAGCTAATTTTCTATGAAACTTATTTTCTAGGAATCCTATCTGTTTATTGTTTCAAAAACATTCTTTGTCTCTAATTTTCCCCTATGCAATGTCACAAGCAGTGAAAATTTCAAGTCAGACATAAAGCTGTCACACCTTAATGATTTAGTACCCACTGTCTCCTAGGCTGAGCTTGGGCTTCCTAGCCCATAAAGGATGGGGAATAGTGAGAAAGTATTTTTGTACAGATTGTCAAAAATTTTGAGAAAAAAAAATTAAGGGTTGCTAGGAATTACAAATGCAGTGAAACTAGTAACATCTCCACTAAAAAAATACACCACAAAACAAAGAGGTCAAAATATTCCAAAATTTGTAAGCTTTAAGTCTGAAATATCATGGAAATTGCTAGACTCTCTCACCTCGATATATGGATCTGAAGTTACAGAAATTAAATTTGTGTGGTGCATTTACTTCTACTCCACCCTGGAAATAGCAATTAACATCAATTGTAACTGTATGTACAGATCAGAGTAAGAGACCCCATGCTGCAGATAATAAAATGTTCATGCACAAAGGGGAGGAGAAGGAAACCCTTTTAATAATGTTAGGAGCTCCTCATTACAAATTGGAAATTACAGACCAGATGTCTTTAGTCTATTTTTCTACACTGGGTGTAAACTCAGAACAGCAGCACATTCAGAGTAGAAAGGATGCAGATTATAAAAAAGCTATCACTTATTTTTCAAGCAATGAATGCCCTTTCAGAAAAAGAATACAACCTCCAATACTTAGATAGGTCCCTTAATTCCATATTCCATATTCCTGGAAGATAATTCTTCCAGGGTTTTTTGTAGTGAGAGAGCAGAGTGTTTTTTTTTTTTTCAAGTCACTGTTTTCCACCTTCTCTTCCCTAATGCAACAGAGAAAGCTATGCTAAAGCTCTCCTATTTATTTGTTGCTTAGTTTTTCTATTTTGTTTCTGCACAGCTATGCCTTTCCCTTCCTCTAGGCCATATACTTCAGTTTCATATATTCAGCCAACATCTCCTCATTTCTTATATCCTTTTTTATTTCCCTGTTTCCTTACGAAACACAGATAGACATTAATGAGGAAACTAAATTAACTTCCTCTGTTTTCTTAGCAACAACAGAGGGCGGGGTATATGGTAAGGATGAACATGCGCTTGACTTTTGACTTAGTAAACATTCCCTTTTTGTCTTCTAGAGTTGAAAGTATTCACTTTCCTCTCATTCCATGACTACTCTGAGAATCAATCTTTCATAAGTATTTTTTTCTAAAACCCAAAATCTGCAAAGTGGTTGACAACATACCCAGAACACAGTCTTGGATTGAGTGAAATGATACAGACCACAAATTGTTTTGGACTGACAGAAACTAAAAAAGCATTTTGTCCCAAAGAATCAAAGTGTATTATTATATATATCTGTAATGAAACAGAGGCTTTGTATCAGAAGCTGATGTGAAGTACCATTATAATGCTCTCTAGACATATGCTTTGTTCCTGAAACATAATTTCAACTTGTTTTTACCCTGATTCAATGTCTCCCCAAGAACACCATCAGAGGAAAGAACCAACGCTTTGCAGACACAAAACCCCACGAGTCTATGACATGTAGGTCTTGAGCTGACCCCCTTCTGCTAATGCATGGGTTACATTCATAGACCATTTATCAAGGGCTAGCCTGACAGAACTCATATCCTTTGCTAAAGTCTCAGGATTAAATAGAATTACTATAAAAGTATTCACAATTCTTTCTACATGCCAGCAAATTGGTCTTTGAAAATAAAGATGAGTTTCTATGAGTTACTACCTTTGGCACATAAAGCCCTTTATTTTCCATATATCATAGAGGCCCAACATCAAAGAGACTTTTCTCTATACTAACTCCATTCTAATTATAACTTCTATAGTATAGTTCCTATATATTAAAGCTCCTATATAAGCAAACCAATTTGCCACAGTTTGTGTAGGAATACACTAATGCAGTGCACAGAAGGTGCACAGAGTTCACTCTTTCCTTCTTGTGAAAATATTATGGTTGTAATGGAGTTGTTATTCCAGACAACTCTCAGGACTAAGAGAGTAATTATTCATCAAAACGTCAAAGTTACTCTGCAACTATTTTCTGGAAATATTATCTGATCTGTAAAATTAAACATATTCATTGGCTTCTTTAATTAGTATTAATTACTTGCACCTAAATGTTAACAATTCTTACATCCTCTTAATTTTTAAAATAACACATCTGTCCTATTTTAAAATGCCATTTACACCATGTAGATGTTCTGTATCGACTACAGTTGTTGGAGTTTTACATGTGACATCCCTATTGTGTGAAGGAGCTAGATGTAGTTTTAAAAATTACCTAACTCTGAGTTTCATGTACAATCACTGCCCCACGGTCAATCATAATTTTTCTCAGTTCCATCATATCTTTAGTAAATTAACTCCTCTCCAAAATTTTCTCATACAGAGGTTGTTCCATGAATTGAAGCCTCTTGGTCTTTCTGAATCTGAGCCCCCCTCTGTTATACTCTACCTTCTTGGAAACCATAATTCTGTGCAGCTCTTAAGGTGAAAATCAAGTGTCGGTTTATACAGAAATATAATAAAATGGGAGTGTTTTTTAAAGTTTTTTGGGGGTTGATTTTTTTTTTTTCCTTTTCTGTTCAACTTTACAATCTATAAATCTAACAAAGTATTTTTATCTCTACAGAGCCAGAGACCACAAACATGTATGAGAAAGTCTCATTTTACCTCTGCATGTGGGGCAGATATGCTATTCCTCTCTTTCTCTGTATGGTAAAAAACATAAAAATGAATGAAAATTTCCCAAGAATTTAGCATATTTTGTTCCCTCTTTTTTGAATCATATCTTTCTGAGTAAGGATGGAATCACCTCTGGTTTTCCAGCACACTTCACAAGATGTAAATTCTAACCTGTCATACTATCAGCACAGACAAAAAGCTGATTAAAAATTCATAATAAGTGTTATATCTTTGGACTTCCACAGTGATGAAAGGATCACTTAAGGTGGTCTGAATATTACTGAATATTTCACTAGAAAGGTGAAAGAGTGCACTCTACAGTCTTTGCCATCTAGATGAAAGCATCTAGAAACTAACAGTATACTTACATAAAATTACCATGCTGAACATGGTATGTAACTGATATACCATGCTGAACATGGTATATCCTGAACATGATATGTAACAAGAAAAGGAAATAATACACAAATCTTTGGCAATAATGAGATAGAAACAAACTATTTTAATAAAGAAAATGTCCTATACTGTTTATGTACATATATATCCTAATACGCTACAGAGAAGACATAATTGCCACAAAATACAGTATCTGTACTTTTTTGTTGAATTCAAACTAATCTGAAGTACACAAAAACTAAAAACCTGCTTATAATGACTCAAGGTATAAAATCCTAATACTAGCTGAAAATATGGAAAATATATATTGGGAATATATTATGAACATACACTTAGTTTGGTTTATCTATTTTAAATATAGAAGATCCCCTGAGATTCCTTTTTTTAAAAAAAGATCCAAGAAAAAAAAATTCAAAAGCACAGAGCAAATTCAGAGACTCAGTGTCTCATGTAATTTAGTTGATAAAATACTGTGAAATTCACATGCTGGTTGACCTCTTTTTAAAATAATGTTGCCATCAATGGTCCAGATCTTCATCTCTGTGGTTTAAAACAGAGTTACTTTTCTCACTAGAATACTATTTTATGGAGAAGATGATTTTTCATTTTACTCTAGAAAGCATACTTGTTATATGATTAAAAATCTTTGGTCATGCATACCTTAAAAAGGCAAAATGTAGTGAATTGCACTTGTATTGTTCCAGCAAAATCTAAAATAAGTGGAATAATAGAGTTACATAGTGAATTACTTAGCTCAATCTCCTTCTGTTTTACTTGGCTCCCCCCTCCCATTTTATCAGAATGGATATCAAAAAACCCCTGTTGCTTTCAACAGATATTATTTGTCTGTAAGTAAAAAAGTCCACTTTTTTTTAAAGTATTACTCAGGATAAGTGCAAAAAATACATCAAAAGACTATTCAAAATACATTGAGTTAATTTGCATTAATAGAAATAAGGGTAAAGTATATTTTGGATGCAAACATCCTGCAAGTTTCTATCTTTTTTCATCACTGTATAAAAACACCAAATAATTTTTTTAAATTTTTTTTTTTGGTCCTCAAATTCATTCTTGATAAAAAGGAATAGGTAATTAGAAACAGTCAGTCCCCTAGCAATAATTATTATACAAATAAAAAACTTTATTACTTAATCCATAAGAAGTTCCTTCATGTAACTGATCTCTGAAAGCACAATGTTTTTCTCTAATCATGAGTCAATGTGTAAATACTTTTACAGAGTGGTTACTTTCAGAATTTCTGTAACAAAGCTTCTTGAAAATATATAAAATGCATTAAAATTCTAAAAAAAGAAATCAACATGGAAATAATATTTTTGTATTATTCTACAAGTTTAATAAAATATTGTGATTATGGAAAATTTAAATTACAGTCAGTATAAATAAATGAAAAGAAAAAGATTTGATCTCAACTACTTAGGATTACAAATTGCAAATTTTTTCCCTGTTTCCTTAAAGGTGTATATAAAACGTTTTAATAGGAACCACATAGGATAAAACAGAACTGTTGGCCTGATATCCCACAGTAAGTATTCCATCACAGAAAAGAAGTCTACTTTAAAATTATTATTAGAAAGTTACACAGTCTGTACACAAAAAACCATAATCTTTTTAATATGAAAATCCTGTCTAGATTTTTTTTAACTGACAAAACAATGTGTGCAGAAAATTCTTTACACTGCAGAGTTTTTTCACATTGCATATATCATGCTGGATGTTTGAAAGTTATAGTTAAAGCAGTGAAAATGTTGAGCATAACTGTATCAATCTCAAAGAAATTTGTAACTGTATGAAGCATGTGCTGCATTATTCCTGATTTTTTCTAGACTTTTAGAGACAAATGTTTTCATCCCCGTTCCTGTCATTTTAAATTCCTTTTTTATTTGGATAAACATTAAAGTACAATTTCATTAGCATATTCTACATATCTGTACAACAAGGGAAATCATTTCACTCTTCTAAAACCTAATAGGAAAGAACCAAATGAAACTATATCATTCTGAACATATATTTTGGGGAATAAATTAAAAATGGCTGTATCAGGACAGCGATTTGCAAGGGGAGAACCATGTTGGAATCACCCTTCTGGAAGAGTTCTAACAGTTTGGCCTATTCTGTATAGATTATCTTTGAAAACAAATAGTGATCTAGCAAAAAGCAGAGGTCTTCCAAAGTTACTGACAACTTCACAAAAAAAAACCCAAAAAAACTACAAAATAATTTCTAGCCACTTAACCTTCCTCGACAGAAGTTCTGTAGGACAAATAGTGTTTTCCATGCAGAAATAAATCTAGTTAAACACATTTATTTCTTTGCCAAATACTGCTATGCAGCAACACCAGCTGATCTTGGTGTGCTCATTTAGCTCAGAATAAAAACAAAGCAAAAGCATCAGAGGGGCTGAGCTAATCATGAGGAGGAATTAGTCTTCATCAACCCAAAGATTTTTCCATTGACTGGTAAGCTGTCCTCCTGCTTTCAGCCTTGTTTATTTACTAAGCTGCAATTCTAGAAGTTGCTTTCAAAAAAGCAACTTCTAGAAACTTGAAACTTTGTTTCAATAAAGACTTTCCTACTTGAATGCTGAGTTTCACCTGAAGGTATACAACAACTGAATAAAATTCTTAAGAAATACAACTTTGCCAAGTAACCAGTTAGACTGATAGAAGTATGACCTCAACATAACTTCATTTTCTACGTCACATAATGATAAAATTGGATAAACACAATAGCTATTAAGTTTTCCTAAATAAATATAGCACAAATTAGTAATGCTTAAGACAGAACCAGCATTAAGAAAATGAATACATGTAAGATCATATTGAAATACATATATTCTTATGAAACAAGTGATGAAGACTACGTTACAAAACCTAAAAGATTTGTTCATATTCACTAGGCAATAAAAGAATACAGTCAGAGTAAGGAAATTCTGATTAACTCATGATAAAAAATAGAATTTGTCTGGATTTTCATTGATCAGCCTCTTTGGTATTTGGCTGCTCTGAGTCAATATATTTCCAAGTTCTGACCTGAATTTAGATAAAAGAACAGTTTTGCATGAAATTTATTTTCAGACAATCCTCTATCAGCATTTATCCTTCTTATAGACTGTTCTTATTTCAGGATAATTTAGATCTGATTTGAGAAGAGAAAAAAAGAAAAAAAAAAGCCTAAAGAGTTAAATTTTTTTTAAAAAAAATTGTCTTGTGTCTGCTGCTCTTGCAACCCTGAGAAAAGTTACTTCACCAGAGAATTCCTTATTCTAGATCAAGTTAAGAAAAAGAAAATATCTATACGATGAAGGTTAGTGTGTTACTTGCAGTGGAAGTGATCTAAAGATCATGTAAAACTCAGAGTAATTGCAGTAGCTAAAACTGAACTTTTAAAAATAAAACTGTACACTTATCATCTGCCAATGTGCTATTATTCTGCCCTTACTAATTCTACTAAAATTCCTACATTAAATTACAGAGCAAGTAAGGTCTTCATGCCACACACACAAAACATCCTAGAATTTTTGCTTCAAGTTAAGCTATGTATTCTATCATAAAAAGAGCAAAGGGAGAGAACAGGATTGCTCAGAGATTGCATTTCAAAGATGAAGTCAGACAAAGGTCAATTACTTGCTGACACTTGTACAATTGCCAAATCAGATGCACTTTCATCTTTTCAACTTTTCAGGAAGAGACACTAAGATGTAGTAATATAACTAACAAACAGTAATGTGAACACGTTCTGTTTTCATTCTGGCACTAACGTTGATCTTGTTATTATATCCCATAAAGTATGTAAGGGATAATATGTCTGTGATAATCACCTTACAGATGCTGTGATAGCATAAAATCACTCACTACAGAGGGAATCACATCACAGGAGGCCTGTACCTCCTGCAAAATTAGAAGGCTGCCTGACTGCCAAACATTGTTGCTGGTGCATTGCCTAGCACAGGGGTTGCTTTAATGACTCAGCAATGCACAAAGATAAAAATGTTTTGTGAAAAATTGTCTACCTGCCCTGAAGACAGATACATGTTATAGGCACAGAAATGACAGGATCTCTATATTACAAAACATACAAACTGCCTTCTGACATTCTGTCAAAGTTTCTTGATTTTCTGGGCTTTTTTTTCTATTTGTAATGTACATAATAACTGTGTGATAAAGGATTCCTCAGCATTTCAATGCTAGAATTTTGAGAAAGTTGCTTGGTATCAGAAATACAACAATACAATAGCATATAATTTGATGTTAAAATGAAAAAAAAAAACCCTAAAGTTTTCAATAATCTTTTCTCAATAGCTTCCTAATATTTATCTTCAGGTTGCACTGTGTCACCCTACCGTTGTCTCCCACAGAATTACATGGCCTGTATTTCTGAATAAATGCTGGTTTTCTTTTACCTGTGCATATATGTCTAATTTGTTGTTTTCCTACAGGGTTACATTAGCCAAACATGAAACTGGGTCAGCTTAAAATAATTCTGTGTGGTGCTGTATGGGTGGAGATTGTTTGACTTTTTTTCACGTAAGCAAAATGATGTTTCTTACTGAAAAATATAATATACTGCTTGTTTTTGCGTGCGGTTCAATTATTCAAAGCACTCAGTCTTGTACTCTTCACTGATTCTGATGGTGGTTAATATTTTTAGGCAGAAAGGCAGGTAGAAAAGGAAAATAAAGTGGGTACTTATAGCTAACATCATTTGTGGCAATGACCTAAACTGCTGACTGTCTGAGACAACTGATTGTTCCAGTTTGTTCCAGTCACCACTGCTAAACTGCTAACCAGCACCCTGCCTATAGTATTTTCACATAGCTTTTGTAAAGACATCAAATTTAATCTGATATTTCAGACACAAATTTTAGGGATACCACCAGTGACATACTACTGGCAACCAGAAAACTGTATAAACAAAAACTGAAATGGAAAATGTTATAGCTGGTTATTATATCCCTGTGATATAATAATAATAATATGCCAGTCTTATATGCCTGACCCCATCTAAATAACATCTAACTGAACACCAACATTTCTAGCTTTGGATTACTAATGACTGTCTGAATATTTGTAATCAAGTAATACTGCTCCAGTACTTCAGAATATCTTTGGCCAAAATATTACTCGAGAGGAATTGCACTTAATATGAAGCATTATTAGTGGTTACTATGAACTCTATTCTAGTTGTTCTTTCATGAATTTCATTAATTATTTATAATCAAATTTTCCAAACAGAACCCAGGATTAAAAATATTGTAGATTAATTAAAATAACAGAAATGGCAGAAAATATGTAAATTACAAGCAATTCCTTTAATTTGAGTGTTCTTAAAGTTTGTTTTTTAAATGTAAAAAATGAAATTCCCATCATGATGGAAAAATCATTATGTATCGAAAACATGTCTGTTTCCTTGGTCTGAAATTTTCTGTATATCATCAGAAAAAGAAACAAAAATAGGGCTTCTGCTGAAAGAATAACCAGACTACTGGTCTTCGTTCTTTATATAGGTTTTTTTAAATGGAACCACTCTGAGTGAATAGAGTCAGTCATTGTGTAAATTACAGAGTTAAAGGTTAGTTATTAGAAGGAAAAGCTTTTTAGAAACTTCTTAGTATAATTCTTAAGTTCAACAGAAGTGGTAAAAGGTGGTAGAGTGGTAAAATATGTTCAAATAATTCTCACAGAATGCATCCTTAAGGCTAATCACTTTTTATATGTCTAAGACATTTGTAAGCCATCTGTTAAATGCAGAAGTAATAGCCTGCTTTTCCAGTTAGTAACAGCACTAACTTTTAAAGATCTTAAATACAAAAAGCTAGGGAAATCTCCCAAAATACTAAAACTAAATAAACTGCATAAAAGATGAGTGCATGTAACATAGCAGTATCCCTTGTGCTATACTAGCCATAGTTTTAGTAGAAAACCTTCCATTCCATCATCTACTGAAGAAAATGGATAAATGAAAAATGAAATCCACAATACCCTGACTTTGACAGTTAAGACACATACAGTTCATAAGACGAGCCCAGCAGGAATACCATACCTCTAGATATTTTCATGGAAAATTGGGGAATAAGAATAAAGAATCTGAACTAAGTTTAGCAAAAACACTATGTTCTCACTGAAAGAAACACAATAAGTTTAATTGTGATTTACTCCTTCGGGTTTGCAAAACTGGGCTGGAGATCAGTAAGCAAAAACAACCTTTCCACAGCTAAATTTCACATTTCTCTCTCTTAGGCAAAAAAAAAAAACAAAACACCAAAACCAAAAAAACAAACAAAAAAAGAAAAAAATCCACCAAAACCAAACAAAAAACTGACTCAGTCTTAGCATGTACATTTCAACTTCCACAGTCCCACAGGCTTTGGAAGCAGGAAATACAGACTGTTACACTGACTCTGAGGAAAAGGATTTAAGTGGCTCTTCCACTGTTGCATATACTTTCATCTTTAGAACTAGGACAAAAGTGATCTTATGTAGGCACATAACATACATATCATCCTAATAATTATTCCATGACTGCACAGTGTGACTGCATAACAGCTCTGCTGTTAATTAGCTGCAATTGGTTAAATTTTTCCGTCTAGAATAGGCTAAAAAAACCCAATGCCTTCATTTCATGCAGTAGAAAAACATGTTCTTAGACTAAGTGGGGCACCTATGATGGCATAAAATCAGTCAAAAGAAAAAGCAGTATAAAGCAAAGCAAAGCACTTCATGCTCTTATGATAGCTGAAATCTCATAGTTCTTTGTATCACAGCTTGCACGATAATATTATTCCCCCTTTTGAGATCTTGAATTCAGGGATGCACTTACCTGACTGCACGAGAAGATTGGAAGTGTTTTCCTCCTATATGCCTCCAATTATCTGCTTGAATTTCAAGACTTCTGCAGTAAAGTGTCTGGCTTTTTCTGCCTCTCTTTCTCCAGCAGAATAATAGGAAGAAAAGTCAAGAGATCTGGATCCTGTTAAGTGTCATAACCTTTATGCAGGTTCTTTTAGAACTTGGCTGCTAAGCATCATTTTCAGGAGCAAAAATATGCACTGTTATCCAAATGAATTAGCTCTGTTGTGCTAGTTCTCACTTGGTTGTAGTGCAACCAGATGACAAGGTTTCAAATGTGTTAACTTGTGTGACAAAAAGTGTTGAAGAGAGTTTCAGTCCCAAATGAGCTAACAAAACAACTCTTGTTTTTTGCCAATATTTAGCCCAAAGGATGGACTTTAACAATAGAAAAGTTTCCATATATTCATATCTATCTGAACAAGGACTCACAGTTCAAGTGTGTGCATGTATACTACTCTGGGAACATTTTATGCAGGCATTCAAAATCAAATCTGTCTAATTGTTCATATATTTCTCAGTTTCAAAACACTGGTGTAGATTCTAACACTCACTAATATATGCTCACATCAGGTTATAAAGGCCTATTTTTGCAAGCTAAGTCCCCACTTTTCATCTTTTATTAAAAAAATAAGAATATCCCAGGGTTAGTTCATAAAGGGATGAGTGAAATACACCATGTAATGAAGGAGAGACTTTACAGTGTTTGAAACATTATAACAAACTGAAGTCATAAATCCTTGTAATGTCTCTATATGCAAGATCTCAGCATCCATAAACAATCACAGAATTAGTATTAAAATATGCTAAGAGAAGATATAACTAGGTAAAGCCTAAACCACTTATATTGAAAGGTGAAACAACGACAAATAAATTACTAAGCTGATCTGCTTTGTTTCAGACAGGACAGCGTTGATTCTTCTCAAGGGAAAAAAATCTAATACTTACTGGTTTTTAACAGTTTATTTAGGAGGCTGGTGATCTTATCCCCCATAGTTCAATTAACAGCTCAGAGTTGTTTGCAAAAGAAAAGAACCTAGTTGTCAAAGTTGCAAATACACATTAAGATTTAGTAAAAAAGCCCCCTCTGAAAGAAATAAATGAGAGCTTTAATCTCAAATACCCTTTCCATGCTGCTACTCAGGTCACAAGACTGCCTGAATGCATGTTATAAAAGAGAAGGTTCATGGCTTACTATTAATGGTATCCCCACTCACTAGATAATTTAGGTACTAATTTTTCACTATTCAATTTTGAACAATCAGTTTGGATAAAAAGAAACAAAGGAAGTGTGCTCATTTTTTGAATAAATTATTGGGAAAGCCCCCAAACAAAAGAATGATCACCAGTAGCCAGGCTTGCATTATTTATCTAAATAAAAGATTTAATGAAACCTGATTTTGTATCTCTTTATTTCTCAACAAGCTGCATCTGTTATTATCTCCATCTTAGAAGCATGCCATAATATTATCTGGTGCCCAATCCTACAGCATTTGTCACAAACGGAGTTTCTTGTCACATATCTTAAGATCATACAAGGAGAGAGGTGGGTAACAGGAAGCTGTGGCATTACAGGACAAGAAGGACCCAGGGCTGTTTCACAGTGCTCTCTGATCCAGATGTACCGCTGTGCTTAGAGACCATCAGAGAAATTTCTGGAAGATCCAGCATTAGAAATCTTTCACCTGCCTATTCCATGACATCACAGGAACCTCTAATAAGTTAATGCTGGTGGAATCTAAATTTCTGCTGTTATTTGGTTGAAATTGGCATAGCTTGAAAATTATTGGGAGACAGGGAGATTGGGAGAAAAGAATGTCTAAGACTCTTCAAGGAATGATAAGAAACTCTTTAATGCTAGCAAAGTAATTGCTCTCCATGGTGAAATACTTCGCATTTTCTAATGTCACCTATGGCTATTAAACTACCCAAACAGTACCATTATAGTAATCAAGTGCTGAACATGGAAGACAACTGCCCCTTGAACATGGTTTGTTTCCCACCTCAAAGAGACTGGGTATATATAAAGAATAATAAAATAAACCGGTCCTTTTTTGGAACACAGAACTTTCACAAACCTTTTCTTCCTGTCATCACCACAGTTATCTGGCACAAATAAAATAAAATTAAACATTTTTTCATGTCACTATTACTAAATTTAATGGGTTTACCTTTAATTACGCAGATAAGTGATCCTTTTCCCCATTTTTTATGGTACTAGCCACAGAAAGACAAATATATTCATCTAAACCAAAAATAATTGTCTGAGGTATCTTTCAGAGATAAAAATAGATTGTGGTGCATTACATTTCCATTAAAGACAGAATGGGAACAATGTGATATATTTTAAGTTCTGAACATCTATACCTGAGTTTAACTTGTGAGTTGTTACTGAGGAAAATACAACTCCTGAGGTTGTTTTGCCAAGCAGGATTTTAAGAAGATTAAATGACTCTTGATACATAATATTTAGTTTTCTTTTATTTTGCCAATAAGTGTAGGAGACAATACAGCATAGCTTGGGCAACTTCTTTCCTTCTATTGTAATATAGGAAAATTGAACAAAGAAATTCACTCATATGAGACACTGTCTATTGTTCTTGCTTAACTTCATTGCAAAACATATATCATATACCTTAAATTGTCTGTGTACAGTTCACATACTTTAAAATAAAAATAAAATAGCATACTTTTTTATAAGTACATAATAAATGTTTCCATTTCAAGCAAATAAATGAAAAAAAACCAAAAGGGGGTACAAATTCTTTTCCCAGTGCTTATGTCCAGTGGAACCAGCTGTCTTCAATGCATTTGGACTCAGTTTTTAGCAGAAAATTCCTAATTCAGCTACTGAATGATATAAGGAGTGATTTTTTTCACTGATTTTGTGAAGCAGTACAAACCAACTCTAGAATAAGCAAGAATTAGGCCAACCTCTATTTATAGGCAGTTTTCTTTGTGAAGCTGCTTTTTACCCTTTCAGCAGCTCTTTCACACCATTCCAATTTCAGCTAAACAGCTAAAATATCTGTGATTTTTTTTCTTCAAGTTTATATATTTTATTCCTGTGACATTTGCAAGAATTAATTGCTGATGACATCCCTCTCGTCTCTTAGAATAACGAAACTAGCAAGAAAAGTCTTTGAACTTAGTCACTATATTGTTAGCAAGAAGAAGAATGAACAGCCTTGCTCTCAGCACTAGTTAATGAAACATCCTTTTGTCTATAGCTGTATCTTTGAAAAATAGAAAACAGTTTTTCATATGACAGCTGTATAGCCATAGTTGCTAACAATTACATTTCAAACAAGAATTATGCTACCTCTGCATACCAATCTCTGTGAAAGTTACCTTTGTTATGTTGACTAAACAATAACTACATTTTGTAAACAAACCAGACTTATAATATTTTTCAACAGAAATAAATATTGCTCTATTTCAATATCTTGGTAAAAAATAAAAAAAAAATAAAAGATCCAACATTCATAGAACTTGAGACATAATTGATGCATATATTAAAAAAAAAAGAAAAAAGGGGAAAAAATGAAGTTGAAAAAAATATCTGCTGTAGAAAGCCTGCAACAAGTCTTTACAGAGAGAATACAAAAAGTTCTCTCTAGAGTTTGATTGTTTTAGATGAAATTTCAGCCATAAGAGATGTTTCCAGAACTACAAATCAATGAAGAATGCAATCTGCAAATTTTAATGAGGGTAAAGTAAGGGAGTTCTACATCCAGATTTCTTCAAGAGATTGTGACACCTTATACCTGTTTTCTCCTCAGGTTGTTGAGTTCCTTTGTCAAACTGTAGATGGAAATACTCACATTACAAATGTGATGCTGTGTTTTGACAGTGCTGAGGCACTAATTTAACAGACAAAAGATCAAAAGTATAAACTTTACAAGAGAAGTAAAACCTGCACAAATTTCTAAAAGGCAATCAGTATATGGATTAGTATGAATGCTAAGTCCATTTTTGAAAAGATCTCAAGTCAAAAGAAAGATGTTTATGTAAATGAAAAAATTAAATATTATAATTGTACCATGTAAACTCTCTAAAAGAGAAGTTTATATGTCATTTTTACTGCCTTGACTATTAGAGGTCTTTAGACCCCAAGATAGGAATACTAGTTGGATGATAAAAGGGCAAAACAAAGAAAGGTAATTTTGTCAAAATAGAGCAGTTGGTGGAAATTATGGACAATTTTCCAGTCAGAGGAAAAAAAAAAAAAAGGAAAGAGGAAATATTAAGAAATTAGTGGAGAAAGAATGCTGGCAAATTAGGCAAAGAAATCTACTTTCTCTTCCAATAGTCATTTGAGTCTCTTGATTATCAATTGCGTGCTTATGTATTCAATTTCAGAACCTAATGTGAAGCTCATATAGTCTTTGAAGACAGCAGTTATATTGCTTCAGCTACATGCAATTTCACCATTCCATTAAACACAGAAAACATTTTTTTAAAAGTTGATGAAATAGTCTTACCCCTATGTTTTAGAGCATCTTAATAAATAATGAGGAACATTTACATGTCACTGATAAAATATATGTATGGTAAAAGTGCTTAAACCAACAGCACATGTAACACCAGTAAGGGCTATGTAAGATCTTGAAGCATACATGTCCTCATTTCCAGGATATAGTGAAAATTCTTACATCATTATTTCTACATAAAATTCAAAACTCATCCTATGATACGTCAGCACTTCAAAACTTTACATGCCAATGAATAGACCTCTAGAAGTTTAAAAAAATCCAATCAGTATAAAAATATTTACCCTAATTTCTCAGTGCAATCTCCCTGTTTCTCAAAAAGACAAAAAGACATTAATTTCTTCAGGACTGCACTGGAGACAGATGTCTACAGACATTTTTTGAGAATCTTTACTAATAAATTCCTGTGTCCAGACACTCAAGAAATCAAGACGGTAGTTGAGAATAAATATTTTCTAGATGTCTTGAAAAAAATCTCAGATTTTATTTTAGTTTCACGCTATTTCTTTTGGACAAAACTGATGGATTTTTTCATCCCAAGTCAGGCATGCCAGTGTCTGCCTAGGCTTTAGAATTTATTGCTGCAGATCAAATTATATTATATATTTTAAAATGCTCTCAGATCTCACAGATGAACATTTAGTCAAAGCAATTTTTCAGTATATACTGATAAAGGCAGAGTGATTTGAAATTTAAAAGAACACTGCTCCAGCTACCATGCTCCAGTGGTGCAGAATGCAACATAAACATAACATCAGAAAACATTTCTCCTCTAGGTTTTCAGTACTTCAAGTCATATGGAATATCAATGGATAAACTTATCCCTGCTTTCACCCTGTACATAATTCTTGCCACTGCAGGCAGTGAACTTCTACAACCTTTTGCCCCAAAAACTAGACAGAGAGTATCAGTACTTTTAAGAGACAGGAAATTCATGGACAAGAGGTCTGTTAATAGCATAACCAGAGATATTCCTCTAACTATGTTAATGAAATCCTGTGGCTGTTGTGGAACTACAAAGTGTACAGACTGCAAAGATTGATCAGGCACTATCTGAGAAATATCTCCTTTTGCTATGGTCAGGCATAGGGGTTGGTCAGATAAAGTGACATAATAGAAGCGTTATTCCATTTATAAGATAAAATAAATCTAAATATGTCAAACCAAATATTTTATTATGGTGATATCTCTTGCACTACTAAATGACTCAGAGCAGATGGTAAGTAACATCAGAATCCACTCTTATACACACAAAGAATAAGTAAAGGAGGGAGAGCTTGAGGAGGGGAAGAATATGTAAGGGAACACTTGTGAAAGTGCAGACATACCTATTTTTCTTTTTTCAAGGTGGGACCTGACTGATCCAACTTATTAGCTCTGTTGACCATTTTGTCTTGCATATGTTTCTGACTGTATCTTTTTTGTTGTTATTTTGGGGGGTTTTTTTGTTGTTTTGGGGATTTTTTCTGCTTGTTTTCTATTTTTTTGTAACCCTGGCCTGCCTTCCATGGCTGCAATTAAAGGATTGAAAAAACTAGATTTGACCTGTTACATTTAAGTTTTTGTTTTGGACTAGAAGAGTTCTATAGATGTCTTACTTTGCTCCCAATTTCAGCTAGGTGAAGTAATTTCCATTATCCTAAAATTTAGCACTGCCCCATGAGACTAGAAATGGCATTGTTATGGCAGCTTATTGCTAGAGTTCAATATAGACAAAAGAATAAAAAGGTCAGCAAAAGGTCTTCAAAGATAGTCTGGGTTTGCCCTTATCCCCTTCTCCTCATTCTCCTGATTTACAGAGGAAAAGAAATATTCTGGAATGAAGGACTAAGCCAAAAGCATTGACTGTAAATTGCAAGTCTTTATAACTGTGATGATCTCTAGTAAGTGAATAAGTGAAATTTCTGTCTCTGTTTGAAAGTCAACTTTGGGTTAGAAAGCAACATATATAACAAACACCCACGCATGTCCAGATCTTACTGTGGGATGTGAGCTCTAGGCACTGATATTTAACAGAGCCACATTCCAAAGTTGCAGATAATTTCCATATGCTATTTTTGTTTTCTGACCTTTCATCTTTCTTTTTTTTTTTTTTTAATTCCTTTTTTATTTCCTTTACTTCCTTACTGAATTAAGACAAACAGCAAAGAGTTTTTCTCAGTTTTATGTAATGGAAAGTATCGCAATAAAATAATTGGTAATACATTTCACATTTAATTCTCCTCCAACTATTTTAACATAAAGTGCACAAAATAATTTTATGTGTGCCATAAGAATGGCATTTGAATATAAAATAAATTTCCTGCAAAATCCATTTTTACTCTAAATTTCACAGCTTAGCTTGCCAAATTCAAATACCAGAAAATACAGAAAAGAGAAATGGATTTTTATTTATTAAAATTTTCTATTAGAGAAAAATACTTTTTTCCTTGCCTGAAGTTTTTATATTCAGACATAACTAATGAATATTCGAAAACTAAAAAAAAAAATCTTACAAACATTTAATTTCTTGAAGATCTAATAAAACAGTGCTAATTCAATTTACTGAGGTCACATGGACACAATTAAATTCATTTGTTCAAATCAATGCCAGCAATTTTGTCAAAGCTAATGAATGACACCATTTGTGACATTTTACATGAATTACATGTCATAGCTCAGTTACTCTAAACTGCAGCTAAAAAGTAGGACACTGAGAAAAAATAGCATTAAAGGGGGAGTAGAGAAATGAAATTTCTTAAAGAATGTTTCATTTAGCATGTACTTCTCTTTCCTTACAATAGTTGAAGGGTAAATCTGATGTAATCCCAACTGTATTTTAGACTTCACAAATAGACAAAATTTAGTTTCAGCTACTCAAAAGGCATACATATGCAACAAGCTCGGCTTTTATATTTTCATTGTACTGTCCTTTCATGACATTGTGCATTAAAACGACTGCAGCTGTCACAGGAAAACCAAGCTCCCTCAAATCTTGAAAAACCTGCTCAGCAATAGATGAAAATGGCAGTGAAATTTCAAGAAAGTTCAGACAGAGAAATAATAAAGTTTATTTTCTTTTAACATAATTGACGGGCTAAATATTTTAATCAAGAAAAATGGTGTTTGAATACCTTGCCCTATAATTTCATACACTGAACATTGTGTTCTGTGGTCAGAATAAAAAATAGGAAGATTCATTCAATGCTTACATCCTCTTTCAACACAGATTTCTTCTCTACACATTATTTTCAAGCATTTTATCAAGTGTAGCATTACATGAATCAAATGAAGATATTCCCACATCTTCAACGAGCTGATTTTCCCACCTCTAAGAGATATTGAAAACTGAAAAATCTTGCAAGAATTCAGCCTAAACTTTCATTTTGAATGCTGAATCACATTACTCATATAAAACTTAATTAATTACAAAACACTTAATCCTCTCACTCTTTAGTCACCACATTTCAAAATGATTGAAAAATTTTACTGCCTTTTTTTCAGAAGTCTTCCATCTAAATAACAATAGTTCTCAATCTTACCAGAAATTTTCTTTCCCTGTTCCCTAATGCTTTGTCACTGCATCAATTTCCTCTTATTTTTTGACACAATTCTGCATTGTTTTAGATAAAAATTAATTTAAAAAACCAACCCTCTGACAAAAGATACCCTCTGCATTTGAGAAAGAGTTCTTTATGGTTTTTTCACACTTCTCATTTTACCTTTTTCCCCATGTAGTCTAGTTACATAAATTTTCAAACTGTAGTAGTGTAACCTGTCATGAACTCTGCACAAAGCTTTCTATACATAGACCTGCCTAAGACAATTAGTAAATTTGTAGCTTCTACGGTATTTTGAAATATATTTTCCTAGTCATTAGGTCAAACTTTGAAAAAAGAAAAATCCAGAAATATAGAGATGGTGTCTTTATTCATTCCTAGATTACTTTTTTTTCTCTTAACAATTGTTTTCTTTCCCTTTATATGACATAAATAATTCCTGGTTTAGTATTTCCTGTTAACTTGTCTCAGTCTTTGACAAAATGACTGAAATAAATATAAAATCAGATAAACAGAGCAATTAAAAATATGAAATCTGTGGAGTTAACTGGCTTTCCAGTTTTGCATAGGAAAAAAAAAAAAACAAACCTAAATCTGAAATTTACACATATTGAGAAATAACAACAGCTCTGAAAAATCTACACTGAAAATTCATAACATGCACTGTTGTAAAAATTTAATTTATTTCAGAAATCTCCATGCAGGAGCTGCTAAAAAGGAATTCTATAAGGCAACAGAAAGAAGTAAGAAAAGTAGGTGTTCTGCTTCTAACACAAAAAAATCCAGATGAGTTTTTTATGCAGCAATGTCAGAAGTTCAGAAAACACAAAACTCATAAATAAAAACTAGCAAATGCATGAAAAATTTTAACTGTATGGATATGCTTGTGGGATAATAAAGACACCTTTGTATATGACAGAGAAAAATCAGGGGGATTAATGAATTAATCTCACATCTGTAACTAACTATAGATGAAAGGCATTAGGCTGATAACAAATCATAAACATTTCCCTACCCTGCCAAATCACTCTTAGTCAAATTAATAATGCCTCAGACTAGAGTCTCTTTTCAAGAAACCAATAAAAACACCAACCCCAAAAACACCTTTAACCCCCCCCCCAAAAAAAAACCCAAAACCCACAACAACAACAAAAAAAAAAAAACCTCAAAGAAACTTAGAGAACAACTGATGTAAAAGAAAACACACAACAATTGTCTAATGTAAAAGCAATCAAAGTGACCATTTTAAAGTTATATTTTTCTTTTTCCTAACTATAGTTGGCTTTGTTGTATCTGGCCTTAATGTGGATCATGACTACATTTCTGTAGCTTTATTCTCTCCTTTCATCACCCTCAATCCCAAACCTAACAGAAAAAAAACTTTAATACCTGACTGAAAATAGAAGAATTCCAAGTGTTAAAATTACATCTTAATGATAAATTAATAGTAGAAAAACACTTCAAGAACACACAATCTCTAGGAGTCTGTTAAATCCCTCCTCTACCTCATGTTGCACACAGTATTAGATTTCACACTTTTCCAAATGCTACTTATGCTTGGGAGGATTTCCTGTCCTCATGGTTAAGCATATCACATTTTCTTATTTTCCATTGCATCTTCTATCCCTATGGTTAAGCATGGCATAAGGATAGACGATGCAATGGAAAATATTTAAGAAAATAAAAATCTTTCTTAGGTAAAAAATATGTTCAAACCAAAATTGCATGGTGCCAGATTCTTCCTGTATTATCTATCCAGATAACAGTCACTCTTGTATTCTTCCATTCTTTATAGTATTTTCCTTGTAAACCTGGAATTATTTGCAAATTGCAACATTTTAGAAATTATGAAACCTGAGTTCACAAACATAAGAAGATCTAAGTAGAAAATATATAATAAGGAAGCAGATGAATCTCCTGAGAGGAGATTTTTAAAAATATCACAAAACTAGATACCCAACAAAAAAAATAAGATGATGGTGATCAAATCTCTCATTCCTACACCACTCCTTGAGTTTTAGAACTCTAATAACACTCATGACCCTTTGTGATCTATCACATTGTTTGCAATTCAATAGCTTTTTTATTTCATTTTAAATTCATATCACTTCAGAGATATTGTATCACAAGTGGCAGGTATGATTGAGTGTACACCAAGATTAAAATCAGATTTTGTCTTATGAATTGTACAACTGAGTACTTTGAAGCTCACAAAGGTTGATGTTGAAGCACATAATACTTAGCAAAGAAATTTATTTGCCATATACATTTTGGTGAAGCCTAACAATAGAACAGACAATGTGTATGTAGAGTTTCTTTGTATTATGTAGTAGTTGAGAAATAATGAAAAAACCACAGATACCTTTGTAAATTAATCAAAACTGCATGCAAGTTAAAATTATCCCTTAGTCTAGAATTTTTTTTTTTTTGTTATTTTGTTTTGTTTTGTTTTGTTTTGGTTTGTTTTGGTTTGGTTTGGTTTGGTTTGGTTTGGTTTGGTTTGGTTTGGTTTGGTTTGGTTTGGTTTGGTTTGGTTTTTTTTGATTTTTTTTGGGGGGGTGGGTGTTGTGTTTGTTTTTGGTTTTGTTTTTTGTTCCTGCAAAACTGTATGGGGCTTTACAGCTGTACAGGCTCAAACTTTTAGTATAAAATCAAAGTAAATTAGGAATGAATCTTCAATAAATGTCTTCCTCATGAATAATACAAGAATTTAATTAAGACTTGCTATAAGCCAGTATGATAATAAACAGGTGGACCTACATACAATATGATTGGTCAGTTCTAGAATTTCCCTAGTTCCCTAGGGAATTAGCAACATCTAAGCAACATCTAAGCAGAGGAAATAAGAAGCCATAGATAAAGAAACCTGGATTAAAATCTACAGAAACAGTGGATAAGCCTGCAAAGCAACTTCTTTTTGTATCACTTCAGTTCCCTGTAATAAATATTGTCATGGACGACTGCATGGCCCATCAGTGAAGATGACTAGACTGGCACTGAAAAATTTCATCCGCTCCTTCGGCTCCCTGTGTTCAGCATACTGTGTTCCCTCACTGCCTAGCTCAATGCCCTAGTAAGAAGTATCCTGTTGGAAAACTCTGCTGTGAAGCCAATTTTACCCTTGCCAATAAGAATTATGAACTGTACTCTGCTGTTCATGGGAAGGTACAGAGGGGCAAAGGGATCAAAACTGAGAATTATTAACAGGAGGTACCAAGTAAGAGTGGAAAAAACCACACCTTGAAGAAACAGAGACATAAATGAAGTGAGCAAGGGGATTAAACAAAAAGAGTCATAAAAATAACTGAAATTTCTCTTGAATGATCTTCCAAAACACTGCCTTGGTATCTCCAAGTCTAAGGCAGACCTTTTGCCTCTGCTATGGAAGGAATATTTTGGATTATTCTGTGAAAATTCTTCTGAGAATCATATTAGTGACACCTTTTACACAGTATCAGTTATTGAGACAGTGTCACTGACTCCTCTAGACTTAATTCAATAGATGTTTTTTGTTTTATTTTTGTTTCTAACACCCACTGTCCTAGAAATCAATGGCTTGGGGATGCCACATATCTGACTGCATAGTCATCCATCTGTATAAGCTAATTACATGATCCAAATTACTGACAACATCCTTTGATTTATTGTACAAACAAGCAGAATCCAAACAGTTAATTTTCATTATCATACATGAATTTAATGCCACAGAAGCAGCCCAGAGATTTTTCCTTAAGAAAGTTCTGAATAAAATTGTAAAAGACACTTAGAAAGTAATAATGGCCTTGCAAGTACTTCAAGGTAAAGATGACCATGGAAGATAATGAATTATGTTTCCTGGCACCAATAATTCCATCTCCTGAGAACTTAGGCATACTTGCTGTGAAAGTAACTATCTGATTTACAGTCAGACTGTCACAACATTTGCAAATTTCATTTTTAACTCCATTCCTTTCCAGCACACCATAGATCTCCTTGGACATATCAGGATGTTAATCATTCTGTTATATAATCATTCTGTGGTAGTTTTATGCAGCTACATGTTTATATGACTGTATTTTTATAAAGCCTGACTAGATTTATTGAGAAAATGTGCAACATACAAACATAAGGTCAAATGACAACTGTCTTGAACAAGTAATTGAGTATGCTTATATTCTGTTGATCGTCTTTAGTATTTCATGGAAATATCACACTTTGGAAATCATTTTTGTTATTAGTTTCTGAATTTATATTCCTAATATGATATATATTTAATATGCTTCTAATCCACAACAGTGGCAAGTGTTTGCTTTACCTGAAGTAGCCTAGTAGATGCCAGTTTGAACTGTCACACTATATGTTGCCATCATTCCCCCAAATCAATTATATTTTTAGCTCTAATGAATATGTCACCTGTGTGGATACAGAAGCAAAATACTGATTTTTTTTCAGCATAAAAAAGTCATCTTAGGGCTGCTGATGCAATATATCCTTTGTTGGCAAAATAATACTACCTAGCAAAAGCAATATTTCTACTACAAATTAACATATACAGATTCTCTTTAAATTTACCCCCTTTATGCTGACTGAAATATCCATCAATATTCTCTTTTAATGTCTCTCTGAAAACATTCAGTCTGAACACTATAATATATGTGTTGTCATATGTGGAAAACCTTGGGTTTGCACATGCTTTCTCTAAAGGAATCCACATATCCTTACTTAGTTTTCTTGGGGGGAAAAATGTAATTTATACCAAATTTATTTGGTTTTCAGGTGAAATTATAAAGGTGTTCCAAATTTTGATATGTAAAGAAGAACATTCAAACAGATTGATAAGAAAAAGACTTCCTAGTTTTTTATAAAATGTATCATATACCACATAATCACAGTGGTGTTTATTCATTATAAATCTATTAACAAGTTAATATTAATTTTCAGAGAAATAAAAAGTTGAAACAGATCATGCTTAAAACACCATTTTCAGGTCCACTGATGCTGTTAAAATAGTTCTATTTTAGATAGAAATCCACCTACTATTTCAGTGAGACAGGTATGGCATTGGGCTTAGAAAGGAGGTTTGCCATATCAAGGAATCAGATATTTTTGGGGAAGTTAAGCTCCTTGAATATCAAGAAAGGAGAAAAAGAAAAAAAAAATCAGAGAAACAAACTGCAATGAAGTAGTACACTGTGCAATCACTATGTATGAAAACCTGAATCAGTGAAGTGTGCTTTGGTGGCACTCAAACATTCATAAATTACCATGCCACTCCTGCCAATATGACAGGATATACATCAAGTATTTGCAACACTCTACTGTCTTCTGCTCCATGTACTGATCTTCTAGCCCTGTCCTCCTCCTGTCTCCCAATTCTGCAGACTAATTCCTTACATCTCAGTTATACATACACCCCTTTAATCGTAAAGCTGCGCTTGCCTTTTCCTTCATTAGCTGGGTGAATGAAAAGGGGATAAGCAACAAAGAGGGTTCCCAGATCGTCCTTACAACTTTTACAGAAGATTTTGCCCTGGATCAGGGTTGGTGGGTGGAATACACGTTACTCTTTGGGGGTACAGTTATGAGTAGGAAGAAGGTTTCAGGTAAGTGGTTATTTCACTGTCCATTCTCAAAGGTACAGAAAAAAAATGCATGTGGTCGTTCTTATATGGATTTTAAAGTACGAAATCATTACCAGTGTTCAGCAGAACAGCTATCTGAACATGTTAGCATCAGAAAAAGTCCAAATTCTTGTGGAAGGAATGTTGGGAATGTTGATTTAAATTCAGTAACGATTTTGAAAGGCAATGGGGGGGAAACTCTATTTCCACCTTCACTGACGCTATACAACATACTGCATACTGCATAATGCAGATGGGAGAGCCTACCAGCTTCCAAGCTTGCTGAGGCAGAAATACAGCCCAGAAACAATTTTCTTGAAAGGGTTACAAAGCTTAGCATAACTGTGAATAGACTAAGTAAGGATATAATAAGTTGGTAAGTTTGGTGAAGTAGACCTGCAGAGATAATTTGCTCTAAAGTTGAAACACCTTTGAATAAGTAATTTCCCTGGTGTGTCCAGCTAACTGGCAATAAGAAAGCTCCTGAATGTAAGTATCAATAAAAAGAAAAGTGCTTCAAGTCATATGCTTTCCTTCCTGGTGTACCTCTCCAACACCTATGCTGTCACTGGAGGGCAGGTAACCTCTGTTACATTTAGTCTCTCTTTCATGTGCTGTGAAACAGGAATAGTAACATTTCTTCTCTAAGGGACACAGGTCATTAGTAGCTCCAAAGTATAGTGATATCTTCTAATGGAATGCAGCATGGCAATACAAAGTGCTGCTATAATGTGAATCACATTGCAGTCTTCACTCTTAAGAGCACTTTTGTATGTGTACTTTAGACAATTTTTGAAAACTGGTCCATTGTGTCTACCAGTGAACTGCTTTTTATGATTCAACAAAACTGGTAAAGCAAAATCTTACTAGGTTTAATTAGTCACAAAATGCAGTTATGAAGCTGCACTCAAATGCTTGATGCAACTTCCCCACAGCTCCCAAGTACTTTACCCAATTCCTGTTCTCCAACAAAGCTTCACATGCCACAGACACAATCACCAGTTTTTACAGTCACGTAGAATAATTGATTCTGTGGGAGTAAATATTTGCCATGTACTTTTATGAGTCACTATTTTGAGGAAGAGGGGTGTCAATTCTACAACAAGATTTGTTGCCTCATCTTGCCAACAATAATCACATTTGTTTTCTCAGTAAAAAGGAAGGTAGGGGGAAAAATCTTGGTTAAAAAAACCAAAATGAATCCAAACTGTAAAAGCTACATGTGCATCCCACAACATAAATATATCATGAAGAGTAATGAAATGTTTTTTTCAAAGTAAGCTATTCTAAAAATGCTTTAACCTAAATAAAGTAAATGATCATTGTGCAATTTGGATGCAAGGGGATCTTCATAATTAATTTCTAAAATGAAGATGTAATTAAAAGTTCATGTGTCTTTCTCATATTGGGAACAGTTTTCTATTTAAAGGCTAGCAGGAAACAGTTACTTTTTTCAGGTCATAGTTATTTAACCACTTGAAACCCCTGTGCAGGTGAGCACAGTAATAATAAAAAATCTCCTATCGAATTTATGATTGAATTGAAGCCAACATTGTCATTGGAATGATTTATGCCCACAGATTACCTGAGCTAATATATAGTTAAGAGCTGTGGGTAAGTACTATACTTTACACTTATCACTGACTTAGACTGTTCATAGCTGAAGATATAAGAGTCATTTTGCACAGCAAATGATATTTCCTAGATGGTTCATCCCAACCTGGTGCTTCAACTCTTCTCCAAATATTTTTTACAGTTCAGTATCTGGGATGCAGTGCACTGAACATTGCTGGCTCCATTTCATCCATGTTTCTTCCAAAGAGTCAAAATATTTCTGAGATAGTATTAGGTTCATCGCCCAAATCGTCCCTGAGCTCACTGAAGTAAGTAAAAGAAAAAACATGATAAAACACTGCTGGCACACCCCTGTGTTGCAAATAATTATTTCTGTAGACAAGAGGTATCTACGTTCATTCAAGATTACTTAGTTTTGTAGAAGGATTACTCAAACACCTCCTGATTAATTTACCTGACCCAATAAAATAGAGGTATAGGAAACATTCGAATCCCTGATTTTGAATTATTGTTCAACAGAAAGGAAAATATGAGCATTTCCAAATTAATATGTTTAAAAATTGCATCAAAAACCTTCATTTTCCACTTAAAAAAAACAAAAAAAAACCCAAAAAATCCCCAACAATCAAAAAACCTCAACCAGGTAAGGAAACAACAGCAACAACAAAAGTTGTCTTCTTCAGGACACATATTTCTTTATTCTAAAGGTTTGGTTTCAGGTCTTTTATTGCTTCACTCTGGCAATTTGGAAATTATTTAATCTTTAAATAATTTGTTTTTTTCTGTCAAGCGCTTATACTGTTTTCTGCATTATAGTGTTTATTTAAAATCTTTTAAGATTATACACAATTTATAGTCAACTTTTTAATGAAAATGACAGCAATCATTCCAAATAGAGTAACAGAGGACTAAGTCTTTTAATATTGTAAGCCTCATGTTTCCTTCAGACGTTTGTAGACGTTCTGAAAATCATAAATAAAGAATTCTATGAAGTTCTAAGCTGAAGAAATGAAGGTTTGAAGAGTTGAATTTTCTGAAGGATATCGAATGCGATCACCACCTGATGTAGTATTTTCACCTTCAGAGTTACTGTAATCATGATGTAGCTTCACAGAACAAAGGCTCACTTCAGTCTACAATAGCATTGTTCAGTTTTAAGGCCCCACCTTGGCTGTTAGGCTCTTACCATAAATTTTTACTCCCATATAAAGCAACCAATAAAAATAACAGAATATTCCTATTAAATTTCACAGCGTTCTACATTCTGATATAGCCTGTATTGATTTAGTGTGTAAAATCAATCTTCACCAGAGAAAAAACAACAACAACAAAAAAAGACGCACAAATGTACTTGTACATATGGCAAAACCCCCCATTTTGGAAATATTTATTCCATTGTGTTTATTCTAGCAATGGAATTTTAGTCCTGATGCTCTGTTTGCTGTCTAACAGCTTTTTTAGCATATGATCATTTATGGTCCAGGAACCAGTTTCAGGCACATAATTAAAGTCCAGGTCAGCAAAAAACCAAAACATTTAACACGACACTTAAGGACATGGTTGAGTGTTGGGCTCTGTAGCATTGAGTTAGTGGTAGACTTAGAGGTCTTAAGGGTCTTTACCAACCAAATGATTCTAGGGTTATACAACTCAGTGCTTCTAACAGATCAATGCCATCTTAGTGGATTTCTATACATATTAAATGTATATGGATTATTCCTAGAAATGTCTTACAGAAGGTTAGGAACATTTCATATCCTTTTTTTAGTTTTTTGTTAAATGTGCTTATTTCCTCAACAAATTTTACTCAATTTCTCCTGGAATACTAAGAAAGGAAGAAATATGAAAAGTTTACCTGATGTAGGTTTTTTTCCAGAAGCTTTCCATAATTCAGACATTATGTAAATAAGAGTTATATGACACTAGGGTGGGGTAACATGCGATTATTTTTAATATAGGTCATTAGGTCTCACTTACTACTGCTTAATTCAATACTTTTAACTACTAAAAAATTCCACCTTAACTAGCTCTGGAGACACTGAAAAAATCCTAGACGCTACCTATGGCCTTACTTTGTAATTTACCAATCACTCTTCCAGCTGTTTTCCCTTCTAGAAGCTCCTGTTTTCATTAAAGATCTAAGTTGCAAGCATCTAGATTTTTACTAACAAAAGCTGGTAAAACAATTGCATACAAGGTCTCAAGTCCACAGAGTCACCATCAGATGAGGAAATTCAATGTGCCAAGTAGAATCATTCAGACTGCCTAAGACTTCTTCTACAAAAAGAGATATAATAAAAAGGCTAGTTACATTTTAGCTATGTGAACTGGAATGCCTAGGTCATTTCCAAAGGAGAGTATGCAGTCTACAGTAAAAATAAAACCCACTGGTGTATATATTAAGGCACTACTTTGTAACACCACCAATACCTATAAAGAATTCCATATCTGAAGTACATCCATTTTGCAACTCCAACACTGCAAAAACTAATTGCAGTTAAAATGTAGCATTCAAAGCTACACTGAAACTGTGTCAAAGTTCCTAGCACAATAGTCAGAAATATGGAGTTCTAAATTTTAAAATCAAAAACTATATTCAAAAAGTTATCCGATTCTCATCAATAGAATACCTTCAGAGTTAAAACTTGAATTAAAAAAAGTGTAAGAGGAAAATAATCCAAGGTGAGTATATTCCACATTATTCCATCTTCCAAATGTCCCCTTTAAAATACATGATGTTTTGAAAGCCTAATCGCTTGGGCTTAACTTGAAAATCCTGAGCAGCACCAGGTGACTGTCCAGCTAAAGCCTGTCAGCAAAACCACGACTGAAATGAAGAATAAAAATTACTCTGTTTAGTTAGTTTGAAAGACTAAAAATAGTACCCATTCCTCTCAATACTACATGCAAACTTGAGAACATAACAGAAATCTGAGAGGAATTTCATACATAAATGACATTTTGAACTTCCCTTGTAGTAACAGTCATGTTGGTTCATATGCAATAGTCAAAACTGAGCATTATAAATGAAAGGGAATTCTTTGTAAAGCAGATCTTAGTTTTAAAAATATACTATAATATCTTCATTAAATTCAATATTTTGCTGATCATCACACAAAATCCTCTGAATTCAGAAATACAAACAAGCTCAAAATTCACTTTTCTGGAAATTCAGTGGCAAAAAATTGTTGATTTAAGAGAAAAGTTACAGGGCTTTTTGTGGACATGGGCAAATCTCTCCTCATTAGCTTTCTGAGCAGTGTGCTACTCTAAAGAATTTGCATGTGGGCTATCCATTAATTTCGGGGGGGTTTGTTTGTTTGTTTATTTTGTTTTGTTTTTCTGAAAAACAACTATTTCAAGTCACATCTGTTTCTATGCTTTCCCTTTGGTTGAGCCTTACTTTTATAGAGAAGGTCAAATATGGCCACTACTTTTTAAAGTGCTACAGTCTTTCCCAGGTTTTCTACTAATATAGTGAAATATCTAGTAATAAGATTTAAATATCCCTTGAAAAAAAAACATTTTGGAAATGGACAGAATGAGTTCACATACATTAATATCCTGAAATACATGCAAGCTATAATAAACAGCTGACCACCAGAATGCCCCTGAAGACTGCAGGATTGATGAGGACACTATGCTTTCAAATAATATTCCCCCATTTTGCACACTGAAACTGATAAAATCCTGGAATGATTCGGTATGTGTAGACCTAAAGCTTCTGGACATTTTAGAAATTTAAATTTTACATCTATTTTCTTGGTAAAAATGCTATTGGTTATTTTAATCCCTATTGCACTGCTGTATTCTGTACATCAACAAGGAAAAAGTATTATTGTTACAGCATCCATACCACATGCTCTAATTCTATTTACTTGCTATCTAATGAAATATTAGTCTATTTATCAGTAGTTTTAAAACTAATATCAAAATCTGTGGACTTTACAGAATTGACAAATGTTGGTATTAGATCAGAAATCCTGGTTTCAGGAAAAAAAAACAGACAGAAGAAACAACTACCAAAAATGTACCCTACAAAATCACACAAAACCTCTTCTAAGCCTCTGAAATCAAGCATAAATATAACATAAATTTACAGCCAGTGATTAACTTCTTCACATACAATGATCTTGGAAAATTAGAAATATTGAGGACAGCAGAGTATAGGCAAGTTTCAAAGTTTTTCCAATAATTTCATTGCAAAGAAAACTGTTCTCTTGAGACAGTTTTTCCCCTGCAAAGTCCTTTCAGTAGAGAAGATTCATAGGACAGAAGGCATCTGTTTATGGGCTTTATGAGAAGGTCTTTGAAACTATGTTTCTACCCTAAGAAGGCTAAAAGTGAACAAATTACCTAAGAATTGCAATGGAAAGCTGTAAGTGAGATGAAAGAAGCACACACTTCTATGTTTTCTGTAGAAAATCACATATATGGGCTAGATTAACCCATTTTAGAATTATTTTTCTTTTGTGAGAATATTTTCTTGACTGAAGTTCTTATATTTTTTGTTTCACAATTTGATATTTTGAAAGAGTAATGAGTCACACTCTAGTCTCACTGAATCACATTATTGCCTAAGACCAATAAAACCCAACCCAAATCTTGTTACATTTTAGTAGCATATCATGTATTACTGAAAGTACAGCTGAAATGTGTACTACATAGTGTTCAGTTTATGACAGGAATAAATGAAGAATGCTTGCTAATCAGGGTCCTTTGGTCAGTTGTATGCTACGTATTTCAAACATTTGAATGTAGAGATGTCTTACCAAAAGCAAAACCCACTTCTTTTCATATCAAAATTTGTTACATAGATGTCCTTTATACCTTAAATTACTGCTGATAGTACTCATCACTATTTATTAAGTGAACATTAACACCTACATGGGTGCATAAGATTTTTTTCATGGCCATAAACCTTATTATCAAAATCCCTACAGAAATTAATGTGGCTGGATGTCACTACAAATGGCAGCTGCCATCAGTCCAACCTAACTGCTTTTATGTCTACACTCCCATCTACTATTCTCCTGGATACTATAGACCTTAATGAGTCCCTCATTATTCTCTGATTGCTTTTGCATTTTCTTGTACAAGTCTCTAGAAAGTCTGTTTCCTTACCCTGATAATACATATGACTTGAAATGATAGATTCTTGCAGCAATTAAGCAATTTAGCATTTAGTGTCCTACATTTCCAAAACTTCATGTGGGAGTGGAGTGTAGAAAATTTCTGCCCTGAAGAACACAAAATAAGAGAATACATTGTTAAATTATGAACAATGAAATAACAGTACAGGCACAGTTTTAATATTTGCCTGCTAAGTGACTCTAGCTTACTTATCTACCCTCATTTTCTACACAAGCAAACAAATGTACCTCATTTGTTTTATGACATTCAGATTAGAACAGGGAACTTTTTTCTGTATCTATGGTATGAAAATTGTCAAAAATCCTGCAGTTTGCTCCCCAATGACATGTCCACTCTCTGGAATATGCTATTGATATTTCACAGAAGTCTAGAGGGAACACAACAAAGAGAAGATAATGTTTCCCTGTTAGATTATTTGGATCTATTTAACTGTAATTTAATCCAGATTTTATGAGGGATTAAATAAATTATAAAGAACAGGGACAGCAGCCTCTATGTTGTATTACAGATGAAACATTTTTTAAATCCTGCCTTGTGCACTGTTTGGTATGTTCAGCTGTAAAAATACATCCTCAGAATGTTTAAAAGACACTTCACTTGGAAATACTCTGTGTTTTACATTAGTTTCTTGACATAATAACAGCTCAAGTTTTCATCTGGAGTGGACTATATATCCTCTTATGACAGCATAAAATGTTGTTCTGTCTTTTGCCCAGTAATTGCTGCATTCAACAGGGGTCCAAAAATACAGTAATCATCTGATATGTTTTATGTGCTGGTATGCTTTAATCAGGCTAAGGACTGCATTTGGTATGGACTGGGTCAGCTTCATATGAGTAGAAGATTGGCCATAGGAAGTTGAAAGTATTTGTATTAGGATTTAACTTTTTTACTGGTATTTTTATAGGACTGGGGAAAGAGAGTGGAGAGAACCCACTCAAGAGTGCTGGTGATACAAATAGAGGGTAAAATAAACTGAAACAATTAAGAAGCTTGACAAAATGATATGATATTGGGCCTCACTATGATCATTCATTTGTAAGACAGTGAAAAAAAGGCTAATGAAATTCAGTCAGCACACACCAAAAAAGATCTGGGAGAAGTTAATGAAAGTATGTATCCACAATCATTGATTTTATGAGGTATAAAATAACACAAAGGGAATTATAGCAACAGCTTTTGAAAGTAAGTTCAGAGTTAAGTGATGACAGACCAAAGGTATGACAACTGTATTGTTTTCTGAACTGAATGTTGTACTCCCCACTACTGAACAAAACACAGAAGAATAAAAAGGTGGCAGGTGTAATCAGAAATACTAAGGAACTTTTGAGTAAGGAGAGATTCTTTGATATAGTCCTCATACAAAAATTCCCATGGAGGATCCTGCTATTATTCACCTTGAAAAAAATGAAATAGAAGGGTGATGTGAAAAAAATTATTTAATTTCTGGGTAGAAAGGAGAGATAATAAGGGAATAATTATTGACTATAGTTTGTTACTCAGGAAATTAAGGTGCTCAATAAAGATACAACACAATGTACCGGTACAGCACCAAACCAGAGGAAGGATCTTTACCATATTTAAGGTAATGAAAGTATAGGCTTTTTGCTCATGTTCTTGTAAGGATTAAATAGATGTAGGTGCCACAGCAGTCATTAAATATGATAGTCTAGATGAAACTGATGATGGTTTACAAAGTCCTCACATTGATAATACCTGACACAGTATGCCACTCTGTAGCTGTCTCATTCCTTGTACTTTTTAACCTAAGAGTCTTTCATTCACAACAGTGAATGATAGGTTTGTCTCATAAAATGTAATTGAGAACTGCTGAGGATTCACCATTTTCATGTTCAATACCATTTGACCCTATACAGAACAAAGGAATCTGAACTAGGAAGATAAGAGAAATGGATTAAAGCCTTAGACAAAACTGTCTGCTCATATAACACAGAAAATGTGAGAGACGGGTTATTAATCTAAGCTAAATGAGGATTTTAGGGCTTTTACTCTGGTAAGATTGCTGGGGAAAAATACATCGTTTCAGGTGTTTCAAACACTCTAAAAGAGACACCTCCTACTGTGTCCCAGTCATCTGCAAGTAGAACAGAATAACTGCTGCTTCTCTGTGTTTCTGTGAGACTCCATATCCTTTTTAAGTTTCCTCAAGAGAATTTAGGAGGGTCTAATTTGTTTAAAAAAACATTAAAAGCAAACAACCAAGTAGCAGTAAGAAAATGACAATGAACCTCTTAGACTGCTTATAGATGCTCTCCTAAATCTGTTTTCTTCTGCCTTAAATTATTTTCCACTTCTTCTTTGCAGTGAAGAAAAAAAAAGAAATGCTGTCTAAGACACATCGCACTCGGGACAAAAACCCAAAACATAATGGCTCTGTGGTTCGTAATATTTTTGCTTGCAGCTATTGCTCTATTTCCTGTTGACACTGCATTTTAAATGCTCTAATGATGCAATTGTTCTTGAAAACTGCAGAAAAACAGACACCATGAACAGCTAATTGGTGCCTGTGATGAAGCTAGAAACACATCTTGAACTTTTCTGTTGTTGTTGTTAAAAAGTGAGTGAGAGGGATTTGTTGCCATTAGGCCTTATGAAATGCTCAGTAGCTGGCAGGATTTCATTCCTGTTAACTTAATTAATGTCTGTAATATACCTGTCACTCATCAAGCATACTGTGTAGTTATTACATATAGATACTGTTATGTATCATTCAATTTTGTATGCCCTGAGGGCAACTCAGTTTAGGGATTCTGCACAATTTTCTGGCAAGTTTGCTCTGAGGTTCATTGCCATTCAAAATGTATCATAACAAAATACAGCTCTGTTATCAAAGTCCTTTTCCTCTCTGACAGTTTTGTACTTTCCTGGCTGCTTGGTTCCTCATGAAAATGGGTATATAATCACCTTCTGCAGCTGTGCTGCCTGTTAGATTTTTGCCACCTTTCCAAGGTTTCTTTGATAAATGTAATGAAAATAGTTCCATTTGCATTATCACTGTAGTACTATCATCCCAGTCATCTACTGTGCACTCTAGATTTATACATAACCAAACCCCGTTCTCCTTCCCCTTCTCTTATGGGTTTTACTAAAACTAAATGCAAGTAGTCCATTAATACTGAGCTCTTATTTCCAGCTAAGGGTCTGTAGAATCGAATATACTTCACACCCTTCTGCCCCATGGTTTTAGTATATTACATATAATTTCTTCTTGCTTACCTATACTTCTCCATTCTCCCCACCCCTCTTGTTTCCAGTGCATAAAAGGAAGGGAGGATTTCCATTCCTGTGTGTTTCTGAGTTCTGTATCTGCTTTTTCTACTGTTACAGTACACTTCAAAATTATGTTCTGATTTTTTAGCTAAGAACTAGAATTTTGACCCTTTCGTTTAGGAATTACTGGTATAACCCAGCAGTTTAAATTTCCATTAGGAGACTACAAAGAGATGAAACTGCACAAATGTCAAACAGCTACCTTGTTCTGGCTTTTTATCAAATAAAGCATGAGCATGTATATAATGTAATGACCTTATTAAATCTGGTTCCAGACAGATACAATTTCTTTTGTATCTAATCAATTTTAATAATTATTTGACAATCCTATTATATATTTTCATTTCAAAATGAATAGTTTTATATCATAAGTGATTTAATTAATCATACATCTACATAAGAATGCATAATATTGCTTTAAATACACATCTTAAATTATGTAAAAAAATTCAAGTACAAACAGAAGGATTTTGTTTTAAAATATTTTTAAAAAATCTTAAAGACTATGCCATTGTATATCTTGATGTCAAAATATCCACATAACATCAAATGATTCTATTTAACGTCTTCAACATTTACCAAATGAGGCCAGGATTCTTTCTCCTGTAATATTATGACTTTGTAGAATGTTCAGGAATGCACCCCAGGGAAGAAAGATGTTAGATACAATGTCTGCTGCTTTGATGGTCGCCCTGACCTATCAAGAAAAAAGTAGTCTTCCACATCTTTATTTTATGACTTTTTTTATGGACTTAATAAAGGACAAGTATTCTGTCCTGGGGAGATATTTAATGGCCTATTTCACTTCAAGAGATGTACCTGATGCCTCCTTGGGATGAAGAAGATTCAGAGAGATAAAAGACAAAAAATAGTATTAAATGGAACCTGGAGTTATTCTTGGGAACAATGGAAAGGTTTCATGACAACTTTTTAGAAGGTAAGTGAGAGAAAGGGCTGTGTGTATGAAAGACGCACCCAGGGAGGGAAATTAGGGTGACATTCCTCCATTTTGAAGCTGCCTAAGGAGGTCAATAACATTGTTTTATCACTCAAGAAAGGCTGCTTTGCCTAGTTTAAAAAAATGTGCTTTCAGTTACCTTCTGATCTTTCAAGTGAACTGTTACACAAGGATTTGTCTTTTCCTCAGTGGCTTTATGCAAATCTTTCACATTTTGACAAGTGCAAACGCAGGAAAAGTGTGTGTGAGAAAGCCCAGCCCTAAATACAACACGTTAAACAAAAATTACAGATTCTAGACATTCAACTTTTCTGTCACAGGATGAATCTTTAAAGAATCATGATTTGTGGATTTCAGGTAGAAAAAATTATTTGTACTTTCAAAAGCAAGCAAAATTAAATAGCCTGTACAGAATAACAATTAAAACAAACAAACAAACAAGCAAAAAAGAATAGATTAAGATACTAGGAAAGAAAATAAAGCATATCAAAATTGAGGTTATTTGGTCCTGTCATTATTTCACTTTATTCAGAGGGGTTTTAATTTAGGATGCTCATGTTGTAATTAATAGGTTTATTTTAGATGAGAGCTCATAATACTAGAAAAAGTATTTGTTTCTCACAACAGATTTGTCCTCTTGAATATTGCCATCTATTAAAGGAGAAAGGAATTCTTAATATGATAGAGCTGCACTTGTCTCAGGTAAATGTATATAGCTGCTTACTTACACACACACACACTTCTTTGGATATGTGAGGAAGCATATATATATATATGAATACAAATTTCACAAAAAGAAAATATTTATAGCTGCAGAAAAAAAAATCTGTCTCATAAATACCTTGAATTTTTAGCAGCATTTAAGCAGTCACAATGCAAACTTAAAAAATAAATGGATATTTTTAGTGTGCTAGACATTCTCATGCTAAGTTTGCCAATTGCACAAATACTGAGTTACCTCCACTCTGAATACCTACCTTCTAATCTACAGAAGGTACACAAACTTCTCATTTTTGATGCAGGCAAGAGGTCTAGGGCATCACAGGAACATCATTCCTATCAGCCTGTTACAAATATCTTTTGTATTAAAATCTCATGCAGTCCACTAGAACAATACAACAGTGCCACAGAGGCAAACACTGAGCATCATATACCATTATCTCATTGAACATCATATATCTTTTCATTCTTCTGTTTAGAAATATATTTAATTTGGTTCCTACCAAGTTTATAGACTATTTGGCACAGAAAATTGAAATTTCACATCACCTATAGAGACACAACAGCCAAACATGTCATTGAAAACAGGCATTTATTTTCCAAGGTGACTAGAATAGTGAAATATACAACATGTAGCAGTATAAAAATGCTTCATTATTTACCTTCTATTTTTATGATGTTTAAATATGAAATTTCAATTAATTTTTAATTGTTGACCTAAATTTCAAAGATCATCTAATTTCCAACCCACTGCCACTGGCAGGGACATGTCCCCCTAGAACAGGTTGCTCGGAGCTCTGTCCAGTCTGTGGTCCTGTGTGCATCCCTCCACAGGGACGGATGAGGCATCCACAGCCTCTCTGGGCAACTTCTTCCATTGCCTAACCATCCTCACAGCAAAGAACATCCTCCTAGTGTCTGCTCTAAAGCTACCTTCTTTCAGTTTGAATCCATTCATACCCTGTCCTATCACTACATACCCTTGTAAAAAGTCCCTCCCTATCTATCCCTGTAGATTCCCTTCGGGTACTGGTCTGAATTAGGTCACCCTGAAGCCTTCTCTTTTCCATCCTTAACAATATCACTTCTCTCAGCCTTTTTTTCCTAGGAGAGGTGCTTCACCTCTCTAACCATCTTGATGGTCCTCTTCTGAACTAGTTCCAACATGAGCAAGTATTATTTCTGCTTGGGACCCCAGAGCTGGATGCAGGGTTCCAGGTGGGGTCTCAGCAGAGCAGAGCAGAGGGGCAGAATCCCCTCCCTGCCCTGCTGCCCACGCTGCTCTGGATGCAGCCCAGGACACATTTGGCTTTCTGGGCTGGGAGTGCCCATGGCTGGGGCAGGTCCAGCCTCACCAACACTGCCAAGCCCTTCTCAGCAGGGCTGCTCTGATCTGCTCATGCCCACCCTGTGCTGGCAGCGGGGGACTGCCCTAACCCAGGTGCAGCACCACTCAACTTGGTCTTGTTGAACCTCATGAGATTCTTATTGATCCATTTCTTAACTTTGCCCAGGTCCTTCTGGATGGTACCCCATCCCTCAGGTGTGACAACTGCACCACTCAGCTTGGTGCCATCTGCAAATTTGCTGAGGGTGCACTCAACCCCCCCATCTATGTCTTTAATGAACATATTAAATACTGTTGGTACCAATATGGACCCCTGAGATACAACATATTTCAGTCCATTAGAACTCTGAGGTGTTGACCACTATTGTATGGATGTGACATCCAAGCACTTATCCATCTAGCAGTTCACTCATCAAATCCATCTCTCTTCAGTTTAGAGAAAAGTGTGTTGTGGGGGACTGTGTCAAAGTCTTTAGAGAAGTCCAGATAAATGAAAACTGTAGCCCTTCCTTTGTCCACTGATGAAATTACTCTTTCATAGAAGGCCCCTGAATTGGTCAGGCAGGACCTGGCCTTGTGCAGCTGCATTGGCTGCCTCAAATCCTGTCCTACGTGAGCCTTAGCACAGCTTCCAGGAGGATCTGTTCCCTGAGCCTCCCAGACACAGAGACCAGGCTGACAAATAAGTAGTTCCCACTGACCTGCTTTCTAGGGTTTCTGAAGATGGGTACAATGTTTCCTTTTTCCAGTCACCTGAGATGTCAGCTGACTGCCATGAGTTTTCAGATATCATGAAGAGTGGCTTGGTAAATACATCAGCCAGTTCCTGCAGGGCTCTGGTATGTATTTCATTGGGTCCCACAGACTTCTGCGCATTCAGATTCCTCAGGTTGTCATGAACCTTATCTTTACTTTCAGTGGGAGGGATTTTGCTCCTCCAGTCCCCATCCTGCTGTCCATCCACTCAAAAGGGGTGAGAATAGAGGTTGCCATTGAAGAGAGAGGCAAAAAATTGGACTTTCTGCTCATTTGTCGTTTCCAGTTTTCCAGCATTGTTTAACAGGGGGCTCATCTTCTTCATCCATCTTTTCCTAGTTATCATACCTATTTTTCTTTACATCTTTTGCCTAGTTTAGCTTCAGCTTCTCCTGTGCCTTCCTTACCCCATCCCTACAGAACTCAGCTTCCTCTCTACTCTTCCCAAGCCACCCTCCTTTCTTCAACAGACTGTGTGTTTGCTTCTTTTTCTTTGTTTGACCAGCAGGCCCCCACTCAGCCATGCTATCTCCTGCCTTACCCTTGCCTAGTTCCTTGAACATGGTATGATAAGATATAAAATTACATTTTTATTATGATGTACAAAGAAATTAATAATAAATAAATTAATTAATTAGCCACCCAGTCACTGTAAAAATGCTTTCCACTTTAATTTCTGAAAATCTTTTTGAAAAATATTGTGGTAGGACTACCTGATACCAGTACTCAATTCTCCACATTAAAAAAAAAAAAAGTAAGTTTAGCACTGAGAAGGACCAGATCAATATTCAACAGTAAGTACTGTCTAGGTATTATCAGCTTGTCTAATGGATTTCATAGAAAATATTAAGCAAATTAGCTATTAGAAAATCATTAGCATATCACCCTAATAATTTTTTTAGGTTATTTTTTAAATCTGTCAGATTTTGAAATTCTGTTATTTAAATCTATTTTATGTTTCTATTTTATGGCTATTATACACACCTAGATAATAAGATAAGATATAATGTTTGCTTATATAATTAAGATAATAACACTTTCTTACAACAAAGAATATGTTTGAAATATTAAAGTTTGGACTGAAGAAAGCAGTACTTTTTAATGTCTGATATTATACCAAAGTACATACTCAAAATGCAGATACAGTAAATTGTGCTCAGATCAATCCATCAACCATCAACTACAAGCCCCTAGGAATTTGTTTCCTCACTTGGAAAACTGCGTATCTCTTTTTCTAAATTGCAAAATTACCCCTCAGCAATAATGTTACAGATCATAACATAATTATTAAAGATGAATAAGGTTATAATCTGCCTGAAAAATATGGTTGATATCACACTTGCTATTCAAGAATCACGTGTTCAGAAAATGTCTCTCTCAGTACTATTTCTTCTAAAACTAAACAAAAGAGCCCCACCACTATGTCTAAAAAATAAAAGGTGTGGTACAGAAAAACAGAATAATCAAATCCTATGACTAATCTCAGAACACAAGCTGTTCTGTGGGTCATGCAGTCTGGCTGATCTGAACCATGTTCACGTGTGGTGGTAGCCACATCAAGTCTTGAACTGAGAAAGGGTGGAAAATTCAATGCAACAGCAAATTGTAGAACACAGAAGGAAAGTACCTTCAAAATCAAATATATTCTCTAAGCAACAACTTCTATGCAGAGTAGAGTTTAAAAAATAAGTTGCAAAAATTTGGTGTCCATTTTTATTATACTTAAGTACCTGTTTTCCCTACTTCCAAACTGTTCTGATGTCTTTCCCTTAATCAGCCAGGCCCTTCAAATGGCCTTCCACAGGAATGGTAAATATTGTGTAAGCTGTGAGGAAATAGTTCTGCTTAACAAAAAATCTGTTGATATACATGAGTTAGAGAAAATGAGTGCATTATATTTAAATCTAGTTTATATTTCTAGTTTATATTTGTCATAGAACTGCAAACAACGTCACAGAACAGAACATACAAACTGAACATAGAAATTAACTGCACCATATTTCCTTATATTCACTAGTTATTAAGTGCCACTAACTACTGCACTATGCCTAGCCTTTCAAATGACTGAAATCATGCTTATGACTAGTTTTTTGTCTGCTTCACTGTTTGGAAATTTTAACAAAACAAAGTTTTAAAAAAAATTCTTAGAGCACAGGCTTTGTCTATAAATGCTGTGCATTCTCAAGCTATTGCAAACCCAAATGTATAATGATTAATGATATAATGAATTCTTATACCTTTTTTTACTACAGTAGACTATTATCACCTTCATTTTCCCCTCTCCCTTTCCAGGATGAGGAGGAGAATTGAAGGCACAAGAGGCAAAGATCATGGGTTGAGATGAGACCATCTTACTGGAAACAACAATGAGATAAGAAAATGAACTGTAACAGCAAGGATGCTAAAGACAGAGGGTACAAAAAAATAAATGATTCACGCAGAAAGCCCTCAACAATAGACAATACCAGACAGTTCCCTTAGCTGAATTTGCTCAGCCACAGGGAGAGTTCCTGTTCCTGCCCCCAGGAATGAGGTAGTATAGGATTACCTCAGAGGCCTAGGGATGCCCCATCCTGGCTATGGGATAAATTAACCCTGTCTTGCCTGGAACCAGGAAAACATCTTAAGTAGAATTTTTTTTCTGTTTTCTCCCTCTGTTAAGAAGCCTCACAAAGTTTCATGTGCTGCTTTTCACTCTAATCATTGTGATAACATTTTACTGTAAAAAAAGTTCTAGAGAAAAAAAGTGGATTTTGGCCATGTTTTTATTTTTGTTTCCTGGTGTGCTTTTGTGTAAAAGTAAATTGATTTCCATACACTCACAATAAAACATGCTTCTTCTTTATGGATACCACATAATCTATAATAATAAGTCTATTGCATAGCACACAAACTTTAAAAATGGGGTTGTAATGAAACTGATAAAGTCAGACTATGCAGACAGACAAAGGGAGGGTAAATTCCCTTTATAGCATCCTTCAAATAGTCATCTTTTCTAAATTAAAAAATTACATGGAAATCTGCACCATCTCAGAGTAAATATAATTTAGAACTGATGACAAAAATTAGCAGACTACTTTTTGTTAAAATTCATCTCTTTTACAGGAGTGTAATTAATTTTTTTCTTAAGTAAAATGATCCTAAATAGACCATTGATGTTCATCTTTCTTACTTTGTTAAAAACCTTTAAAAATATTATAAAATATTTTGCTATTATTAAATTGATAATATATTAAAATGTACAAATGTAACAGTTTATAAGTGATGGAAGACTGCATGTCTTCTAAGCAAATAGCAAAATTTCTATCCCTTACGTTGTGGATCAGAAACATGCTAGCTAGTGCTCCATTGTTGGTTCTGTAGCAAAATAATTGTGAACAAAGACCCTGTTCCACAAAAGGCCAGGTACTATTCTGAAATTTCAGAATTGCTTTGAATACAATAGTGGATGACACAATTCACTAACTACAGCAAGCAAAAACAGGACGGAAATTTGCACCAAATACAGAATTCTGATCATTTTGAAAAAGGAGAAAAGATCTTAAAATCATCTTTTGAAGAATGCCTTCTAAAACCATAATAAATAAAACAATCAATGTCAAACAAAAGTAAAAAGAATAACAGAAATTTATAATCCTATTTCCATGTCAGAGCAATAATTATTTACTTAATTTAAATATTTACTTAATTTAAATGTGAGTAAAATCCACGACTGAAATGTGAACAGACTCATCGTATCTAAATTTCATAGGCACAGGTGTTACATAAATTTCTTTGAAAAAAATCTCCATTAGGGCCTACAGATAAACACTGTCTAATTTTTCCCTTTGTTGATCACAGACAACACAGGCCAATTACTGATAAATGTAAAAATATCCATTTACAAAGTTTTAAAGTGTTCCACCTAATATATGTCAAAATGTCAGAATTTGTGGGTATCACAAAAGACCTAGTTTATAACTTTGACCATATCAGCCTGCTTTCAAAGCTACAAGAGTAAAGCAAAAAGTCATTAAGAGTATTTCAGTTCTTTGAAGAGATGAAATCAAAGCAGTATAAGAAGTTAACAAGATAGAAATATACTGTCACAGAGCTTTTTTTTATAGCTGGATTTGGATTTTGTTTTACAGAAAAGTATACAACTATAAGTTTTTTGTCCCAGCAATGATTCCATTTGTGGACAACAAAAGACAATGCTAGATATGCATTCTCCAGGATCACTGGTGCACAGATTTTTTATTCTAAAATCAGTACTAGCTTTTTAGCAGATCTGATGTATAAGAATTACGCTGTTGGAGGTTGCTTTAGACTTCTCTCCACCATGAAAAGGAAACAATTGTTAAAGCTTTGACACAAGGGCTTTTTTTTTCCTTCCTTTTCTTAAATAATTATTTATTATTGTACTTGCACTCTGCATGCACACTCAGAGATTTCAAAGGATTAAGAAATAAACTCGGAGGTAGATATGTTCCAATCTATCCTATGAATTTCATTATGATTATTTTACTGCAAAGGACAAAGATATCCTCTAATACATATGGCACTTTGTCCTAGGTTGACAAGGAAGTGAGTTTTTTGGGAAGGTGTAGCCAAACCAATCAGTGCTCAGATTTGAATATTGGCATCTGGTGTGGCCACTGAAGACATGGTACGCCTCTGAGAACACAGCAGGTTAAAAGCAGAGAATGCCGAGGGGAAATTTCTGTTCTGGTCAGTGAAACTTCCTGGGGCTGGGCAGGGGAGGGGAAGCCATGTGGCCTGGGTTTAGGTAGGGCAGAGC
>JANIJU010000003.1:45951965-45970954 GCA_025504685.1 Leucosticte australis | reverse complement strand
TGAGAGGGTTGGGGGGAGGAACACTGAGAGGTATCAGGTGGAGGAACGCTGAGAGGTATTGGGTAGAGGAAGGCTGAGAGGGTTGGGTGGAGGAACGCTGAGAGGGCTGGGTGGAAGAATGCTGAGGTATCGGGTAGAGGAAGGCTGAGACGTATCGGGCAGCGCCCCCTCCACCTTCTCCCTTGACATTTGATATCATGTGCTGGCAGCACCACCGAGAAAGAGAAGGGGGGGTGGGTGGGAAGGTGCCGTGGGAGTCCCGGTCAGGCAGAGCCTGAGATTTTAACCCTTTTCTTGGACAATGAAAACTTTACAAAACACTAGTCCTCCTTGATTTGAACAGGAAGAGAGACAGATATGAAATAGAAGGAAATGGGCAAGTGTGGTGAAGGTCTGAGCAAGTGAAGGATGTCAGAAGAAGATGGGGAAGAATCCTAGAAGGGAGGAGATGATGGAGTGACTTTGGCTGGACTTTTCTTGAATAGCCATAGACGGAACCAATTTCCTGTAACACAGAGATTGTGTTTAGAGGGAGGCAGTGGCTTGAGCCAAGAGAGCAACCTGCTGCAGTGACTGCCAAGTGCAGGAGTGAAGTGAACAGAGAAGGATGAGGAGGGTGTGGTGATGCCCTCTGTCTTGAGGGAAGAAGATCTCTATTCTGGATACCCTCGGCCCCAGGGGGGTGAAAATGGGGTGGACCTTTGTCCTGAAAGTGAAAAACTGTTGCTTTTTGGTACTTGGCAAAGCATCCTTTAAAGGGGAACCCTATAAGCAGTTTTGGCCCATGAACAGTGGTGAGAGCAGTGTACATGGAAGGGAGATGTCACGATGGCAGATGTTCTCCGGGCGGTGCCACGTGTGACATGGAAACACAAGAGGTTTCAGCTGTGTTTCCTGGGGAAGCCCATGGTACAAGAGGGACTCCTCTCTCCTTGATGAACTGAGAGTTGATTACCTGAGGGGTGGTTACTTGATTGAGAATCCAAGGTTTTGTCTCACAGTGTTTTGGTGGAAATTGGGTGGGGGGAGGAGGAATGTTTTGGAAGGTTTTCATTCTGATTCTGTCTGCTCCTTTTATTATAGTTGTAGGATAATAAAGGTTTTTTCTTTATTTCTAAGCTTGACCCTGCTGTGCTCTGTTTCTGCTCGCATCTCACAGCACTCATTTGAGAAAAATATATTTTCATGGGTGCACTGGCATTGCGCCAGTGTCAAACCATGACACACTTGCATACCTTTTTCTTCCTAAAGGTTAGCATTTTATTGCAAAGAATTAAATTGCTCCTACTAATAAACAAAAGTTTCTTGCTGAGTCTAAGAAGATGACACCTGTCATCCTGATTTGACTTGTGGAACTAAATTAACCCTTATTTTAAATATTTTCTGATGGGTAGTTTCCTCAGTTTTATGTGGATGTTCCATGAACACTGAATTGGGAATTTTTACACTTGCATATGAATGCCTTGCACCATTTAATCACAGAATATAGCATCACGTAATTTGCATGGCTAATCAAAACCCTAGGAATATTCATGACTAATTAATGTACTTTAAAAAGCTTTTATTGTTTTCTCCTATATAATCCAACAGGCAAGGCACAAATGTGATCCAAAGGTACGTCGTTAATGTATTTTGAATAAATAATTTTAAAAGAAGTTTACACAGCCTATCTGAATAGTAGCACTCTGTTGTGGATTCAAAATCCTTGTACTATATTAAATGTATTGTGAAATAAATTTGTACTAAGTGATTGTTTTGTCTTGTCTTATTCATTCCAGACTATTTCACTTTTGCTGTGAGCACATGAATACCACTGGCAGTAAGAAACTATTGAGTTACCTGCTGGTATACATAGTTCTTTGTTAAAAGACATCCAAAAATTAAAGTTCCAGCAGGTTTTTCGTCCTCTAGTAATGCATACCTCTCCCATTTAAAAACAAACAAACAAAAAAGCCCAAAATACAGTTTGTCTAGCTCATGTAGAGCACTAAAACTGAGAAAAGTTGAATCTGCCTGCTCAAGTGACTGTTTTATTTTTTTTTAACCTAATCTATAAGCCACTGTGGGGCTCTCCAGCAAACCTAGGAATCCTTTATTTTTCAAAAGCTTTCTCATTTTGACAGTTTATCATACCCTAACCCACTTCATTTGCTGTGATGAACTTCAGCTTTCTGATTTTGAAATGCTGTAAAGTATTGACTATAGACTAAATAAAAAGGTGTTCAACATGCATAGCATATGTGTATAACCACCAGCAGCTCAGAACCAGTAGATTTTAATGTTTTTGTATATTTCTATGATACCAGTAAAGTTTAAATGTAACTATAGTCTCAAGAAAAAAACGTGTAATTAATATGCCTACTTCCTGCTATAAATTAGTATAATAAGCTACAATAGGAAACAAAAGGCATATCAAGAGGCATTGGCAATTGTAATATCAGCTTAACTATGGCTTTTACCAGAATTTAAATGGAAGATATTAAAGTACAGTTTGCAGAAGCTACTAAGATATATGCTTTTGATCCTGAAACAGAAAAAACTTCCAGTCATATAAAATGGCCATTCAAGATCTTAAATTTACACACTATGAGAGAAGACATTAAACTGGCATACTTTTATATAAATTGCACAGAGCCATAAAAAAGCATCAGAAATTATTATCTCATAACCTGAGAAGATGTTGGACCTGAAAAATTATCTGTTTGTCTGCTTTATTAACTAAGTTACCTTTAGAATCATATAATCTTGGAATGGCTTGGGTTGGAGAAGGCCTTAAAAATCATCTGGTTTCAACCTCCTCCACCACAGACAGGGATGCCATTCACTACACCAGGTTGCTGAAATCTCCATAGAGCCTGGCCTTGAAAATTTTCAAGAGCTAGGGAACCACAATTTCTCTGGACAACTTGTTCCAGTGCCTCATCATCCTTACAGTATGGAATTTCTTCTTAATATCTTATCTGATGGTATCACCTTTCAGTTTAAAGCCATTAACTCTTGTCCTATCACTACAGCTCCTTGCAAAATAAGTCCCTCTTCAGCCTTCTTGCAGGCTTGTTCTAGGCTCAAAAAATTGTAAAAATATCTCCAGAGAAACTTCTCTTTCCCAGACAAAACAGTCCCATTTCTCTCAGCCTTTTCACACAAAAGAGGTGCTTCAACCCTTGGATCATCTTTTTAGCCATCCTCTGTACCTCTAACAGGTCAACAACTTCCTTTTACTGGGGGCCCCAGAGCTAGACTTAGTACTCCAGGTGGGGTCTCACAAGTGCAGAGGAGTAGAATCACTTCCCTTGTCCTGCTGGTCATGCTGCTCTTAATGCTGCTCAGGATGGATTTGGCATTTTGGGTGGCAAATGCACATTGCCGGATCATGCTGAGTTTCTCTTCAACCAGCAGAAGAGAAATTTTCTCCTCAGGGTTGCTCTCGATACATTCTCAGCCCAATCTGTATTTTAGCATCAGGTCTAGGTGAAGGACTTAGCACGTGGCCCTGCTGCACTTCCTGAAGTCCATACAGGCCCACTTCTCACCCCTGCCAAGGTCCCTCTGGATGGCATTCCTGCCTTCCAGCATGCTGATCACAGCTTTGAGACATCCGCAAACTTGTTGCAGGTGAATTCAATCCCAACATCCATGCCAACAACAAAAACATGAAATTTTGTTTCAAAAGGAAAAACTATTTGATGCCAAAGATATCTCCAAACCCACTGGTTTGTAATTTAAAATACCTGGGCATGTTGCATTGAAGTCAGTTTTGTAGAGTAATTAAACATTTTAACTGAAATAAACTGTATAACCTATTTGCATAAATGGTGCTGTGAAGCAATTTCAGTGTACTCAAGGGACAGGCACACTGTTATTTCATAAAAAACTTTGTGTGCTTTTTACAGAGGGATAAGGCCTATAATGTTAGTACTGTTATCACACCCCAGACTGTGATACAGCTGAGATTAGTTCAGTTGAGGGTAGCTCTGCAAATTGTATAAAGCCATATGTGCAATATAACTGTGATGTGCTAATAGCAGATCAGAGAATGGGTACCAAAATGGAAGTCCTGACTCCTTTCTCCAAATATTCCCCCTGCAATCTTTAAAATATTTAAAAACAGAGAGAAATATTTTACCTTCTTTCTCAGAGTTAAGTTCTCAATTTGGTCACAGAATAGTCTTTCCCTCCATTTTGCCCCAGGTGAGTGCTCAAAAGAATCAGCACAAAGTTTCTGGCATTGCTCTGCCATCCTAAAGGCTAAACGCTAAAGTGCTGAATACAAGATAAACGAGAATTTCACTTCTCTCACTCAGAGAGTACATAATTCCTGGCTATTTTTTGATTATGCTACTTGGAACAACTGAATATACTTTCAAATGCCACAGGTTTTCAGCTTGCCAGTGGCATCAGTGGAAATATATTCAATTATATACAATTAAGATTCTAATTCTGATCCTTGTTTAGTTGCAAAATATTTATTTGCTTACAAACTTTTCCTGTGGTCATGTAGAATTTTGTTCCATTGCTCTTGGAACAAATAAGAATCACATTGTAAACTTTCCTTTCAGCATTTTGAAAAAAAGCTGTTTAATCTAAAAAAGAACAGATTTCATCACTACACCTACTTATTCAGTATGCCTGAGACATTTTACCCATCCAGATTCTTACCCATTTCTGTATCCCTACTTAAACTGCTCTTTCAAAGATGGCTTTAGTTTACACTTTCCAAGACAAATCCACATTATAATACCCTTAGGTTTAGATATCTCAGAGAATATTAGATGTTCTCTATACACACTTATATACATCTATACTTATAATTTTATTTGTGTTCATGCGATTAGAAAACCCATTAAAAACTTGGTGAATAAACAGCCTGTCAGTCACTAATTTTTTTGCAAAACCAAATGGCTGACTCGTCAAAAAGCAAAGATTCATTTTAGGAAAACAAGATCTGCAGTACAATTCTCATAAGTCTAGATCATTAACACTGAAATAATAAAGTAATTTCTATTCATTTTAATCTTGCTAAAATCTTGAATTATGTTTACTAGACTAAAAAAAAAACCATCAGACCAAACCTTTGAAATTATTACTGCAACAAGGATAGCAACAACAAAAACATAGTTCATTAGTGTAAGAACAGATGGAAGATTATTGTGGCATAGTAGGCTTGTAGAAATGTGCTTCAGATAAATTCACTAACACAGCACATAACCCCCTTTATTTTAATCATTAGGAAAAAATCTGCATGATCAATGTAAGGAAAAAAAAATTATATAAACTATGAAGATTGGGTTACCTAATTAGCAAACACTTCTCTAAGGAACACATTACATGTTCACATTGCAACAACACAGAGGATCCAGTGATCCTTGCTGACTGGAAGCATTCTTGTAGTCCTCTATCCAGACAGAATCCACCTGCAAACTTCTTTTTCCTTCAATTGCTAAAAAAAATAAAAAGGAATTTTCATCTGCATTAACCAATGGACAGGTATATTGTGTACAGTATTTAGGAAATGCAGTAGAGACATAGGTAATTTTCTGAATTAATAAAAGTATTTTTTTAATGAATACTTCATGGTATCACTCATTAAAAAATTAATTCCTGCATTTTGGATCTTTTCTATTTCTCAGTAAATTTTGCATGTGGCCATGGTATTCTGTTGTGCTGTTCCAAAAACGAAATATATCAGGTGTTTCAGGAGGGTAATAAAGAATCAAAGTTTTTCTTTTGATTCTGAGCGGCTTATATGAATGGTCTAGCAGTGTACTTCATCTTCCTAGCATTTTGTCCTTACAACACACACACACACACACACACACACACACACACACACACACACAATTAAAAGATAAAATGAAAATTCGAATTAAACAACATAATACTTGCTTATTTGTTCAAACTATTAAGATCAGATAGATGAGACAAGAAAATTTCTAAAAGGAAAAATACATTTAGCAAGAACAATAAGCAAAATGGAAGACCAACCATTACTCAGCAGATGTACCAAAATCTTTTGTTATAGTAGATCACAGTCTGAATGCCTCACTACTCCAAAATATCTAATGACTTTTGGACAGCACTCCACTCACAAATGTCCTCTATTTGAAAAACAGGACACTTAGCTATTCAATGTCATACTGCACTTAAAAAGAAAAAAAAAAAAAAAAAAAAAAAAAAAAAATTTTTTTTTTTTTTTTTTTTTTAATAAATGAAGTATAGCTGAATAGGAGGACATGGAATACCCAGCCTTTTCTTTCTGGCTAGCCTTTCTGTAGCCAGAAAGAACCAATTTTGTGTAATCTACAAAATAAAAGACCATTAAATTCTAGATACTTCTCTGTCCTTCAAACACCACCGCTAGTTCATATTAATCTATTTCTGCAAGACTAAAGAAGAAAAAAAATTATTTACATTTTCAAAGAAATTATAACTTTACATTACAATTAAGAAATTTATTTCCAAAAGACTGAAATCTGAACAAACTTTCAAAAGACATTTTTAAAAAACAGGTAAGCAATAAGTCTCCAAATTGGAATCCTATCACAGTTATTTAGGTACATCTCAAAAGTATGGATTCAAGTAGTTTTCTTCTCAGAATCAATATCCTTTCATGGTAATGACATAGAACTTCAGCATTCTTTTAATTTATCTTCCAATAAGTCATTATGTTGTAGAAGAAAAAACTGCTGCTCAGTGGTTGGTTTTTATTGGTTTTTATTTGTTGGTTTGTTTTGATTTGTTAGGTTTTGTTTTTTTCTCTAATAGTTCTCCAGCAATTGGAAAGCATAGCAGAACTCTGTGGTGGGATAATGTATGTGTTTAGTGTAATTTACATACAAAATTCAGAATGAACAATTTTAAGCATTTTTGTTTTACAAGGAGAAAGCAATTTAGTTCTACATAGTTATTTGAGAACAGTTTGTGTGAAAGATACTCCAATAATTCCATTCGCTCTGAAAATATTTCTCTGAAGTATTTTCCCTAGCCATAAACTGCCCCTACTTACTTGATTCCCATTTAACAAAACATTAAGGCTAATGCAGTCTTGGGAATATCATGGGCTTTGCCTATCCTAAGAAAAGGCAAGTGCTATAGTTCTGAAAATAGATGTGGATTCCGAATAATGATAAGCATCAGGATTCCCAATTGTATTTCAGAAGTGAGAATCTGTAGAAATCCATTCTATCCAAGACAGTCAAGAGATATTGAAAGCTACTAGTCCAGCCTGATAGAATTTATTTGAAATGAAATTCTGTACATTCTATGCTGGTTTTGAGACAGAACAGGAAAAATAGTTTGCAGATATTATACATGTGAATATATTAATAACCATTAATATCTTCTTAATATCTTGTATTCTGGGTGCCATAATATCTCTGTTAGTAGACTATGAACATAGCATGCAAATTTTACAGCATAGTATGTAATATTTCAATACTGTATGCCACAACATAATGCTCATTTGTAGGCTGAAGTAAAAATGAAAATTCTAATTAATTTCTGGGTGGAGGAATACAAAATTCCAATTTATGAACTAACACCTTCTCCTTGCAATTGTAGCCTTATTCAGCAATAATACTACCAGAGACCTGCACAGAAATTAACCATTAATGGAGTTTGCAAAGAAATTATTTCTTCTTTATCCTTCCGTAATGAATTTTTTCATTAAGAGACAGTCTGATACATAGCATAAACAAGTCAGAATTTCATCAAATAACACAACATATGGAATAGGTTTATGGAAATGATACAGCTAAAATGCAGAGTTGATCACTTCTATTAAACCTAAACCACTAGTATTTAGAGTAGTTTGAAACTTGTACTTAGCAGGTAAACCTCAAATGAAGAAAACTAGCGTCACTTATTTGTCAGAGCGAATGATAAGTAGTAATTTCTGAAAAGAGAGATTCTGTGGAAATTAAAAAACTTTTTAAAAAACCTAACCAAATTGAAGAAATTAGAGTTTTCAGTTAAAATTAAGCTTTTGATCATACAGGATTATATTATGAATCAATTACACTATTATATGAAAATGTCTTTTACTGAAATGCATTGAAGAAATTTGTTTGGTCCAGTCAAACCCATTGGAATACTTCTGAAATTAAGAAAATAATGTTTTAGCAGGATTTGATAAATATCAAAGTGCTGGAAAACTGCCAATAAGTTGGAATTCATGCAACATTTCCCCTTTCTTTGGTATCTGGCAATTGGTACCTTAAGCTAAATAGCATCTCTTAGCAAGAGTAGAATTTACATGTCCTTCAGAGTTTGCTTCAGGAAAAAAACAAACAGATGATCTCTTGCTGTACACATTAAATACATTACATTTTATCATAAAAAAGACTACATCACAAACTAAACTGAGTGCTAGCTACATAATTTATAAAATAGCTTTTTAGTCCTTGAATCTTTACATTTGTGGGGGAATTTTGTTGTTAACACTGCTAAAGGGAATGATTTTCAGCTTGGTTTGGATCAAGCTTCTGTCAAATAAGTTCTTTAATATTTTGCTTTTGTGTATCCCCATTTTCTTGAATATCAGATTGATTTTTTTCATTAAGTGTATATTGAGCAGTGCTGACTGCTCAGTAGTCATTGATGTGTTGTTTATGATCCCCTGGCTGAGAAGCCCACACTTTATCACATAGATAAAGAATTCTTCTTACAAGTTTCCTCAAAGCTAGTGATTGCAGATCATCAGTTCAGAAAGGATAATAATAAAGGAAAAACAAACAAAGCATAAAACTCACACTCAAAAAAAAAACCAAAACCAAAAAGACTGGAACTCCATATACAAGTATTTTTTTTTTCTAACTGCAAGGAGGTGAAACAGCCCTCTAAAGCTGGGATTCATATTGTCTACTAGTTGTTGGTATCATTACATTCAAACATAATGTTTTGTTACATAATTAAGATATTGATAGTTTTTATGTATCCTTCACCACCACTTTTTAAAATAAATGATAGTCTCATTTTTCCAGCTCAGTCTGCTAAAAAAAAAAAGATTTCAGAACTCGAAAGTTTTTTCCTTTGCCTTTACTCTGGCTCTTGTGGCACGAATAGAAGCTTATTCAGCAAAATTTTGATTGAACTAAGTCGTTATTACCTGAAGTAGTTAGGATTGTGACATAAGATAAAGTTCTTACTAAGTCAGACAATATAGTTAATTGGATTCACAAGGTTCTTTCTCAGTCACCCCAGAATACAATATACAGACTTTTCTTATACTTTTCTTGTTTTAGTCCTCTTATTCCTAAAGCTAAACTAAGCTAAACTAAATAGATTTAATCCTGCACTAAATTTATATCAGGCTGGTACATTTAAACTCAAATTTTAGACTCAGGTAAGTGTACACCAGTGTATATTTTTTAACCATTGAAGGAACTTGTTATACAAATGATATAAGAGATATATTTTACAAGAGCTGTATATATAAATGTGAAGGAGAAAACTTCAGTAACACTTGCTAATTGTCATTTTTTCTCTATTCAACAGGAAAAAAAGAATTGCTGGAAAAATTTCTATAATTAAAAGACTAAAGCAAAACCAACTTATCCTTGAGGTTACATCTTAATTACTGTAAGAGTTACTACACTTGCACCATGTTCTTTTCTAATGCACCCTTTTAGTCTAACACTATTCTCACTATCTCACTGCTTCAGGATCACACAAATAAAGAAGCTGGGCCACATTCAGTAATGTCTTTTTTGCCTTTCACAATGCAATGCCGAAGAGCAAATGTCAAGGTTTAAAGACCTTCATACTAGTAGTTCCATCTTTGGGGCACTAAAACTGATTCTCTTAATTCTAGCATAGTAAAATCTGGCATGATCCTTAGTGTCCTTCCCTGAAAACCTTTACAACACCAACAGCAGACAACACAGAAATTTCTGTAACAAAAGTTCCACTTAAACAGTTCACAGCACAATATTCCAGTCTTTTCTCACAAGAGTTTGTAGTTGTCAAGATCTTGCCTTCACAACAGCTTCAAGCAGATCACATCTACAATAAATCTACTTCTCTACAAATATATTCCCATAGGAACATTATCATTAAGAGAACCAAAGCAAATAACAAGGAAAAAAAAAAGTGGACAAGGAAATGCAGCCACAGAAATTCAGTCTTGTCTTTCTACAGATGACCTTCTCTGAGAGACACAATAGGTAAAAGAAAATATTACTCTAATATTTTACAGAAATTATATTCAGGCATCTCAAAAACATTGTCAAGCACACATAAACACATAAACACACCGTGTTTACCTCAGAGAACACTTGAACACAATGACAGTTATTTGTAATTGTGCATTTTTTAGCAACTCCAGTTATTTTAAGAATACTAAGAAGTTCTGTATAACTATGCATAATCATTAAAAGTTAGTCCAAGTTCCTAGGGAATTTAAGGACTTTTCAGGAAAACATATAGTCTGTGGCTAATTACTGAGTTTGTTTCTCTTATAACTAAAAGCTTCTGTAGGAACTAACTCATGAGTAACATCGCCTATTACTGTAGCATAATGAGTGCAATAAAGGTGACCTCATAAAATTGACTCTTTTCCCCAGATTTAGTCATATGCCTATGATTTCAAAACCTACTGTTCAAATTCAGATACAAATACCATAAGCATTTCTGGCAGCCAATCATTCATGAGACAAGAGAAAGCAATTGGAAAAGAGTAGTTGATTTCTTCTGAATATAATTGAATACTAATTACTATGAAATAATTTCCTACAGAATAGAAACCAGCCAGCTAATATTCCATTTTAACATTTTCTCTATTAAAATTAAGAAGTTGTGTTTAATAGAAGCCCATCTGAGATCCCATAATGAAAATGGGAAAATAAATTTTATTTTATAACAGTAACATAAACATGAATTCTTCCCATGTCCTTTCCTGCAGTGCAGTACAGAAATTTAACTAAACATACTTTAGAAATATTTGGTGATATTTACTTTATGAATACAGCTCTTACATCTTTGATATTTACTTACATGTCAGTCATGAAAGACAAATGTACAGGTCCAGGACACAGTAATTAAAACATCTTGAAAATTGTAACCAAATAAATATTTAATGAGTCTTCTTTTTCAGCACTGAGAATAAATATTTTTTCTGTTGGTCTTACAAGGAAAACTACAAAGGAATCTCAGTAGTAATTACTATGTTTCTTCATATTTGTGACACTTAAATTCTTCATTCTACTGAGGATAAATTGAATAGGTTCTGGAGCTAAGTTTACTACATTTTAAATTGTGTAACCTAAAACTGTGTCTTCTCTTAAAGACAATTTCTCACATAACTTAAATAAACAAAATAAATCAAGGAAAAATTCAATTGGTACTTAAAAATTTTTGCTGAATTTTGATTATTGGATATGTTAGTTAAAAGTAGCATGAGTTTATCTATAATGTATTGTCATAGAGTAAGATTTCAGATCATAGCTTAGAATTGCTGATTTTAGTCTGGTTTTACTTTTCTTTAGTTTTATGCTCTGCTATGTCTGGAAAGCTAAGAATAATCAACAGCAACAAACAATAATAGAACTAGAATAATTACATATTAAGATTTCTTAATCTTAAGAAAGCCAAAAGGAGTATTGTCTTGGACTGGGATATGAGAGAGAATTTGTTAAACAGAGCTTAATATTACTCATGTTCCCCAATGGTATTTATACATTTTCCTCTATGCTACCCTGAAGGCTTTTTCTGTTCAATTCATACTAAAAACAAAAGCAAAAAGATCCTTACAAAGGAAACTGAAATTAAGACTTAATTTATGAATCCTAGCAAAAGAAGAAGAAATCCATCCTCATTAAGTAGACTACAGTCTATATAATCACAAAGAATAATTTCATTTATCGTAAAATGAGATGATACTAAAAACTTTGCATAAAGTCCTTTACCTGCTTTTAATCTCCTGTACACAAGTTCTAACACATACTCTAGCAATTACCTCTCTGCAAACAGGGCATGCAAGGAAACTAATACCCAAAAAACTGTTCAATCTGTCTTTGTATCCCGGAAACCCCTGGATGCAGCACTCCACTCTGTAAAGCTCAAAAAGTAACTGAGGTGCAAGTCCACGCAAACTTTAGGAGAAAAGGATCTAATATTTCTTCATAACCTAGATGATGATAGTATATGTAGCAATTACAGAAAAAGAAGGCTGGCTGTTCAGCACAGGTTGTTTTAAAAATAAATTATGAATTAGTGAGAACCAATATTTAGTTTCATCCTTAGCTTAAATGGTAAAAGATTTATTTTTTATCCTCTATTGTTTTATTGATTTTTGAATAAAACATATTTAGAAAAATTACATGCATACAGTATATATTTAGAATGTATTTTAAAAATAATTGCTCTTCCTTCATCTTAGTCATGTGACAAACTAGGCATCACTTACTATCAGGAGATATGCATATGTCAGCTGGATAATAGGGATAAGGAATAAAGGAGACAGATTTACTTTGAGTTGTAATTTCGAAGCATTCTAAGCATACCATTTGGACATAATGAGAAAAAAAATGGGTTTATATTGAAGACATAAAAATTCTGAATTTAACATTAAATTGTATTTCAGTCAGGTTTATCATCATTCCATTAAACATGGAAAATTTTTAGGTAGATTCAATATCAATGTTTTGCCAAAATTGTATCATCAGGCTGCTCCAGCATATAGGAAAGTAGATTTGAAATCTGACAAATGGAAAACCATTTCATGAAGAGATTAGCCTGATAAATATAGTGGCTGACAGAAGCCATTTCAGTGGTTTCTGATTTGATGCACATGCATGTCTTTTTTTTCTTTTAGCAATGTGTGTTAAAAATCCATACTGTTTTCTTTGTTGAGCATGGGGGTGGGGGGCTGGTGCTCTGAAGTGAAGTCGTTCATATCAGTCTGCTCTACATGAGTAAAAACTTTTGATTTATTGTGATAAGTGGAATTTATTACTATTATCTTTCTCTACATTCACTCAAAAAATACAGAAAATCCACAGCAATGCACAACTGTCCGATGTACTCAGTCAATAGAGATGCATGCCATTCCATAATTAGGGACAAATATTGACCAGTTAAATTTATTAAACTTCTGAGGAAAGATTTTCATCATTAACTTATTTGATACTGATCACCATTTCTCAGGGGCATGGATAGTGGGATTAAGTGTGCCCTCAAATGTTTGTGGGCAGCATCACACTGAATGGTGTGGTTGATAATCTAGATGAAAGAGATGTCATCCAGAGGGACGTTGACAAACTTGAGAAGAGGGCCTGTCATGCCTCATAAAGTTCTACTATGCAAAATTTAAGGTCCTGCACCTGGGTCAGGGTAATTCCAAACATGGATTCAGGCTAGGCCATGAGAGGATTGACATCAGGCCTGCAAAAATGGATTTACAGGTATTGGTGGATTAGAAAACTGAACATGACCAGAAATGTGCAATTGCAGCACAGAAAGCCAGCCATACCCTGAGCTGTATCAAAGTCAAAGCGATCAAGAGGTCGAGAGAGATGATTCTCTCCCTCCACTCTGCTCTTATGATACCCCACCTCCAGTACTCCGTTCAGCTCCAAGGCTCCCAGCATAAAACAGATTTGGACCTACACAAATGGGTCCAGAGAAGGGCCACACAGATGATCAGAGGGGTGAAGCTTCCCTCCTGAAAGGACAGGTTGAGCAATTTGGGATTTTTTAGCATGGAGAAAGGATGACTCTGTGGAGACCACTAGGAAAGATAGGGTGGCTTTCTTTATTAGGGAGTGGAGTGATAGGATGAGAGGGAATGACTTTAAACAGAAAAATGGTAGATTCATTTTTAGGAAGAATTTTCTTCACTATTAGAGTGGTGAGACACTGGAACAGGTTGTCCAGAGAAGTTGTAGATGGTGCATCCCTGGAAGTGTTCAAGGCCATGCTGGATGGGGTTTTGAACAACCTGGTCTAGTAGAAGATATCCATATCTGTAACAGGTATTGGAAACTGGATGATCTTTAAGGTCCTTTCCAGCCCAGACTGTTCTATGGTTCATTCTATGATTTTCCAAGACAGATTTTTGTATGATCTGAGAATCATAGGAGAAAATCTAAGTTAAATTTGTTAGTATGTTACACTTCCCAAAAACCATATGACAATGCACATTGAACTGCAAAGTCAGTGAGGGAAGAGAGTGTTTAAGAAATTGTTTTTTGTCCTTCAGGGGAAAATTACACACAGTATTTTATATATGTATAGTATCTGTCTTGGTAATTGAAATAAATTGACACTATATATTATATTTCAGTGTAATTCAACACATCAAATGAAGTAGACTTAGCTTAAAATGTAGATCTCCAGAGTGCCTAAAGGGAAGAGTCACAACTTTTCTGCCAAACTGATTTATGCTTTGCTCAAATACTAACAAATTTCAAATGACAGCATATGCTTACAAAATCCAAATTAAAACACTGTATGTATTACTTCTAAAGAGATTTATCAAGCAAATGACTGTGACTGACTGCATTTTCTTTTTTTTTCCCCTTGATTATCCTCTTATTAAGTTTTCTGCAGATGTGCATTGCACCAAAAGGGTGAACAGTAATTACAGTAAAGTTTTCTATAAACATAATTTCATAAACTGTCAGAGAAATAATTTTGATGTTGTAAACAGATTCATAGCATTTCAAATACATTTAGGCCATCTTACTAACGTATCTAGGGGAAAAAAAATTACTGGGTTTGGAAATCAAATACAAATTTAGGAATTACTGCTCATTAACTACCAGGAACATGTACGAGTAACAGTGTATGCAAACACTTGAAATGTTTCAATTGACTGTATTTTTATAGACTAATAGGACATACTTCAGTGAAACTATATATTGTCTTAGCGTTATGAACGTGGGCCTGGAGTAGGTGCAAAGTTCATGTCCACTAAGGTTATGGATATTCAGAAAAATAGCCATTAATGCCTTTCTCACCCCTGTCTCTTCCATCTATAACTGTATAAATCCAACAACTTCCTATTAGCTTTCTCTCCCACCAATAAGTACTTTGGAGTGAAACTGTACATATTCTCAACCGTACATTTTCTCAAACAGTGAGAGAGAGGTGAACAAGAGGACATTATTCCCTTGTTCACTGTCTCTAGGTACTTCAACAGAGGCTGTACGAGCCATGGCACAAACAAGTCATTGGCTCATAAACCATTGCTGAGCAATGGGAAGCCCAGCTTTTTCCATGAAAATTTAATGCCATATTGTGATAGCAACAGAAGTTCAGGTGATAAACATAACCAGAAACTGAACTGTGTTACTTTTTGTGAATATATGTATTATGTAAACATGTAAATTCTGAATAGATATAAGGGCATAGCTCACCATCATCTCAACAGCAGGCTTTCCAACTCAACCCTCAAATATTAATGTGGCACCTCATCATAATCTTGAACTCCATTTTTTCAACTGGTTTTCTTATTCTCTGATTCTGTCACTGTCTGATGTGCTGAGAATTTCCCAGCCTCCTAACTGCTTTCAAGAAATCCCAGACAAGTCCTTGCTTGCATCACAGTTTCCCAATGCTATGTTTTGACTCCTTCACTCTCAGTTACAACCTTCCCTCTAGAGTGTCTTTTTACCAAACTCTTCAAGACAACTCCAGATAAACCAAATGTAATTGGCTTATCCACACTAAAATCACAATATTTCTTGAATTGACATTTGGGGAATGTCAGGTAGGAAAAATCACTGCCCTGGGCCCAATGCAAGGGGACATATGATAGTCTCCCTTATTTGCCATTTTCCCTCTCTCCAGCACAGATCCCAAGCCAGAACTTTCCTATCTCTGAGCAGAGAAACCTGGATGTTCCCCAAGGCTGACCTGGTAATTACAGTCATTCAACAAACATCAAGTGCACTCAAGCATTCAAATTCTGCTTGATGGTCCCTATTAGGCATAAATCCCAGAGATACGTTCAGATAATTTTGTTTCAAAAATGGTACTGTGAAACATATTGCATACAACAAACTGGATCCTCTTAAAAGGTCATCTACTTTGGCAAAATTTATCTTCCAAACCATATGTGATTGTTTTCTCTAAAATACCTATTGACTTGAAAAACACAAATTCCGTTACCTTGGGTAATGTCTGTCAACAGTTTGATACTTCCTGTTTATTTCACATCAGAAAAAAAATCCACAAGAAAATCTGAAACCAGACAAAAGCAAATAAAAATACCACCTCCAAACCCCAACACTTATAAATATTTCTATCAATACTTTTAAAAATCTATTTGTGAAACACGATGAGTCATGAATATTGATATTGAAGTTTGTCATACAATGAACACATCCTTTGAAAAATTATAAACTGAAGAAAACTTATGCTCAATATTTTTACGAATATTTACTGAATAACAAGGTAAGGCGAGATATCTATGTACCTATTCATGACTGTTTAGGAAGACTGGTTTAAAGCACTTATATCCACTGGGAAATTGTAATACACCCTGTTTTTCATTGGATAGGGAAGTTAGCTATTTCTCAGATCCAAATTTAATTTTACAGATCCAGAATTAATTTTATCCTCACAGAGAAGACAAGCTACCTAAGTTTGCATGTTCTGCTAGTAGTATGGTTTCTCATTAACTTCAGTGGAAATATGAACCTGGTCAAAAAGGCCAAATGTACAGGGTTGATGTTGACAAACTTATTTTGCTTTAGAAAACTAAAACCCCTGAACACATTGCATCTTTTAAGTAATGTCCTATGTCTTTTACAAAGTAAATAACACCATCTTATTTCTAAGACAAATATTTAATGAAAAAATTTTCAGATAAACTCTAGTTCCTCATAATTCTACAACAAACTACACTGTATTTGCTCTTTTTTTTCCTATAACTGGAATGAAAATTTAAAAAATGGAGCAGTAGCTAATAAACTGTATGCTATTGTACTTACTTTTTTCAAATACAGTAATCAATTTATTGATGAATATGATATGGAAGTCAATAGTCTGACATTGAGGCAAATTTAAAATTACTGAAGATTAATTTAAATTATATTTCCTACCATTACCTTATGAATATATGAAGTAAGTCAAATTAAGACAATATGATTTAGATTGAGAAGGAAATGAAATACCATAGTCTGACAAAAATCAACATTATCAGAGGGTTGGAAAAAAATCCATAAATGTTTGACTAATTTTTTTTTTTATCCACTGCATCATTTAAATTATCCAGAACAGTCACATGTGGATCATTAAAATTATTTCAGTAAAATCAACATTTTAGTAGTTTAAATATTCTCTGGGACATTAGAGACACGTTTGAAAAACCATATATGGCAAAATATGAGGAACATTTTGTTTGATTCAAAAGAATACAGTATGTATATCAAATTATATCTAATGTAAGTGGTATGGCTAGAGCAGTTTTCACCATAAAGGCTAAATAAGAAGAGAATGTTTAGAAACCAAATATTCCTATTTTTAAATCATAATAGCTATAATAAAATAAAAGGGTAGATAAACAGTTATATATGACCTGAAAGCTTACTGTTTTTCGGGTTACTACAGACAATAAAGGGTAATGTAAACAATAAAAGCCCCACTAGTTATCAAAGCTGTAGCCCTAACTGTCAAAAATTTTAACTTTTTGAGTTCAGAAACCTTGAAAGCACTGATAGAATTATATATATCACCTTTATTTCTAATTCTGCAATTAAATTTAAACCGCACTTGATTATTCTGAGATCTCGAAAACAATATTAATCAGTCTAGTTAAGACCAGTCATTCCACATCTCTTTTTTAACATTCTAATTATAGGACACATGACTAAAATAGGAAGATATTTTTCCTTCTTGGGAATCAGGTATGATTGGCTCACTTTTACATTTCTTGACAAATATTTTAGTTAACACTGTGTGCTAAGTTATGGTAGACTTGAAATCAGAAAAAACCAAAATTCATTTACATCAGAAACTCTAGCATATATTGTGTGAGGGTGTTGGCATAATCATAATCTCATTTTTAATATGCAACTTGAGGAAAACCATAGCTTTCCAAAACTTACAGACCTGTACTAGGAAATGAATCCTGGGCAGCGATCACAATTCTTTTTTCTTTAGTCTTAAAATGTTGAACAGATAGAATTACAGTGTAGCTCAGGATAGAAGATAGACCTCTGTTGCTCATCTACTCTGATTTCCTCCATGCAGCAGGGTGGAGGAAGACCAGGTGGCTCAGACTGTCTCTAGGCAAACAGTGAGTAGATATTCTCCAGAAAGAGATATTCTTATATCTGCAATGATCCAGATTCCACAGCTTCTCTGAGTACCCATCCCTTCATTTGTCCACCACACACCTGTTGTGCTTTAGCTCAGTTCCCCCACCAAGACTCTCCCAAACCAGGCTGCCAGTCTCTTGCTCTCCTTCTCCCTTCTCTTCCCACTGCAGTGGGATGGAGTTAAGAATTTGAGCCACATAAGTTAAAGATTATGGGCTGAAATAAGAACAATTTACTAGAAACACCAACGAGATAAGAAAACAATAAAAGTAACCATACTAATAACGAAAGTATACAAAAGGGAGAGTGATTCACGTGCAAAAAAGCTCACTGCAGACCCCAGGTGACAATTCACAATGGCTTCCCCCATCCTGCCATTCTCTTCTCAACCAGAAGCCATGACCTTTCTCTTGGAAGCCAGAGTTCCTTATGCCTGCCCAAGGCAATGAGGTAAATTGATGTAGAATATCCTCCTGGCCATGCCCACATGACCCATGGATCTACCCCCCATCATGGCTACTGCAAAAAATAACTTTGTCATGAGCAGAACCAGGATATTATCCATCCCTTATGCTGCACTATGCCTTGCCCAGATCCTACACCTTCCAACTACATACATATATACAAATGTATACAAATATATATGTATACACTAATATATACAAATATCCACACAAAAATCTATCTATCTATCTATCTATCTATCTATCTATCTATCTATCTATC
>JANIJU010000003.1:45855057-45951955 GCA_025504685.1 Leucosticte australis | reverse complement strand
ATCTATCTATCTATCTATCTATCTATCTATCTATCTATCTATCTATCTATCTATCTATCTATCTATATCTATCTATCTACCTACCTACCTACCTACCTACCTACCTACCTACACACCGACACCCATATAATTTCCATAGTCAATAGTGATCCCTCCAAGGTATCCGCAGAAATCACTTAGTCCATGACTGTGGGTTCTATCCATCCTAGATGTCTTCCAGGGCAGGAGGGCTGGTTTGCTGTTGAGTGGTTGAGAACTTCATCAGGCACTCAGGACTGGTGTACCTGGAGCAGTCCATCCTCATTGTCCGTGGTAGTTATGGCATGCAGTGGCAGTGTCATTCAATAACAACATACAATTCAACACTGCAGACTGCTCCCACACAAAAGTCAAATCTTTTTGAGGTACAAATTGTGATTCCTCATCCCTCTGCATTACCCACTAAGTGCACCCAGGTCCTTGAGCAAAGAAGATCCAACAGATGGGTTTGCCTTTGCTTGAAGCAGTACTACTCCAAACTGCCTTGCCTAACACATTTCCCATATGCATCATAGGGACAGTATCCTCTTCTGTGGTAGGCAGTGCCAGCTTGATTAGTAGAGCCTCTAGTATTAACTAACCAGGGGGCCTTTTTTAAATGTAGATCCCAATGTTTGAAGGTCCTACTGCCTAGTGTTTTCAAGGTGGTTTTTGGCATTTGACCATTCAATTTTCCCTGAGGATGGTGCATGACAGGGAATATGACACACCCACTCAATACCATGCTCTCTGGCCCAGGTGTCCCTCAGGTTAGTTTTGAAAGTAGTCCCGTTGTCCATCTCAGTTCCTTCTGGGCTGCCATGTTCTAACAGGAGTTGCTTTTCAAGGCCCAAGATGGAGTTCCAGGTGGTGGCAGGAGGCACAGGTACCTCTCCTGCCATTCAGTGGTTATCTCCACCACTGTAAGCATGCAGAGCTTGCCTTGGCAGGTTTGTGTAAGTGTGATGTAATCATTCTGGCTGGTCTCCCCAGTTTATATTGCAAACATTGTCACCCATACGCAGGGGTTTTACCCTCTTGGCCTAATTGTAGTGCATGTTTCACAGGTATGGATAACCTGGCAGGTAGTGGCCATGGTTAAGTCCACCCCTCAATTACAAGCCTGTCTCTGTGCTGCATCTCTTCCCTGATGGCATCATCAGCCCACCAAGGCAGAAATAATTCACCTTAGTGTTACCAACCCAGATTTAACTTAGTTTGATCTTGGCAGCTTGATGCACCAGCCCATTGTTGCAATGCTCTTCAGAGCCTGACTTTGGTATGTGTGAGCCTACATGATGTCCTTTTGCAGCTAACTTCTTCACCAGGACAGTGACATCTTGTCACAATTCAGCAGCCCAGATGGGTTTACCTGTGCTGACAATTTTGCTCCTTTTCCATTGGTTTAGCCAGCCCCACAGAGTATATTCTACCATCTGTAAGTTGGAGTGGAGGTAGAACGCTGACCATGTCTCTTGTTCAGTGATAGCTAAATTCAGCTGGACAGATTTGAGCTCTGAAATGTGACTTGATCCACCTTGTCCCTCAATAACTTCTGCAACTTGTTACATAGAATTCCATACAGCAGTTTTCTATTTTCAATGTATCTCTACAATACAGAAGGATCTACCATAAAAAAAACATATTGCTTTTCATTTTCTGATAACTGATCATGTGGTGGGCCCTTCTCAGCATATGTCTCTTTCTTCTCCTCCAGTGATAATGATAATGCAACATGCCCACCTTTGGGCCAGTCCGTGATGACTTACAAAATCCTGGACTGATGAGGGATTCCTGTTCAAGCTGTGTAATCAGCATGATCTAATTACTCCAAGTAGCAATAATGGACTTTCCCTTTGAACATCCAGCCTAGCACTGGCAACTGGGGTGCCAGAAGAAGCTGTGCTTCAGTGTAAATCACTTCTGAGGCAGCTCCAACCTCCACAGCTTCCAGTCTCTCTTTTTCAGTCAGGGTGTAGTAAGTGTAGTAGGCCTTTCACCTGGGGCGTAACTGGCCTTGGATCCTTCATACCTTCCCCTCCAGAAGTCTCAGGGTCATCCTTGAGCCTTGAGGTGCCTTTTGCCATAGACCCCAGGAAGGACTATTCCGTCCAGTTTTTCAGATCATGTCCTATCCTGAGCTACTGCGTGAACAATCCCCTGTTTAATTTATTCAAAAGCTTGCTGTTGTTCAGGACTCCACATGACACCGCTCTTCTTCTGTGTCACATGATAGAGCGGGCTTGCAGTCTAACTGTAATCTGGAACATCCATTCTCCAAAATCCCACAACGCCTAGAAAAGCCTAAGTTTCCTTCTTGATGGTTGGTGAGGACATAGCTGCTGTTTTGTGGACCACATCCATTGGAGTCTGACAATGTCCATCTTGCTATTCTACTCCTAAAATCTGAATTTCTTGGGCAGGAAACCAACCTTCAAGAGGATTTGGATCATCTCCCCTTTCTCAAAAACTTTCCCTGCTATGTTGCCCCAGTGATATAACATGATGACGTCATCAATGTACACCAAGAGCTCTAGAGCCTCACCCTTTTCCAGTGCAGTCTGGATCACTCGGCCAATAGTGGGGCTGTGTTTCCACCCCTGGGACAGTCAGTTTCAGGCGTGCTGGACACCCCTCCAGATGAAAGCAAACTGTGGCCCACACTCTGCTGCCAGAGGAATGGAGAAAAATGCATCAGCAGTGTTGATGATGGCACTACATTTCTTCCTTGGATTCCAGTGTGTATTCAAGTTCCAGCATGTCCAGCAGAGTGGCATTCGGTGTTGATGTGGCTTTATTCAGGCTGCAATATTTTCCTGTCAGTCTTCATCTTCACTGTGGTTAAGTACTGGTCTTATTCACTTATTCACCTATTAAGGTGTGAATGAGACTTCCTTACCAGTCCCTGACTCTCCATTTCAAGAATCATCTCATGGATGGTGGTGGTATACCATACTGGTAATGATAGATACCTGTTGCTCTTTGACCATAGCAGGAGAGTCCCCTGAGAAAACAGTCAAGGTATTCAGCTGTCTAATTTCCTCTGTCTCTAGAGCAGCTATCTCAAAGGCCCAATGATGCCCTTTTACAGTCTGTGAAAAACCCTGCCCTGAGGTACCCTATGCCAAGGATACATGGGACCCCTGGAGCAGTCACATTGGGGTGTTTTTGCCACTCATTCCAAGCCAGGCTCACTTCAGATTCCAGTACAGCCAGCTGTTGGGATTCCCCTATCACTCAAAAATAAGCATGGATTCTGGCCCTACATATCTTGATGGCTTCAGGAGACGTTGTGTGCTGGCATCAGCCAAAGCCTTGTACTCTTGTGGGTCTGATGTGCCAGGCCATCAGATCCATTGGATTCACACTGTCCAATAGATCTGATTGTCTTTTTCCTCCACCTGGCTGAAGGCAGGGGCCCTCTCTTTCTAGTCATAGTACTCATTCCTCACTTCTTGTAAGTATGAACTGGAGATTCCTTCAAGAGAATTAGAAGTAATATTAGCCCTCCTATTCTGTCTGAGGATGTCCACTGGAAACTGGAGTGGTACCTGTCCTTGAAGAATTTCCTGAGGCGGTTGCTCTTCCTCTCAAGTCACAACCCATGCTGCAATGGCTGAGGTGGATTTTCCATCCCACTTTCTTATGTCCCCTCTGTGGTCACGTAGGTAAAAACACAGGTTACCTTGCGATATGTACCCTCTCTCTCAAGCACTTACTCCCAAAAAAGAGGCTCTGCTCCATACTAACAGGTCCATACTAACAGGTCCATACTGATCTTCCATCTTTACTTGCTCAAGTCTTCCAAATCTGTCCACAGTTTAGGACAGCCTTTCCAAAGCCAAGGCTTCTTGCACTGGGAAGGCCAGAACTGAATGCAGAACTCCAGGCAGAGTCTCAAACATTCTCAGTAGAAGACAGGATACATTCCCTGATATTCCTGGCTTCACCCTAGCTAAAGTAGTCCAGGAGGTGGTGGGCTAATTTGCCACAAGGGGTGCAGTGCTGGCTCCTGTTTAGTAGTTGTTAACCATTGCACACAGAATTTTCTCTGTCAATATTCATTCCAGCTGATGAGCTCCAAATCTCTACTTGTGAAGGTCATATATAATCTACAGGCACATGGCTTGGCGTTTGCCTTTGTTGAATTTCATGAGGAACCTGTTTGCCCATTTCTTGAGCTTTTCCACATTCCTTTAAATGGTTATTCAATCCTGCCTCCCAGCAAATTAACCACATCCTCCAAATTAGTTTTTACATCATAACTGATGTGGACCACACACTTAGACTGCACTGTTTGTTATAATTTCAGGTGTTAACAAAAACACTGAACAATTACTTATGGTCCTCTATGCACCCTATATCACAACAATTTGACCATAAAAGATTATGCCAAAAATCTTGCATGTAAATGACATCCAGTTCTCACACTTTTAAGAATCAAACTAGTGATGTCATCCCAGAAGACAATGGGTTCAAATAGGTGTAATTTGTCCTTGGCTAGCTTCCTACTAGCTTCTTCCATTTGTTCTTGATGTCTTTGAAATTTTATATTCATAGTTTTCTAGAGGCCTCATGTGAGGCTGAATGACTTGTATCTCCATAGATTTCCTTCTTATTTCTAAAGATGGCTATTCCATTAACCTTCTTCCTGTTATCAAGAATGAACACCAATCAGCTTATACACAAAACAGCTGAGTATTAAAACTTCAGTGTAATTAAAAAATCTATGCTCCTGACATTCTAATCTATATAAACATTTGGTCATAACTGTACTCAGAACAAGTTTTGACACCTTATTCTAGCTAGGAAAATATTTCTGAAATGTTATGTTCAAATTTTCCTCTGTTTCAGATAGCATTTTTCTCACTCTAAAGCAAAATGACAAATAGGGACAAATATCTTGAGTCAAACAATACTGTTACATAGTGGTTTAATGAATTATATGATCTCATTGGATGAATACTTTGAATTTGCATATTATACTTCAGCAGCTCTAAAAATGGCAATAGCATGGAGCAAGCTCAAAACCAGGTTCTTGAAGGAAGGGTAGTTTTATTTTTAAAAAATCTTAAAAATGCCAATGTGCAAATATTCATCTATGAATATGTATTTATCTATCTAATGTCCAAATACTCATCTATGCCTTATTTTATTTGTAGGTCAATTAACCAGTTCAATTAACCAGAAACTTACCCTTCTCAACTGTTTACATTTCCATGATAAAAACAATCTAAAGGAAGAACAAAATGTGTATTTGACTTAGATCTTTCACTGAGAAAAGAGAAAGTACCCTAATTCTAGCAGAAAGGAAGTAACAGACTGAAATGTTGCTCCTCAAAAACTATGCCTTCTTGTCATTAGTTTTTCCCCCACCTGGACTTGAAGCTATGGCAAATTTTCATTGTTGGATTTGAGATCTATTACTCAGTAAGTGAAAAGATTTTCTTTTTTTATGTTCAGTTCTTGTGTTTAGCAACTACCCACGTCTTTGAAGATCTTTAGTGAGTGAATGCACTACTCTATCCCTAATGGAGTTTCCCATATAGTGCTTTTTTATGTTTTGATCAGATGAATGGTTATTTGTCTCTCTTTGTGGTCTATTTTGTGCTCAGTCTTGACTTTTCTATTTACTTTCTTCTTTTTCTCTTGTTGAAAATGTTGAACAGATGCCAGTTTTCTTAGAAGTATCAGACTTTTCCAAAGGGCTTCAGTATCACATTATAATACCCTCACACTACAATATAGCACACTATGCCCAAGTAGTATAATTTTTTAATAGTTTCAAATATACCAGAAAACTGTAACTTCTGTGGAATAGAAAATTGTCTGAAGAAGTTCCTCAGTGAGTCAAGAATATTTTTTTTCATGTTCAGCATACACTCTCATTTAATGAAGAATAGATATTGCTGATATTAAACTCCTAGAACAGTGAATTCAACAACAATAAAAGCTTAATAAAAAAGTTTTAACAACTGCTAGCATGCTAAGTTTAGCTAACGTACTACTTTAAGAGGAAATTAATTTCCCCTCTCATCCACGGGCATTCATTCCAACTGGAGTTTGTTTTGTGTAAAATGGAAGACAGAGATCAAATGAACACATGGTTGAAGAAACTGAAAAATCTTCTTGTTAGTGCTAAAAATTAGTAATCATTAAAGAACACAGGTTTAATTTAAAACAGTCTTGAAAAGAACTATACAATATATATAACAGGGAAAAATTAAAGTATGTCTTCTTGTTTTCTTTCTGTCTAATAAAGTTTCTATGTTGTGCCTAATTTATACTGTTTAGAGAATAAATTCTAGAAAATCTTAAACTAAAATTTAACCTTATTTAACCTCATTTTTAGCCTAATTTCTTTAAATAGCCAAATGCTTCCATCTTCCTGTCTCACACAATATCATGATCCTAAATGGACTTCCCCAGTTAGAAGTGACATTTTACAAATGTCCTCCTTCAAAACTTTTTGTGACCCTTATTTTGTAATTATGCAGATATGTTGACTTTCTGCATATGATGCAAAATTTTCAGTTTAAAAACTAAGCTGATGAAAAATGAAATGCCTAGAGGGTGGTCGGAAATTGGAATTTTCTTTTTGCTGCAATTGCACTTGACTTACATCGGGTTTTTTTAATAGGCTATTATAAAATTCTTATTTAAACAGGTGTTTGAGCATATGAAAATAAATTCTCAAAATAATAGCAGTGCAACTATCACATTTGCTTATAAGCTTAACATATGTTCTATGAACACAATGAAGTCACTGGAAAATTTGCAATGAATATCTGGAGAAAATTTTGGGAATGATGAAGATGTGTAAAATTGAAGTGGAAAAAGTAATTCAAACTTTTTCAGAGAAGACTCAATAAAAACATAAACAAAGTCTCATTGAAATACCATTGTTTTCGGTAAATGAAAGAATTAACAAACATCATGATGCTCAACAAAGAGACACAAGGTCTTTCATCTGGGTAGGAGCAGCCCTAAGAATCAATATATTCTCAGGCTCATGCAGCTGGAAAGTAAATTTACAGAAAAGGGCCTGGTGGCAGCCAAGTTGAACACAAATTGGCAACAGGCCCTTGCCACAAAGAAGGCAGATGGGATCATGTGTTGCATTACACAAAATTGGGGAGCAGCAGATTAGGGGAGGTGATCCTTCCTCTCTAGTCAGCACTTGGTGAGGCCACACCTGAAGTACTGCATCCAGTTCTGAGCTTCTCAGCGCAAGAGGAACAAAAGGCTACTGGAGCAAGTCCAACAATGGGTCACTAAGATGATGCAGAGACTGGAACATCTCTGAGGAAGGGCTGAGAAAGCTAGGACCCTTCAGCCTGGAGAAGATAAAGTTCAGACAGTGATCTTGTGAGTGTGTAAAAATACCTGAAGGGAAGGTGTAAAGAAAACGGAGCCAGGCTGTTTTCAGTGTTGCACAGTGACCTGACAAGTGGCAATGGGCACAGTCTGAAACATAGGAGGGTCCCTCTGAACACCAGAAAATACTTTGTTAATGGTGAGGGTCACACAGCACCAGCACAGGCTTCCTAGAGATCTTGTGTAGTCTCCATCCTTTGAGATACTCAAAACTACACGGAGGATGAACCTGGGGTAATAGGCTCTAGGTCACTGCTTGAGCAGGGAGATTGGACTCAAAGATCTCAGAGGTTCCTTTAAGCCTCAGATGTTTTGTGATTATGTGATTCTACAAAATAGACAAAATTCTCTTTTGCTTTTTCTGATTTGAATCATTGTCTCATGGGTTTTCATATTCTCTGGACAGAGATTTAAGATTACTTCAGTAAAGATTGCAATACATATTTGGAAATTCTATTTCTGTTTTGTGGTGGAACAGTGTTGTTAGGGGTGAAGGCAAATGTATTTTCCCAATAATGCAAAAGCTCCCGGAGCCCTATGCTAACAGTATAAGGACAAACCTTCAGTTTCTGAACCACATTCAGGCTTCTTGCCAATTGAAATTCTCAAATCCATAGATGTTTGTATATGAGAGAAGGGGCAGACAGAGACACAGAGAGAAGCCAAGCATGAGACAGAGAAACACATGAAGAGATACATGGAGACAGAGACAAACAGAGACAGAGAGAAAAGGATTAGATGTTATTACTAACATATGACAGTAAATAGAGTATATTAGACTATAAAGAATTAAATTTAGCCTACTTCTTGAAAGTGGATATGGTGTTATGAGTTATGATAAAGGTTTTTCAAACAGTAATGTATTTGATAGGACTATTTTTTAATATATTTACATTTACATCAATAAATAAGTTTTTATTCAACATTTTTTCTTAGAACTTCAAATAATTTTCTATTAAAAAAATTAGACATCTAAATTCATTCATCACCAGAAATAAACTAAAATAAAGCACTCAGCCATCAATTATATTTTTTGAAGAAAGAAACAAGAGATAATCTAGTACTGCTTGAAGTGGAGGTCCCCTTTTGTAAATGTTGACAGTCCTCTACATCATGACATGCCTAAAATGATTAACCACATTCAGAACAAAACATGAATTAAACAATCAGCACTTCAAGTGTATACAATGACAATCAGAAAGACAAAGATATTTTAACTTGGCCTTCTCTTCAATGTAGAAATGGTATGTTTTCCATAACAACTTGATATGAAAACTGTGATTAAGTCTTTCAGGATATTCAGTAGCTAAGTCACTATTGTGTAAGAGTATTTTTAGAACTGACAGTCTTATACAAATCTATTAGCAAATGCACCCAAATCCTTTACTAAAGTATTAGAATTACTCAAATCAGTAAGAAAAAAATTTCTAATTATGTTTTTTAAGAATACTAGTTATGACTACTTTTTTGTTTTTCATAACTCTGAAAAGGAATTTACCCCATTCTGCCTCAAATGCTGCTGGGTTTCATTTGATTATTAAAAGTCCTGTGAATTCTATATTGTCCTGGAAGAATATAATTTCTATCATTTTAATAACTCATTTTTAAAGTCTTGGCAAAATATAATTTGTTAGTTGTTCCTTTTGTGAAGTCCTGTTAATGTTTCTTGGAAAAAAAAGAATCAAAATGCTTATATCAGTTCATATGATTGCAGCTACATCTATGCTTCATGTCAAAACATGAATAAAAGCTCAGTAAGAAAAAATAAAAAGAACAGTGGCTGATAGAATAAAGCATGTGTTTTAAAAACTAGATTTTAAGGATATCATTTTTGCATATTTGCTGTCAATCTTATAATTAAAAGAATGTATCCTTTGAATTAAATGGCACAGCTGCACTCATTCATTAGGAAAATACAGTAAGAACACAAAATCATGTCCCTAGAAGAAGTATCACAAAAAGCTGAGAATAACAGCTACAAATGCAGCTTACTTTCATTGAATCCTAATTATAAGAGCACTTTTCACTCTGCTACTTGAATATTCAGAGCTACTATTAATTTGCTGGGAGCAGTTTTCATTTTCCACATATCTTCAGGATTCAATTAAACTATTCTAGATACATTTTGAGAGTTTTAAAACATTTACACTCTGAATATATAATTTTACTTATTCATGGAGTTGAAAAGGTTTGTTAATGACATCTTCTAAAGGAGAAAAGGACAGATGATTAAGTAATGGGGTTGTTTTTCACTCAAATTACGAAACAAAGTCGAACACAGCACATTATCTATTTTATACAGCTTTCATGATACAATTTGTGAGAAGTTCATAATAATGGTATGCTTGCAAGCTTGCAAGTCTTTTATCAGCCAAAGCCATAGTAATACAAACACAGGTTCAGGAAAAGGTAGTATATAATTAGTACTTATATCTTCAGAAGTCGGTTTAGTCATTGAATAATTAATACCTACTATACGTCTGCAAAATTCTGTTCTACTATAGCTCAAAAACAAATAGTTAATATAAAAAACAATCCCAGGTTTAAGAATTTAAAATGTAAGTCTTGTATTTTGCCTTTGAAAGATAAACCACCCAATTGTAGTGAGCCCACATCTATGGAGATCACCAACTGAAGAGGAGGGTCAGATATTAAAATAAGATTAGTTAACTGCAGTGACAGATACTCCTCAGCCTTTCTGGGCAACTTATTTCCCTACTGGTAAAAAAATTAAAAAGAAAAAAAAGAGGCAAAAAACAAACAAAGAAGCAAAAAAAAAAAAAAAAACCAAACCCACCAAAAAAAAAATCCAAACCAAAACCAGAAAGCCCCAACCCAAACCAACCAACCAAAAAAACCCCAAAAAACAAAAAACCCAACCAAAACCCCAAACAAACAAAAAGCACCACAAAAAAACCCCACCAAAACCAACTAAACAAAAAACCCCAACCCACAACACATAAAAACAAGCAAAAAAGTTGCTACTTCTCATATTTTGTTAGAATTTACCATGATTCACTTAGTGCCCTCAGCACTCGTGGATGAATCCTGTCAGATCTCAGTGACTTGTGTCTAACTGGTTAATATAAATGTTCCTAAACCTGATCCTCTTCCACCAAGTCTTTCTTATTTCCAATTCTCCCACCTGGGAAACCTGAGATTTGTGGACACAGGTTTACCAGTGAAGACAGGGATGAAGAAGGGCACTCAGTGACTCAGCCTATTTTTAAGGTCTTTGCCGCCAGGTTCTGGTCCTGTTCTTCCTTTTGAGGCTGCTGAACCCGTAGTTATAACTGCATGTTCTCATTGTATCAGCTGGAAAACAGAGACCAACTAGGAGCTATAATCAAGGTCACAGAGAAAATTAGAACTTGTGATTTCAAGAACTGCTCTTGGGGCCCACAGTCTACACTGCTGTTTCTTTGAATAAAGTTTTACTTTAATGTGCATAATGAATGGAAAAAAAGAAAAGGCCATAAACAAGTGGTTTTTTTACATCCTCAATAACAGCTGAGCCTGTACAAATGAAATGTCAAATCATCAAAGTGAACAAAATCAATCTGAGAGCAATCCTGCAACTCAAAAATAAGACTTCTTCCTCATTTTTTTAACCTCTTAGAATGAATTTAAGCAGATTCACAGAATGAAATGAAGCCAGGTACTCTTTTCAAAGTGTTTTCCTTTCTCCTTTTTTTTTTTTTTTTGCTTAAACTGGAAATCAAAATGTTGAATGCTGTAAAAAAGTTTTTTACTAAGTACATTTTGAGTGCTGCATCTATTTGCCAAAATAGAAACCAGCCACCGTGGGTGGTGATCTTCTAAAGTAGAAAGGGAAAAGGTCACTTCAGGCTTTATTCCCTAGGGTGTTATGTGGCTAAGTACATGCTTTAAAACTTTGCTGCATAAGTGACACTTTGCTCAGCACCTTGCAGAGCTCATCCTTAGCAAGGCAGTAATGATTTACTGGTGCCATCTTTTTTAAGTATTTAAGCAAATGACTATAGTTTTGAGGATTAAAACTTCTTTTAGATGGGATTCACTCAAGTACAGGAATTCATTGGAAAGCCTTTCAAGTGCTTAATTTTCATGTTTGGAATATGCTTGAGAATTTGGCAGCCCACTGAAGAGCAGGTTCCAGAATTCCCAGTTATGATTTAAACATCTCCACCCACATAACACTACCTGGCACATATCTGCCAAAGGGCTGTACTTGCCATAGGTATGAATTTTGCTTTCCAAAACCATTGTATTTTGTCATTTTAAAGTCTTGATAATTGTATTACATTTAAGGAGTTTTGCTGAGCTTTTTTTTCCTAAAATACAGTTATTTATTCATGCAATTATTTATATAGGCTGCTATTACTTCTGGCCAAAGGACATCCATATTACAGATTAAAATTATTACAGATTAAAACATTATTAGCAGCATATTCACTGCTGAATAGTTAGATTTCAAGCATAATATTTGACAAAATCATAGAATTATTGAATATCATGAGTTCGAAAGAGGTCAACAAGGATTATCAAAGCCCAAATCCTTACTCTGCACAGGACACCCCAAGAGTCACACCATGTGTGGTGTGAATATTGTCTAAATGCTTCTTGAACTCTGTCAGGCTTGGAGCTGTGACCACTTCCCTGGGGTGCCCACTCTGTGCCCAAACACCCTCTGGACAAAGATGTCCAACCTAAACCTCCCCTGACACAACTTCAGGCCGTTCCCTCGGGTCACTGTCCCCACAGAGAAGATCAGTGCCTGCCTCTCCTCGCCCTTTTGTGGGGAAGTTGTAACTGCCCTGAGGTCTCCTCTCAGTCTCCTCCAGGCTAAACACACCAAGTGTCCTCCGCTGCTCCTCATTCTGCTTCCTCTCAAGGCCCTTCACAATCTTCAATGCCCTTATTTGGACATTCTCTGATAACATGATATGTTTTTAATAATGTGCTGCCCAGAACTGCACACAGTACCCAAATGATGAGGCTACACTGGTGCAGAATTGAACTAGATTTCATACAGCATATTTCCTATTTCATACTTTCATATAAGTATTTTCTTTATGGATAGAAAATACAAATTGGCTTACAAGAAATTAAATATCATAGCAGTTGATTATCTCTAATTAATAATTAGGAATGAATGAGATCTCTGGAGCCTTGGATGCTTTTCTGTGATTGTAACAATTGATCTTTTATTGTTCCACCTAAAAATCAATTTTCTGTCCTCATTATTATCTTTGAAATGCTTATGAAGAGAATCCATCTAACAGCTATTTTTACTAATCTCCCTGAACATGGTCTGAAATTTTTCATAACAATTTCCTCTGAAGAATTTTTAATTTTTTTTAATTAAAAAAAATCATTGTTGCATCTTCTTTTTGCTTATTTAATATCCACTTTCCATGTTTTCAAATAGTACAGAAAGTATAAGGTAGTTTTCCTAATCTGTGTAAGTCTACAGAGATTTTTACTGTGCTCTTACAAAATGACTTCTTTGTGACATCCACCTTCTCTTTAAAGGGCTGAACAGGATGTAGCCAAGTTATGATGGGGCTGTCTCAGCCACATTACAGCAGTTTGCAAGATACTCTAATTTATGTCAATAGTTGTAGCCTCTGAGCAGTCGTGTCTTCTGCAATAGAAACACTCTGACCACTTTTTATTGCTCTTTGCCTCGGCATCTTGTTTCACTGGGCTTCTTAAGAAAGAGGTAAAGGAGACTATTTTTTACACTTTCTGTTGCTAGGTATCTTCTTCCTCTTAATAACCAGTCATCCCTAGCTAGGACACCAGAAAAACAGTAGCAAAAAAAATATAGCTGCTATTTGTGTATAGGTCATACATCGCAGGGTAGGCTGGAGAGGCAGCAATCTGGCTTTAATTTTCTGTTTAAAAAATGCAACAAACCAAGCAAAACAAAAAAACAACACCTGAAACCAATCAGACAAAAATGAGCAACCAAAAACTAGGTTAGAGAGTTTAAAGTAGATTGAACTAGATCATCGACAGCAAAGGAGAGAGAAACTGAAGGAAAACATTTCTAGACACCCTTTTTACCCAAGTGCTACTTGAATTTAGGACACGCTTCAGCTTCATCAAGTTTACAGCTCAGTGTGAAATGCTAACAGTTATATTATTTTTATAACATTTGTACCAACAAATCTGCCCATACATCTTATGCATAACTTGGGTATTTGGGACATATTCTGACCTGATGCATTTCATAAATATAATGAAATACATTTTCTTGAATCTGAAAAACGGATCTTCTTAGTTCCAGCAGTTTCTTTCATTTGCCTTCAAATGAAGAAACTGAAGGAGAGAATTCCTCTAATAACTGACACTGCTGGAATTTTACTTGGTTTACTCACATGCCAGTGAGATAAATGCCACTGTGTTCTTTGTAAGAGCTATGTACTGTGGTGGTGCAGCTGTACCCAAACTCCCTGCGTCCAAGCCAGCTTTTGAACTAGACATAGAGTGTTGCCTCAGTGCAGCTCTAAGCTTGATTGAATTAGTCATGGCTATTACTTCTCAAATGCAGCTATACTGCATCTGGGACCCAGGCATGTATTGCTATATGGTTTTGTACTGAATCACATAGACATTAAAACCCTAGCAGACCTTGACAGAACTCCTTTATTTGTGCCCTATTAGCAATATGGAGCTGTCCCAAGATACACATCTAAGAAAGAAAGTCAAGCACAGAAACATTCACTGTTGTCACAACTAATCTTTAGGCACTCTTGAGAGGATAAAAATGAAAAAAAAAAATTATACCATTAGGCTTTTTAAAGTAGCATTGATAGTGGCTCATCTTAGTATGAACCAGGAAAAAAAAAATCAGATTCATAGATAAAATTAGGGAAAAAATATTGAGGTATAACTAAAATATCACTTGAGTTGGGTAGATAGGCATTTGGGAGGAGATAGTTAATGAAGAGAGGAAAAGGTATTGAACATTGGTGAACTCAGATTTCTTTCTCCAGTGAGTAAATGTTGTAACTGTTTTACTGTTCATTTTAGACTCTGTCTTCACCAAGTTAGACCAAAAGGTGTCACTGAAGAAACCTGAATGTCAGTACTGTAACCAAATTAATTATCTTTCTTGTTCTCACAGTTTCAGAAGGCTGAGTCCAAAACTGAAGCAGTAACTGAGTATTGTGCTCTTCATTCTGCTTTCCTAGGTATACATGGTGTTTGCACATTTAGCTCTTTTCTGCTTGTTGAAAAATTCTTACTGCTACTTTATTGCTTATTAGTCATCTCAATCAGTACCAGTGGCAATATGAGGAGAAAAAAAAAGGATAAAAAGAGAAACCTGTGCATTGCTTTGATTTTATCCCTTGATAAAGTCCATCTGTCTCACTTTGGAACTCCAAACCTGAAATTTCATCCATTCTGTATACTATCCATGGTGATAAGAAAAACCCCTGCTATGCTTTGCAGTAGTTATATAAACATATCAATGAATATATCACTTCACACACTTTTGCATCTGGTGGAAAAGAGAGCTCTGTGGCCTAACATTAAGAATTGGTGCACAGATGATACAGTCTATTTCATTTATTCATAGGCCATAAGTACTTATGGTGAAATTTTACTGATAGCCCCAAATATTGCTAGTATTATTCCATACAGACATCGCTATATTGTTCCAGCTTCCAAGTATGTATAAATCCAGAAGAATTTTAAAGGTAAAAAATTCGAATAAGACTTCCCTAATTTTGCTAAATTCATGCTGTAAAAATAAGGCAATTAAATAATATTATTTTCTTTACATATGCACTATGAAAGCAGTGAGTTCTTCTTGCTAAATATAGAGAGAAAAATGTGTATGAATACGCCACCTGCCTCATGGAAGCAGAGTCCATAAACCTCCTCCCAAAATTCATCACATACACCTGATAAATTAGGCAACTTGAGGAAATACAACTCAGTGTTTACTAAGTGCAAAAAGAATTTGAAGCTATGGATGATCTTCATGTCTGATGAGGAGAATCAATTCTATGCTATATCCTCCATTTTTACTGTTGTCTCAGCTGTTTTATAAAGCATCCTAAACAAATATAAATGTTCTGCCTTAAACTGAAATGCTAAGTTTCAGTCAACTGACGTTAACTGTAAGAAAACTGTAACATTCTAAGTCTTCCAGAAGTGCATCAGAATAAATCCAATTATATCCATCACGTTTACAATGGTGTACCATTTTTCTAACCTTCACATTTAGTTTTTTCTATTTTTTTTTAATAAGAGAGACGAGGAATCCAAACTCTCAGTTTTCTAATTATGTCTATTTAATAAACATTTTTATTGGCAATTTTTAAATTTTCCATTTTCAAAGGACAGAGGAGTATACTTATAGTCAGCTCACACTATTTAATACATATCCACAAAAAGTTGGGAATGAGTCATAGTCTGTGATGCGAGAACACATTCGTATAGGTAAAAATTTACTTGGCTGTATAATACATGCAACTGGATTACCCATATTTTTAAGAGAAAACTTGCTGACATTGCCCAATCACCTGAAAACGACTCCATATTTTACACTTTGTTATAACAAAACCATAACATATATGGGATTATACATGAGACTGCATAGTCTGGATTTGGATTAAGGGTAGAAAAAAAGTGATTTTCCTGCCCTGAGGAGCTCTACATTTTGAAACTTCTGTTCTTCTTTGGAAGGGGAAAATAAACCTGTGATAACTTCTTTTACCCAAAATTCATAAAATTATAAGGTTCTGTGGATTTGTCTTTTTCAACATATTCTGATTTTTAAAAATTTATATTTTAAAATTATTTTTAGAGGAAAAAACTCACGTAGCTACAATAATAAAATTTTTTTGAGACTGACATATGTGTTTTTAAAGAAAATAATGAACTGAAATTGAATAATGTTTCGGGAAAAAGCAATCTATATCCATATACAGTGTTATAACATTTGGGTCCTTTTACTATTAGCAATATAAATAATTATATTGGTGTTTAAATTGATTTTAAAATCACATCAAGTAAATTTGACAAAAATCAAAAAAGTCTACTTCAGCAGCAATATCATGTGGACCAGAGGATTTTTCATCATCAGATTTATTTAATTCTAGTAAATCTTTCAGATCAGAAACTATCTGTTTCATCGTGCAGAGAAAGTGCCAAAAGACAAACAGATATGTTGCACAGCTATTAAAGCGTGTTTAAAACAAAGATTTAAATTAGTTTTCCGAAATTATTCACAACAGGCTAACCCAGTAAAACTTCAAGTGTTTTAACATACACATTATCATAGCTAATAATAAAATGGGGTCAAGTCTTGATGACAGGTTTGCCATTTGTCTTTTAAGTGACTTTTATATGCTGCAGCAAAACATTTTTTAAAGCTTCATGATATTTCAAAATACCTAAAATAGATGCAACCGCTAAACTGTGAGCATTAACGTATTTTATGCAAGATTACTAATAATGTGTGAATACGCTACATAACTCAAAAAACCCTTTAGTGTCAGAGTTTGAACACGGCATGAATTTCTTCATGCATCATACAAAAATAATTTTTTAATGTAATTGAAGGCCATCATTAGAAGGAGATGGCTTAATTTAAACCATTTTATAACTGGAATATTCTGCTTGTATATTTCTTCTCTTGCTCAAGATGTACCATAAAAGAGATGCCATCTGAATATATAAACACCATATTGATTAGGAGGCATTTTTCAATAACAAAATAGGATGAAATGAAGTGGTTTTTACATCTACAAAACTGTATAGCTAATAACTTAATGTGCTTTAGTATATCTAAAAATTCTGCATTCCCAAAGTAAAAGTTTCCAATTTTCGCTATTTGTTTTCTTTTTTTAATGTGGTAGAAACCAACAGACTTACTAAAGAAAGTACTTTCAAAAAGCAAGTTCCAGAATGTCAGTGGAGTTCAGTTTCATACATCTTCTCAAAACTGAATTTAGATCAATATTGGATCATTACTTGCCACTAAAATGGAATTCAAAATCAATTTATAGCTTTACCTGCTGTATGTATAGGTGGAGATGCATTTTCCTCCTTTAAACAATTATGCTGTATGGTTTTCTACATGTCTAAGTGTATCCCTAGTGTATTTCACTTCAAGTCCTGCATCACTCTTAAAAAAACAACTAGCACCTAAACACACATTCTCATCCAATTACACATATTAAATATTAACAGACTATTGATGATGGCTTATTAACTTTTTTCTGACAATTTTGGTTGAACACTTTGCCTATTGCAGATGCATGCTTCCCATGTTCTCCTATATAATTGCTGTTGGCAGAAAAATATAGCTCTCCTTATGTGAGAATTTACTGTTCATATTTTTCTTTGTTAGATAGGTGGAACCACAACACTCAGAGAAATGTTATTTGCAACAGACTTGAAAGACTAACAAATCAAGTTATTCTTCCATTTGGCCAGCCTCAATAAAAGTAGAAAGTGTCACAAGCTAACTCTCAAGAGAAAGTTCTCGTTTCTATAGCTGCTTTATTGTTCATTTGTTTTTTTTATCTTCTGTACTTTTTTCTTCAGACTTCTCTGTTCTTATATATAAAATGGAACAAATCACAATAAATACAATCCAGTAAAGACTCCACATATATTTAATAAGGTCTGTAGTTTGTGGATGTTTTATTTGTATTATTCAAAAATTTAAATATTGTCTTGTGTATGAATATAATTTCAAAATGGAAAGGTGCAGAAGACCCAACAGGAGTGAGAGGTACTCAGCACCTTCCAGGCTTACACTTCAAACATAACTTTTTTGGATTACAGCACATACAAACAAATCTGTTGTTGGCTTTCACAAAGCAATTTAATTATTATCAGCATTCTCAATAAATCATTTATGGTAACACTAGCAAGATGTGGGTATCCAGAGGAAAAAAAAATCAATTCACAAAATTCCTTTCCATCTGTAAGTGTAGCTAATTGATAGGAAATTACAGGTTTAACTTCTTGTCTGTATTGAAGGTCTCTGAGTGTAACTGTGTGGAGAGAGTCCTATGACCTCATCCAGGTCTCTGCCCTCCCTTCACAGACAGGTAACCCCTCCCATTTGCCTGTTTATTCGCCCCCTCACACCTTCCCTGAATCAGTACATACAGATGAAGGTCTGCACTGAGGCTGTCAAAACTAACCTTCTCATTTTTTATTAAGGTGGATCACCAGATTTTCTGCACTATTGGACATTAATAATTCATTTATTTCACCACTATGTTTCTGATACTGCCCAGGAAGAAATACTTTGAGAGAAGATGAATATAGTAGCTGACAACAAAAGCTCTTATTTGTTAGCTCTGACTAAGGCCTCAGATTGCTTTTTGTTTAACTCCTTCCCCTCCTCCAAAAAGCAGCAGTCTACAGAAATTTTGGACTTTTTCTGAATCCATGAAAATACCTAATCAGTGCTCAGTCTCTGCTAACTTGCCAGCCTTCAAGCACTCAATCCCATGTTTCAGTTACATCCTCTTTTAAAAACAGTACTGTACTTGACCATTTTCCACATCCTCTCTCAAGTTTGCTAGCATGAAAAAGCCTGGACATTAAGTTCCCCTCCAACTTCTTTTAATTGTTCATTGGTATCTAAACTTACACCACCTACTTCTCTCTGAGACAGCTCAGTATTTTAAAACTTTCTATACTTCTTTTAATTTCTTTTCAACTTGAACATTTAATTATTGCTATTTTTGATCTCTGATTACTAGAAAAGAACACAAGTATTTCAGCCCATTCACCCATGGATATCTCAACAGGATAAGTAATCCTGGTTTTTGTCTTTGACATTTTCTCAGTAGCAAAATTATTCACTGAAACACTGAAAATTCTATTTTAATTTAGAGTTCATGCTTAGAAAATTCAAAATTAAGCTTATTTTTCTAATTACATTTCCTTATTCTGTTGTTTTAATCCAAATTCACAAGGAATATACAACAGAAAAAGAAGTTTTGTGGTTTTTTCTCCCAAAATATACCAATGTGTACTTTGTTCACACTTTACAAAATAGGTTTTGAATGACCCATCTCTTCCTATATCTTTGCTCTATGATTAATGATACCATCACTGAGGCAAATCTAAAACAACACTTCTATGTCTGTTTCAGCTGTCATATCAGCTCAATTATTGCAGTAGCTTTACCTATTTACAGTCAAAATCTGTAGCAAGGAATCCTACTGATTCAGCAATAGATTTTGGTGAGGAAAAATTGACATGATTCAAACCCTAAATCAGAATTTGTATCTGAAAAGGAAATGAAAAGTATACTTAACAGATGTCTGCTTTATAAATCCTGCATTAAAATATACAGGAATCCTCTTAGTAGGAGCTTAAGGCCATAATGAATCAATCATGACAGTTTTAATTTTCATTTATATCATTATCAAACAAATATTCATGAAAGAACAAATAGGGTTAAGTGCCCAAGAGGGCTGAGAATGAAAAGAATTCTCAAAGGAGGTCACAACATTTCTTCAGAAATGATATGATAAAAAAAAATTTTGATAATATTAAACTATATATAAAATCACAATTTTCTGATGTAAAAAGTATTTACAACATTTATTTGAAGAAAAAATTTCTACCACTGTAGAAGAAAATCTTCCATTCAGCTTTTTCATCATGAACTCTTTGTGACCCCATTTAGGGAAGATTTTGCAAGAGATACTATCCTTGTCAGGATGAATTTGATTCAAGCAACAGTTGGTGTACACTGCAGTGATTTCAGCTTCTTTGTTGAAAGAAGCTAGCTTTGAAGATTTACAGTCAGAGATTGAATCTAGCAGTTCACCGTAAACTCCATTTATCATCGGACATTACCTTATCAGATAGTTCCACACGGTAGAGAAAAATACAGAGAAGGTTTCATTAATTCTTTGGTGAATGTGGCTCTATTCTAATGATATATAGCCTCAACATGAACATTACACTGTGGACTGACTTTATTACCAACAGTTCACATGAACATGTGCCTATAACTCTTAAAAATGGCAGAAGCGTCATCCTAAAGCAGTTTTACCTGTGAAGTTTCTTGCCTAATACAGCAACTTTATCTCCCCATCTCATTAATTCAAGGGCAAGTGTGTGTTATAAGAAAAAAATGACAGTATTACATACATTTCAAAGATTTTCAAAGAAAATTGAATTACTTAGACTACTAATCAAACACAGTATCAGAAATATTTGCATATTAAATAGTTGATCTATGATGTCTGCGGCCCTAAGACAGCTTGTCTCACTATTAGACCCATTGTGTTTGGGTAAACCCCTTTCAGTAAAACTCCAGATCAGACTTTGAAGCTGCCCCAGTATTCTAATTCTCTGTAATTTCCTTCAATTTCACATTCTGCCTCTAACAAATCAATCAAGCTGCTTCTATTTTACACAGAAAATAAAGAACTTACAGAAACCAAATACCTATGAGTCTGGGATGGGAATCTGATAGTACTGTAAGGTAGTTTAACCTGTTAAGTTCCAAAACATTCATAGTTCCATTTGAGAACACTTAACAGGTGTTGAAAATTAACACATTTATTATTTATTTGTTTATTCTATTAAAAAATGTCTGGTTTTTTTGAATATTTACACACTGATTTGCTAAAATACATACAAAATTGGGGGGTAGTGGGGTAGTGATATAAATTTAAGTGTTAATTTTATAACGGGTTTTTCTTTTGCATGTCTATAGCTAGTAGATGGTGGAGATTCTTGAAAATCTATTGTGCTACCAAATAATAAATTTAGGTTTTTACTGTCTCTAATTCCAAGTGAAAACTTGGTGGCAGAAATTAAGTATTCAGGAATAATTCACAACCACCAGTGACAGGACTCCTGAGTGCTCTGAAGCAAGAATGCATGCTAAATATTTTTTTGCATTCAATGCAATGGAATTTGGGTCTTCTATAAAAATCTTACTCTGAACTCTCTGGTCATTAAGCACCTATTTCAAACCATCTTCTTCAATATAAAATATGTTTGATTGGTCTCATATAATCAATACATTTCTTCTGCCTCAGTGTTCAAAACCATCTCATCTTTATCTCTGCTAGCAAAGAGTAAGACTGAGGACTGTTTCTTCAGTTATCAACTTTTACCAAATAGGTGATAGCATTGTTTTTCCAAATTTTAAATGGATGTCAACAGTAGAGATAACCATGCAAGTCTATTCACCATCTATTCAAAACTCATATATGTTGGCATTTTTTTCTCTAGGTGCTATATAAAATTTTCCCTAATGACCAAGAAGACAATATGCTCTCAGTTTCTAAAATACATGCATTGTCTTCTAAACTGAGACCATCTGGCTTTTCATCGGTCATAATTATCATGAACATCTGAAGTCAAGGATACTAAGAATTTACATAAGCTATTATGTGAACTCATCACTTTGCTCAGCAATAAAAATACATTTGACATACACTTTTCACATCAAGGGTGTCTATTATGTCTATGTTAGAACACTCAGAATTAGGGCCCTATAACCATATAGTTTTTCATAAAAAAGACAGAAATAAGGTGAAGAGTTTTTAAAAGGAAGGATAGTGAAATAAATTTGGTGAAAAATTAAAATAAAAGCCAATAGTTAGGACTAAGCATATTTTGCAAAATATGTCTGAAGCACACTAGATATGTTGGCAATTTTCTCTCTCCTGAACAAAAGCATGAAAATTTTTTCAAAAGATATTAATCTTGAAGAATGTTTTAATCAAGGTTATTTTCTTTACCCTCACTTGCACAAGCATCTTACCATCAGAAAACAACTGTCTATCACTCTAATGCTTTTTGACTGTTCAGATAAGTGCAGTATGAAGAAGCTCCCTCCATACATAATACATATATATTACAGCATGCTTATTTTAAGAAATCCGATTGTATAAATTTCCACAACACTAATCTTTATAGTAGTCTCTTATTTGTGTTATGAGATCAATCAGTTAAAAGCAGTGTCATGATTCTCATTAAGAACAAGAATCTGATTTATATATCGGTCAATTATTTGCTATTCTCTCTCTTCAGTTCTTATGTTTCCCTAAATACTTTTCAGGCCTTCAAACAATCTTCCTGCTCTACAACCACTAATACAAAAAATCATGTGTGTAGCTATATTGCACCAAGAGTGTAGAATTCTATGTAAGAGCATAAGTAAGATATTGAGAGTAGTTTATATGAAGCAGAGAGCAAAGAAGGAGATCCCCTTTCCACATCCTTTATGTTGCTTTTGGGACACAAATTATGTCAAAGCAGGGCAAATATTAGTTTTCCCAGTCTAGCAATTAAATTATATTGGTGGATGGTCTTGTGGCTGAAGGATTACACTAGGATTTATGGATTATGAGTTCAATTTCTGATTATTATTCAGATAATTAATACTATATTCAATTCCTGTGCAAATCACATTTTACCTGGATAGTAAAATTAAACCTATCCATTAAAAAAAATTCTATGGATGTTATTTAGAATATTTAGGTTGTTATTTCTTCAGGCACTAAAAGTTACCAAAATTTAAACCCCTCATCTTTTCTCTCACATAAAATAATAAATAAAACAGTAATTTTGTTCTCATTTGTAGATTTATAGACTCAAACCAAAGAATGTTTGGTTAAAACCTCCAAAATGCACTACTTTCTCTCATACAGTACAGTACTCACTGCCCATGGATAGCCTTATTAAAGCACAATGCAAACTTAAGAATGTAAGCAAATCTCCTCATTAAATATCAGCCATACAATAAATACATCAGGCATTCTCAGACTCCTTATTAACAGGTTATAAAAAATTGCACATTTTTCCCACAACACTGTTGATATAAAGAGGAAATATAAATCAGCCATGTAAGAATTACTGAGATAGTTACTGTTCATAGGTTTCGTCTCCTTGCACAACACATTTCTTTTGGCTCCACAAAAAACCCAAGCCTCAGTACTCTTCAGACAATACTGCTAAACTTCAAGACCTTTAAAATAATTTTCTCTTCCTGTCTTACATGAAGAAGTGTTTTTGTTTTGGTTGGGGTTTTTTTTGGGTTTTCTTTTTCTTTTTACTTTTGTTTTCAATCTTTTCTAGGCTGCATATTTCTAACCTCTAGACTACATTCGAATCTCTCAGTCATCAAGAGGAAAAGAAGGGAAACATGAAGCATTTTCCTACTCCTTGTTTACTGAGTAAAGGAAAAATGGTATCACAGTCTTCTTCTTATCCTCCTTCTCCATATCTGTTGTCTTAATGGCTTTTAAAGGTCAGCAGAGTAGACCAGAGAGGGCAAGCAAATTATCTCTCCCTGCTTCTCTAGGAACACCTGAAAGAGAATATCCCTCATGTATCCTTTCACTCTCAACAATGAGGCAAGGTGAGAAGAAAGAGTCTTACACATTTCTCAGGCACTTTTCACATATTCCAAATCACATAGTTTAGTGATTTGGAAACATTGCATAAGTTTTTCTATCTGTGGGTGACTACCAGTTGCACTGAAGTGCAAGCGACTTTAGAACAATTAATTCTTCTTTGCACATAGATAGGTTTTTCTCCTATTTGGTTTTGTGGTTTTTAAGTCTTATCTCGAGGTTTTTTAATGAAATTTCATACAAGGGGAGACAATTATTAGGTTTTAGTCGACCTAAATCTGAAAACCAAGTGTTAACCTTTATGTCAGTAAAGCAGAGTAGTACAACACAATACTTTCAGATTTCAAAATCTAGTTAATCCACCCATTGTGTCACTTCCTCTGGTGAGAACATTATGTTTTTAAGAGTAGTTAGCTTTTTAAAAATTGTTTCATGAATGAATAAGTGTTCCCAGGAAAATTTGATTTGTTTAATAGGATTAATTTTCAGCAGATGAAGACAACTTTTGAAGCCACAAAAGCCTTACATAGATCATTGATGATTTCAGATGGCAAGCATACAGGGATACCATCAGCAAGAGAGGAAACACTTTTCTTAGACTAGTATATCTAATTTCCAGCACTGACAAGACTATTTTCTCCTCAAGTCAGATGAGTGCATGAGAAGTAAAGGGCAGAATATATACAAGCCTGTAATATTATCTGTCTAAGGTCTGCAGCTAGTGTATTTTTCTTTCACAAGAAGCCCATAAATTTCAAAAGCTGTCTGCAGTAATAGCTGTCTTATACTTTAAAGATGCAATGGATGTCTGAAGCTTTGGATGACAGACCATTTAGAAAAACTGCTCTTAGTGATATTATACAACTACTTTGGAAACTTAAGAGGCATTTGTCTGGAAAAGCCAATCCATTTCAATGATTTTTGACACACTAATATGCACAAGTTAAAAACAACAACAAAAAAAAGAAATATAGAAATCAGGTGAAAAGTAAAGATTTCAATGTTCCATGTACTCAAGCAAACCAGGGTCATATACTCCCAGATAAATTTTTTCAGCTTCACAGGAGGGCTGGAATGTTAAACTGGCTGTGTTTAGCCAAAAAAAAAAAAAAAAAATCCTCCTGTTACATTTGCTCAGAACAATGTTCTAATAAAACATTAGCTCCCCAGCTTCTTGGAAAATCATAATACTTTTTAAAAGTTTTTGCACTACCTTCATGCTCCTTAGTTTGAGGCTTGCACTATACTAGGCAGGAAAGCATACAGTTGCCAAAGGCATCCTTCATGCTGCCAGGTTAAACCAACACTTCTGCCAATCAGTTTATGAGTTATATACACTGATAAGTAAAGAAAGCTCAAGTAAGTTTCAATAGTTTATATGATCTTCCTTCTCATAATGGGACCTATGAAAAAGGATCAACTTTTTTTTTCATCAGCAACGAATGGAACTATGTTTTGCAACTCTTGAGGCAAGTAGATAAACCTACTGGCCTTCTGAAATAGACAGATATTTAATGATTCTATCACTTTTAAGATTATGATTCTCATTAAAAAATAGTAAGCACATATTTGGAGTTTTGAAAAGGAAAAAAAAACCATAGAAGCATGAGCTCTCAGGGGTGATAATATTATCTCTGTAGAAGAAAAGCAGGCACTTTAATGGTGAAAATTTTACCAGCTCCACAAATCACAGTGACAACATAACAATTCGGTCAAATAATCATTTTCATAGTTGCAATAAGATGTACAATATTCACAGACTAAAATGTCTTGTAACTAATCTTGGCCTGTCAATCTAATTTTTCTACTTACCAAAACCACGAGAATTAACTAGCATTTCTTCTTTAGAAAATATTTGTTTCCAGAAGAGAGCTATTTCAAAAACAATTAATTAACAAGAAGTAAAATTTCATTAGAGGTATTAAATGACCGAAATTATATTAATCTCAAATACTGTGTTTGGTTTTGGGCCTCTCACTACAAGAAAGATTGAGGTGCTGGAGTGTGTCCAGAGAAGGGCAATGTATCTGGTGAAGGGCTCCAGCTGAGGGAACTGGGTTTTTTAGTCTGGAGAAAAGAAGGCTGAGGGAAGACCTCATCTGCAACTGCCTGAAGGGAGGTTCTAGACAGGTTGGGATTGGTTTTCCCTCATAGGTAAAAAGTGACAGGATGAGAAGCTGACACAACAGAAGGAAGGGATGCCATGCAGAGGGACATGCTTTGGAAGTAGACCCATGAGCATCTCATGAAGCTCAACAAGGCCAAAGGTAAGCTGCTGCACATAGGTTGGGGCAATCCCAGATGTGGCTACAGACTGAGAGAAGAAATCATGCAGAGCAGACAGACACAGAAGGACTTTAGGCTTCTCTGGGATTAAAAGCTGGCCATGAGCTAGCATTGTGTACCTGCATTCCAGAAAGCCAAGTACATACTGGGCTGCATCAAAAGAAGCAAGAACCACCAGGTTCAGAGAGGTGACTCTTCTCCTCTATTCTTCCCATCTTATTCCAAAATAATCATCAAAAACAAATGTGCTAACTAGAGATAAAACTGTTGCTGTTTTACCAGACTATTCAGAAAAAGATTGATGACCTAGTAGAATTTTAAATAATTGAAAGTATAACACCCAGGCCAGCCTACCACATCTTCTAAAAAATTTCTGCAGAGATTTTGAATTGGTGGTTTTGATTATTTTTATGCATTTTATACCCCTTATAAATTGTATCTTAAAAATAACACTAAGGAGGAAGTATTTGGTCTATCTTCAATAAAGACTGAGTTTTTATGTTATTTTGAAGAAACAGGTTGCAACCAGGATGACATGAAAAACATTTTTGTTGTTTTTATAAAAAAAAGTGTTCTAGAATGAAATAGTGCAATAAGTGGGAGGTGACAGATAATTATTTCAATAAATAATGTCATACGCATGCACAAGAGAATAGAAATTTCAAAAAATTATGGTAGAACATGTAATACTAATTTACTTCTTAAATAGTAAAACTAAGTTCAGCTCAAATACAACCTCTTAACTAGAATGAGCTCTAAAAATGTTCTTGTGAAAGAGTCTCAATTTAATAGCTGCTTAAAATAATTTCCATTAAGTCTATAACCAAAACCTACACTAAAGCCTTAATTAACTACAGAAGGAGTCAATTAAAAATATGAAATTAAGGAGTTACCCTCTCCCATAACTGTGATCCTGTTTTTTTATAAGCAACATGATGTAGTTAATGATTTTAATCTGCTTTTGCTCTAGCCATGAAATTTATTAAGCATACTTGAGATCACATGCAATGCATAATAATTTCTAGTTGTCAGAGTTATTGGTTGATATCTTAATTATACATTATATTAGAAATACAACTTTTTTATTTCATGGACTTATTTCACATGATTTATCACTCATTGTGCAGAAACTACTAGCATTGCTAAATAGGAGGATAATTTATTTTTAATCCTGTTTGCTGCTTTTTACTGTCTGATGTTAGAAATACTGTCAAAAACAAACAAACAAACAAAGTCCAACAACAGTTAATTTCTTGCAAGGATACACTATAATATGAAAAAAGAGGAAATTCTCTAAAGATAATATTTTTAGAAAATAAGATTTTTTTCAAATAAATGAACTTTTAAGAAAAAAAGCCACATGTATGGGTCTGTTTGCTAGCCAGAAACAAAACAAAACAAAACCAAACAAAACAAAACAAAACAAAATACTTTGGTCATAATCAGTTATTGCTTTTCAGATACAAACATGGCAAAGGAATCTAGAGAAATGGAGACCATTTAAAATTAAATCATAGCCCTGAAACAGTATGTCTGAGGTAGACTTTTGAGAAGGACTTTTGTTCTGAGGCTTATTATTGGGAGAGGACTAAGAGTGCATATCACTAATGTTCAACAATATGCTGTAATTCCTCTGTTAAACACTGGACTTACAATTTTTAAGGCCTTAAATGTTTTAATTATCGTTAAGTACTTTAAATCCCTAAGGATCGAGTACTACTTTTGATCTTTTAATTAATTCATTCCTAATGGACTAACTCTGTCATGTCTCTCAGACAGTTTCTTTCATATGTCCAACTTCAGTAGGGGTGGCCATAATCCCAGGAGCCCAACTTTCACCAGCCAACAATTAACAGGAACGCACTAGAGAGCCTCAGCGGCTCATTTCAGGTTCCCCGTTAAGGATAGCTTAGGACTAGTCCATAAAACTCCTTCCTAGAAAAGGATTCTTTTGTAGTTCCCCAAAAGCCAAGCATTTGCTGGAACAAAGATATTTTTAGGTGGATCACTTCTGATGATAGCCAGAGATCAAAGGAAATATAAAAAAATAGTCTTATGTTAAATAACATAAATATAAACATAAACAGGTCTTAGCCACTAGATCGATGAAGATGCTATAAATGCAAAAACTAAACCACAGAAAGTTCTGAATAGTGACTCATTAATAGTACGTAACAACATTTTGTGGGACTATGACAATATAATCTGCTCTCTTTGCTCAGTTAGAATGAGCTAAACATATTATTTTATTATACTTGTTCATTTTTCATACATAGTCCCTATTAATGGAACACAGGGAGTTCTATCTCGCTAAGAAAGCCATTAGCAAGATGGTTGTATGACAGATTTTAAGTGAAAAACAAGTTTCTCTTGATTTAAATTGAATTTAGCTTCAAAACAAGTATCCTGTTATGAATTCTGAACAATTCTGTTTGGCTTTGGGAAGTTTGAAAAGGTTTCATCAGAGACAGCAAGGGGCTCCTTACATGATGTTAGGAAAATAAGAGAGACTCGCAAAGTACTATCAGTGCTTTCATGCAGCTGCAGTTTTTGTATGAATATTCCTTATGTTAATTATAATAATTCCTAGTATTGTTGCTATTTCTATTGCTATGAATCAATTAATAACTTACAGGATTGCAAAAGTCTTTTACAAAATAAAAGACTGAGAGCATATGCATATGCGCTTTATATATTTTTAAATAACTGTCAATCTTCTATCAGCTGTATTACACTTTTACACCTTGCTGATGAGATGACTAGTTTAATGACTTTCTTCATTTTTTGAGTTGTGAAATGTTTTCATATTGAGATTCTGTCATGAAAAATACAACACAGATCTGAAGAACCTGTTTCAGACAGAATAAGGAAGAGTTTTGAGAAACCAAACCAAACAAAGCAAAAGCCACACAGCAAACAATTTTAGCTTTGGATAAGTCGCATTTAGCATAAGAGTATTAATCATTATTAGACAGTGCAATTCCTCCATAAAAAATAATTAAAGAAATATCATATACATCAGTCTGCAAGCAGTTCTATTTAAAATAAGAAAGGCAATATGTTCTCCCTTGTACACAGTTTATAAGACTGTTAGTGTAAAATTATGCAGTGTATTGAAGAGATTTTCTGATGCGTACAAAGAAGAGTAATTTTTAATTGTTATCTGAAATCCAATATACCACTGGGTATAAAACAAACACCTTTGGAGCAGTTATAATGAAACAACAGATCAGATATCCCTGTAGAAAACAGCATAAATGACAGCTATCAATGTATTCTCAAAAGACTGTGAAATAATAAAGGAACAGGTCCAGTTTTACTGAATATGGCAGTTTTAACCACCCTTTTGAAGTTATATGCAATAAAACGAAGAAAAGACAAGACAGGTTCTGTAAAGGAAATACATGTCTCATAAATTTAATACACTTCTCTGAAAGACTCAATAAACACATCTATCAGAGAGAGATACAGTCAATAAAACCTGTTTAAGTTTCCAAGAATTATTAAAATGGTCTAACTAACAAGTCTTAAAGAAAGCAAGTAGTCATAATAGGACAGAAGACCCTTACATAAATAAATAACCAGTTAAGGAATAGGAATCATATAATCATGGAATCATTAAGGTTGGAAAGATCATTATGGCCAGCCTTTGACCAAACAACACCATGCCAACTAAACCACAGCACTAAATACCATGTTCAGTTGTTTCAAATATGAGGAACGGTGACTCCATCACCTTCCTTGGCAAGCCATTCCAATGCTTATCAGTGCTTCCAGTGAAAAAATTCTTCCTTATGTCCAGCTCGAATCTCCCCTTGAGGCCATTTCCTCTTCTCCTGCTGCTAGTTGACAGGAAGAAGAAACTGACCCCCACCTGGCTCTCCTCCACACTCTCCTTTCAGGAAAGCATGGTCTCCCCTGAGACTCCTCCAGGCTAAACAATGCCAGCTTCATCAGCCATTTCTTGCAGCACTTGTGTTCCAGATGCTTCACCAGCTTTGTTGCCCTTCTCTGGACTTGCATCAGCACTTTCAGGTCTTTCTTCTATTAAGACACCCAAAACTGGACACAGGATTTGAAGTGTGGCCTCACCAGTGCTGAGTAACGGGGGGGCAATCCCTGCCCCGGTCCTGCTGGCCATGCTGTTGCTGGTATACACCAGGACACCACTGGCCTTCTTGGCCACCTGGGACAACTAGCTCAGGTTCACATACTGTCAAACAGCATCCTGAAGTTGTTTTCCTTGCAGCTTCTGGGCACTCTTCCTTTAATCTGTAGTAGTGCCAGGGGTTGTTGTGACACAGTTGCAGCACTTGGCACTTGATCTTGTTCGACCTCAACACCGGCCTCAGCATGTCAATCCAGCCTCTCAGCATCCCTCTGGGTCCCTTTCTACCCAACAGCAGGTCAATTCTCCTGACAAACTTGGTGTAATCTGAATTTACTAAAGGGTGTACTTGATGCCCTTGTCCATGCTGGCTGGGGTCTATATCTAATCATGAACAGGACCAACACTGAACAAAATATACAACTTAAAGATGTTACCCTATTCACCCTTCTGAATTAATGCTCCATTTCCATCTCAGCCTTTTCAAAAAGAGTGCAATTGGTCTCAGAAAGATACAGAGAATAGTGGCAAAGATTTGCAATATGGTGGATGGCTTTTTGACAAGAAACAAATCTATAGAACAGGACTTCAAAAGTAAGACCACCTCGAAGAGAGGTGGTTCCCTCAAAGAGAGGGAGGTTCTGCAGGTTAGAAGCTACATGTAATCCTGAAAATTAAGGTGAAAAATGTACTCTGCCTAATAAGAAAAGAACTCTTCCACATATTCCAAAAGCTAGTGTCATGCATTTCACAGGAGGTTCTACCAGATGAAGAATCTACAAGAAAGGTGCCTTAAATTACCAAGAATCTTGGAAAGAGCTGCATGGCCAAGCCCTGGCAGCTTGGGTGAAGAATAAGTGCATTTTCAAAGAACATGAGCATTTTTCGTTATAATAGATAAAGCTATGTTGATGCAGCTGCCAGCTCTGGTGCACAACAAATACCTCTACAATGTGAGGGCCAGTAGTAAGGGGTCCTCTAGTTCATGTCTCCTCCTGTGTGAAAAGGCTGAGAGAATTAGGACTGCTCAGCCTGGAGAAGAGAAGGCTTCAGGGTGAGCTTGTTTTGGTTTATCAGTGACAAAGGGTCCCAGCAAGAAAGCTGGTGAGGAACTTGTTACAAGGGTGTGTACTGACAGGACAAGGGGGAAAGGCTTTAAATCTTGAGAGAGTAGGTTTAAATCAAATATTAGGAAGAAATTCTTTACTGTGAGGGTGGTGAGGCACCGGAAGGTATTGTTCAGAGAAGTCGTGGATGGCCCACCCCAGAAATGTCCAGGGTCAAGTTATAGCACTTTGAACAACGTGGTCTAGTGGAAGATGTCCTTGCCCATGGGAGGTGGTTGGAATCTGATAATCTTCAAGGTTCTTTCCAACCCAAAACATTCTGACTGTATTAAAAAAAGAAGTGTTCTTAAAAAGTGCACTGCACTGACCTGCAGACAGTAAAAAGGTCAGTGGATAGTCTTAAAAAGTGATAGCAAAATCTTGGCTTTTCCATTTGCACTTTCCCAGATGATACTACTGGATATAGTCATCACTGATTTTTGAAGTCAGGTGATACTTTGGTCATACCAAAACCTGACAGCCTTTAGTAGAAAAAGACACAGGATGCTAAGGAAAATGGAAACAAAATAAAAAAAGATTTAAGATAACCACTAATAAAATGAATGGAAGATGTGTAAGAGAATGAAGAAAAAAAGTCTAGATTCTTATTTGATTGACTTGATATAAGAATGCCATCCCTTTTCTAAATCCAAGAAACAAGTATCTTCCAGGAAATTTTTAATTTCCAAGAGCACAATTACTAAAATAAAAAGAAACCAAAATGACCTTTGTTTAGATTTTGTTAGTGAAGCAATTCCTTTTTATCTGCAACATTCCTTAGACATTGAATCCATGTCTGTCCCATGTATTTGTTGCAAGAGGTGAATGACTACTTCAGGGAGAGGACTACCCAATTAAGAAATATGCACTGTCTTCCAAGATGAACCAAATGACTTTAGTTGAAAAAAAAACATTACTGGCTCAAAAGAACTACAAAAAAGCTGGAAGCTTAAAGGTTTTAAAGCTATTTTTAAAAGATCAGAACTCCCAGTAAGGTTAGACAAAAAGTTATTTTGTTTTCAAAAGAAAAAGAAGAAAGCCTCATTATGTAACTCTTTTTATTTTTCAGAAAACTACAGGAACAATGTTCCTGTTGCCCACTACAACAGCCTTTCCCAACTGAGGAAAAGCAATGAATTAATTTGCTCACTGATATCTTTCTAAATTTCTTTCATGACATTTTTTACTTGGTTCATCTATTATTGTTTAGTGTTTTTAATATATAGGACAATAAAACATTGTGCAATGTGCTATGTATTAGCATTATCTAAGTGTATTTATACAGGACCCTTTTTAGATGGCTGCTGGGGTGTCTTCTTCCCCTTCTCCCTTTCTGAGTAGCAATGCTGTCACTCTGTGTCACCACCAGCTTCTACCAGCTCTGTTAGGTTGTGGTAAATGCTTTTAGATTTAACAACAATATCCTTTATGATGACAGGAAAAAAATACCTCCCAAGAAAACGGTTTCCACATTCTTCTTCCAAAGAACACAAGCACAACTGCAATGATCATTTATTGCTCAGTGTAGGAAAAAACTAGTAATTCTGTCTTCAGAATAGGGTTTAAACAGAAGGCAGAATATACAGCATGGGGTGCATTTTTTGAATTACAAATGAGGAACATATCAAACAACTGCTCATTAAGCAAATACTGCCAATTCCATTAATCAAATAAGGCAGGGCCTTATGGAAAAAAAAAAAACACAGCATGTAATTAGACAATTAAATGATGACATAGTGTACACAAACAAGAAGACCAAATTAAAGTATTGTAGGGAGCCTCTTGTTTTGTTTTCTTTGGTTTTTTGTGTCTTTCAATCCAGAGTTGTTTAAAGATAGGCATGCTTATTGTTTTCAGTGTACTATAATCTTTGCATGACTTATTATTAAACAACATTTACAAATTAGCTGAATTATACTAGAGAAAAATACAGACAAAAACATGTTTACCAAATGTAGCTTCAGACAACCAGGAATTTCTTGCACTTATTGGAGCTATAAGCACCAACCTGCTGAACCTGTGGACTGAACATAGCTATGTAATGCCATGCTGCATGCTGTAGGTTATCTGAGAAACCGGTGACATAAACCTGCAGGGGAACTATGTCTTTCTGATGTTGCAGCACATTTTAGGTTCCCTATGTACCTATGTTCCTATGTACTTAGGTTAAAACAATAAAATCCAGTACAAAGCTAAATCCATGTATTTGTCTTCCTGTTTAAAATAACATCAGGAAGGCACAGTGCTAGTCACCACACACCGTAAGCACCTACAATTTAATTCTGTTGATGTGCTGTCTTTATTTACAGCAAACTCACAAACATTAGTCCCTACTTTATATGCCTTCTTTGTAAGAGGTGCCATATGTATCGAGCACTGTCCTGGAATCGGACAATGTTTAATGTTTACTGAATAAAATAACATTCTCATAAAACCTGATAAAATCATCACAGGCAAGGAAAAGCAAACCAGCTGTCAAGTAGAAATAGACTGCAAGTATTTTTTATTTTGAAAATTTAATTTTCATCTACAGATTTTGCCTACAGTTCATTTTTTACAGAGCTGGTACAAAGTGACTGGAAATTCTGTTTCTGGTTGCTTGTTTCACTTGGATTAATAGCTAACAGCACAATATCTGTAAGCAGAACCAACCATTTAAGAAAAGGACTAGCAGCACATATATCCAGTTTAAAATTTGAATCTACCTCCAACTTAAAATTCCTAAGTGACAGCAAGTAATCTATTATAAAGTACTGTTTCTACAGAGAAGAAACCAAACCAAAACCACAAGACCAATACTACTTAAAAAATGTACATTCAGACCTTTGAATAAAAGTTATCATCAATATCAGTGCAAAATCTTATCAATATTAATAACAGTCAATTTCTATGCTTTTCCGAATAATGGCTATTTTGGTATTCATTAGAGACATTACCGTAATGGACAGATAAATTATCTACTCCAAACCAGGTATTAACTGAATAGTTAAACATATGACAAGTATTTAATGGAAAAACCACAGTTATCGGTTGATATTCTCTCAGGAAACTTGCCTCACCGTGTCATGAAAGCATGCTGAAACTTCTGTAATGTAACCTCCTGGAGAAGAAGACAGTGTTTTCAGAAAACGTCCAGATGATCTTCACTATTAAGAAATTTTCCAAACTGTCATTTAAGTATGTGTTTTGTGCCACTGGATAAGGCCTCTCATATTAGTTTCAGTGACTTTATTCTTTGAATCAGCGCAGCAGGCGGTCTTGATCCCCTGCAACAATATAATCTTCTTCCCCTAGCGCCTGCAGGATGTCATCTGCAATATTTGACTTCAGTTTTATTGCTATAGCATGAACTGCTCTTTGCTTTCTGCTTTACATATCTATTCTCAATCTCTCAGGAATGCTGAATACTTCCAGTCTGAGACTGAACTGACAGTTTTTCCACAATCCTTTGCAACCCCCCCTGCTTCCAAACACACAGAAGTGGATGAATGCAGACAGCAGAGAGGCTTTAAATCTAAGGGAGTGCTCAGGACAGGAATTGAACTCCTTCCCTATAACCAAAATACAGCATTTTCCCAACGCCGAGCCAAGCAGACCACCAACTATTTCTCTGAAATATTGCTAGCACCATGTCACTAAATACATCCAGATTACATAGCTTCTTCATGGTTTATACACACAGATGTTCAGATTAAAGCCTTGGTGACCAGAAATCTGTAATTTTACACTGAACTTTTTTAGTTAAGGAAATGCAAATTATGTTGACCTTTTATTTCTATTCTAGAGTGTTTTTCTGACTATCTATATTTAAAAGTGAATATATTCCACATTTTCAATGAAAAATTCAATTTTAAATCAGGGTTAATATAGAGTACTCAAAATAAGAATTTGTAAGACCAGTATTATCCTTATTTGATATCCTACATAGCTTGGAGTCATCTGAAGTCAAATTTATGGAGTGTTACTTTTCCTTCATTGTTAGTCACCGTGAAGTCCTGAGTTTATACAATGCCTTCCCCCCGCAACCCCCTCCTGGCTCAAGAGGTACAATATGAATAATCTCCCAGGCTTTTAAAGTCAGACCATTTTTCATATCGATTTCTGTCACATGGATGCTACAGTTAGTCTGAAGAAGCAACATTATCATTTTGGTCCTCAGGCAAAGGAACTCTTACAATTTTTTCTTCCTAGCTACTAGTTCATTTAGGTCCTCTGATGAGTAAAAACGGGGAGTATGTTATATCAGGGGGGTCCTCATTTACTCTGCAGGCAATTTGAAAGAGAATTGGATATTCAATAGCCACTGAATGCATTTCAGTTTTAAAATTTAAGTGTACAAGATTTAACTAAAATAATTTTTAATGTATAGTGTCCCTCTTCAAAGTTTGACTGGTCAGTGACTTGGAAAACTGTGTTTGAATTACCCCACTTTCAAATACTTTCATATTATCCATAAAATCTTTTACAACATAAGAATCTTCTGTAACCACATACACTCCAACAGATATAACTGGCTCCACTGCTTATTTTTTTAACACAAAATCAGTGAAAACACATCTCCTTTGTTAGGTTTAAAGGTCAGAGACATTGTATGCCATTAAGTTGAGGATTTTTTGATTTTTTTTTTATCCATCCTATGTGTGAGCATATTATATAAAGTGAAAATATAACATTGGCCAGGTGTGCATGCCTAATTTGACTAACCTGTCTCAACTGTCTTTAACTGCCTTCCCTTCCAGTTTATATCACTTTTCTATCTGCAGACAGTTTAGATCACAGACGCTTCACAATCACATGATTTTAAGTTTCCCTATGATGAATGTAGGTTTTAGACACTAAGCCCACTTAGGCATACTCTATTTTAGTCTGAACATTTCTTAGCTCGGCATAAATTTGTATACCAGATGTCGTCTTGTAATTAACACATTGGGATTTGGGAGCTGTAGATTTTTCTGGTTACAAACTTTCTATCAAACCGACATCTGTGATTTATGCTTCCAACTTCCTTTCAATGCATTTACATAATCTGTTGAATATAAGGCGAGATCATAAACTCTTCCTTCGTATTTAGAAATTGATTCCACAGAAAGAGTTAAAACCAAATCAAAGAATGGTTTAAGCTTCTCTTTTACAGTGGCAGTTACTATAAGACACCAATAATCAAATTTTCTCAGAACAAAATTATATTTTACAGTCATAAATTCATATAATCCTTTAGATTGTAAAGAACCCTTAAAACCAGCATATCCAACCACAAATCTAACTGTGCCAAGTCAAGCATTAAACTACGTCCCTAGTCTGACATCTACACATTTTTTTAAGTTCCAGCAATCCTGACTTAACTACTGCAATGGGAAGTTTGTTTAAAACCCTTAAAAACCCTTTCAGTGAAGAAATTTTTTATTATATGCAATCTAAACCTCCCCGGTTGCAATTTGAGGCTATGTCCTCTTGTCTTATTGCTCGTTAATTGGGAGAAAAGACAGACTGACCTTGCTACAACATCCTTTCAGGTAGCTCTAGAAGGTTCACCCTAAACCTTTGTTTCTCCAGGGTAAACAACTCCAGCCCCTCAGAGAACTTGTGTTCCAGACCCTTCATCAGCTTTGTTGCCCTTCTCTGAACTCACTCCAGCATTTTCAGGTCTTTCCTGTAGTGAAGGACCCAAAACTGGACACAGGATTTGAGGTGTGGCCTCACCAGTGACAAGTACAGGAGGACAATCCCTGCCTGGGTCCTGCTGGCCACGCTATTGCTGGTATAGGCCAGGATGCCATTGGCCTTCTTGCTGCTGGCTCATGTTCAGCCACTGTTGACCAGCAGGCCCTTTTTTTCTGGGCAGCTTTCCAGCCACCGTTTCCCCAGACTGTATCAATGTCTGGGATTGTTACAACCAAAATGCAGGACCCAGCCCTTTGTGCTGTTGAACTCCATTCCACTGGCTTTGGCCCCTCAATACGATCTCTCAGGATCCCTCTCCTGCTCCTATCCCCCAGCAGACAAATGCTCCCACCCAGTTTGGAATCATCTGCAAACGGACTGAGGTAGCATCCAATTGCATTGTCCAAATCATTGATAAACAGATTAAACCGAATCAGGTCCCCGAACTGAACACTGGGGAAAATTTTGTTTCCTGCTAATGGTGAAGGAGAAAAAAGAAGTTGCCATTCTCTCAGGAAAATGGCACATTAAAATAGAAGTTCAGTACTGAAATGTATAACCTTCTCCTAACACTTGCTGCTTCTTATTTTGAATTTACACATTTTGTTTAGAAGCATGTCAGGAAGTAGGCTCCATTTCAAGAAGACTGGTAAACTAGAGCACACTTGTGCATGGATCTGTGAGGATGAGCTTGATTCTGACCTCAGTGGTTCTGTCCTCTGGCCAACTATGGTGGGCATATGAGCAGTAACATTGTTTCTCTCCCTCCAAACACCTGCCAGGGCTATCCAGTATTTTAAACTGATCATATTGATGGTAAAGATGTTCTGAAGGAACTCGGGAAGTAGAGGAGGACAGGTATTGCTCAGGAAATTGAGACAGCATGAGACTTTCCCTTTTTCTCCTTCCCCTCTTCTTTCTCTCCTGGTAAAAGCAGAACAGCAGACTGCCCCTGCAACCCAATTCAATTTTTCTTACACTCCCCAAATCACTGCTAACTCTGCTTTCTGTCCTGTACTCAACTGATTACATCTAAACAGTAAAAATACATTTGGTCAAGTTCATTACAGCTTATTTTATGATATCAGGGCTCATTCTATCTAGTCAACAGCTCCATTAGGAACCTCCAGTGACTACTACTGGAGTGAAGTTACACCAGTAACTTCACATCTTTATTCTGTCTTCAATATCTTAGACCTACTCTCTGTATGTCTTAGGAAAGAATTAAATATTAGGAGAGCACAATTGTATTCATGGGGGTTGCACATTATTGAAAATTAAAATTGCTAAAGGCAATATGAGAAAACTTGAAATTTTATAATGAAGAGTGTGCATACATGGTTATCAAACATTATTCGAAATTAATGCTTTCACAACCATAAGCAGGCTGCCTTAAAATAAAATAAAATAATTTTTAAAAACCATAGAGAACAAAAAAGGGGGGAAATGAATATTGAAGATACTTTTATGCTCTGCTCCAAGCTCAACAATTCAATTAAAACAAACAAACAAACAAACAGAATCAGTTGCACAAGAAAAGAAAAATGAAAAAACAGAAAACATTATTTTTCATTTTGAACACCGAGATAAAATTACCCTCCAACATTTCTTTTCAAAATACACCTTCAATAAAGCTTCCCTGCTGATGGAATATTTTACTCTGAGCATTATTTATTCACCTAAAAAAATCATACCAAAAAGTTATTTTTAATTTTTCTGGAAAACCTGCACAGCAAACTCTTAAGAAACAAACAAACAAACAAAAAAAACCAAACCCGACAAAAGGAACCACCAAAATCCAACGAAACAACCAAAACCAAAAAAGACAAAAACAACAGCAACAAAAACAGAAGAGCCAGAATAATTGTTTTTTTAATTACTTTTTTTATTAATTTTGTAACTAGCAATTTCATCAGGAAAATGAACACAAAGTGCATATATATATTAAATCTTTTAGTAAAAATGCATATGCATTTGTCCCACTCAAACATGCACTTATTTTCTCGTATTGTAGCATCAGAGGTCAACATTTATTTATATTTTTAATAGCAAATTGCTATTCTAATGTAATGATAGATGAATGAAAAACCAGATTTGCAGTTCTGAATAACCTTATTTCACAGGGCTTATTCTGACTAACACCATAAAGGAAAAATCATTAATTTGAAGATGAGTCATTTCTAATACTAAAATTAAAGATCACTTGCTACAGCTAAAATCCGATACCGTTAAGAAAGACTGATTACCCAGATATTAATATCCATTTTTATTCATTAGAAGCTGGAAGCAGAGAAGCTAGAGATTGATACAGTCTCCTTAGAAAAATCTCATGGAAGAGCAGGACTTTTCTTGTTATAGTCATCACCATGAATAAAGCAAAAAAAAAAAAAAATTGGTCACACAGAGCACAATGCTCACATGATGAACTGAAATTGAGGAGATGCTTAATGGGAGAGAGCAGTAGGATGTTTGGGATCGGTGTTGCCAGTGGAAGGATACTGACAACCCACCAAAACCTTGTCTCCATGAGATCAGAGCAAGAAAAGGGTTGTAGAGTCAGAGCTTGAGATATGAACTGAGAGAGAAAGGAAAGGAGATGCCAAGAAAAATTCTCTAATTCAGAACCTCCTGTGCCTAGTTTTTCTTCACTTAATGCTATCTAGTGAAGTCTCTGGGCAAAGTAACAGCTTCAGACCTGTTATTTCGTCTGTTAGGCTTTTTTCAGATTTGACAGTTTGTGTTACAGCTGGACTCAGCACCTTGAGTCTTTTCCAACATAAATGATTCTACGATTGTATGATTTTACATTACAATTGCTGTAGATGCAAAGCATAGTACGATTCAGCAAGCAGTACAGACCAAGCTACTTTTCTAGGTCCATTAATTAATAACTAAACTTTTTTAATTGCAGTTGCAAATTAAAGGATTATTTGAAAGCGTGCTCATGACCTCAGTTACTGGAAATGTGGCATTTTGCCTTGCCATACATACTTCATAATTTAGGCTACCCAGCTGAGCTTGACTGCATTGCTGCAATTATGTATAACTGCTTTGTGAACCTAAAGTTCACAAAGTTCATAAACTTCATAAACCATGGAAATATGTGCTTCGATACGTTGTTTTGTTTTTTTTTTTAATGCAGAATAAACAGCTATGCAGTACAGATCTATTCTACTAAAAGAGAAAAGATAAGAGTAAGGAATAGGATACCACCTTATACCAATATGAAAAATATTTTCTTAGAGTAAAATGAATGGTGAAAACAAAAGCAATGCCTGAAGTCGAAAGTGAAGGGGAAATGACTGCATTGTTGTTTAAATCTCTTTGAACAAACATTTACATATTTACTTCTTTTCCCTATTAAAGCAAATAGTAGAGCATAAAGACATATGAAATATCCAAAAAATCTAAGTTTCAAAATAGACATAGTGAATTTATAAAACTAAAATGACAAGGATTTAATAAATTCTAACTTTAGCCCTCAATAGATATTAGAAATGCAAGTGATTAATAAAATGTTCCTGAAACTAAACTTAAATTAAGGAGGAAAAAACCCCACCACCAACAAATACCAAAAACCCAAAATTAAAAAATAAACAGGAAAATTAATCTTTATTCATTTGAATAAGCCTTGGGTAGCACTGTACCCTTGTTTCAGAAGTATTATACAGACTTCTGTAGGTAACTTCACTGCCTAGAATTCTACAAGATCATGCTATAAAGAAGAGGAGACTCAGGTTAGGAAAAGTCAACACTGCTTATTGGAGAGGTTCATTTGGAAGGCAAGGTGGTGAGGGTTGACTGGCATCACACATTTCAGATAATTAACCTTTAACTGCAGCATTCTTCATTTTATCCCCTTCTAGTAACTGTGCAGGATTCTTGTCTTTAGTGTTTATTGCATTGGCTCCAATAGTACGGGATAAAAAGCAGTATGGTCAAAAGGCCTCCTGAAAATTTAATACAGATAAAGTGAACTGTCTTGTTCTGATTTTAAAAGGGCTAAACGTGTTTGGGGAAGCATCTTTATAAATGTGTGACAAAACTGTTTGCCCTCTTTCAAATATCTCTAGTTTCCACATTTGTATGCCATACCACCTGCAAACCTGGAGAATCCTCCCACACTGAAATCCATGCAGCTAAACTGTAGACATGGACATTTTGCCTTGCTCTACTTTTCAGAACCTTATGTATCTCAGAGAGCACTGGAGATCATTAATGAATGCAGCATATCTTACTGCTACAGCCACCATTAAGAAAGCCTATTCTTCGGATTGTTCATGTCCATCTTTAACAGTGAAAATATTGCAGGAAATATTAGGTTTGAGTTTCCTTCTGGAAAAAACACAGCTATGTGATTGGTGAAGTGAGAAGGCTTATTGTTTTGTCATGGGAGGGCACTGTAATTCAGAGGGAAAAAGAAGACAGGTAAAAAAAGCATTTATGTATTGTTTTCAATAAATAAAAATCATAAGGATTCAGCAATGATGCAAGTACGAGAGCGCACTTGCATATACCAAACATACGCGTAGGTGCTCACAGAGCTCTGACACAGCCCTCGGTCCTTCACCAAAGCTATGAATTCACACCTTAAAGGAAAAAAGAGTTGAGTAAATAAGGGTTGAATTGGACTTCAAAAAAAAAAAAAAAGGACTCCTCCACAGTCTCCACAGTAAGGTTTCTGATATGCCAGAAAGAGGTTTGGTACAATCACATATAATTTTGCAGGGGCTATGCTAGTAGTATCAGCTATTATCTGGTGTTTGCAAATGACACAAAGAGTACTTTTGCAACTCCTTTCCTTTTTTTAATTTTTTTTTTATTATTGCTTAGCTAATATTATATGTATGGTTTTAAGAAAGGTGGAGGGAGACTTTTTACCAGGGTCTGTAGCAGCAGGACAAGGGCCAAGGCTTTTATACTGACAGACCATAGGTTTAGATTGGACATAAGGAAGGAATTTTACTGTGCGTGTGATGAGACAGCGGAATAGGTGGCCCAGAGAAGTTGGGTGCCTCATCCCTGGTTCAAGACCAGGTTGGATGGGGTTGGTAATAAATGATCTTTAAAATCCCTTTCAACCCAAATCATTCAATGGTTCTATCATACAGATTCTCTATCTATATGTGTCTGTAAAACATTTAGAACTACAAAAAATCTCTTAAACTTATGCAGATGTGTAAGGGTGATTGATTACTTAAGACAGGCATATTCCACACAGTAAATCTGCATAACATGTTTTTCTCAGATAATAGCCTGAGTGCATGAGGATCCAAAATGATAGAGAGCTGCCTTATATGTGGAGAAAAATAGGTAGAAAACATGCCTTCTGAAAGCAGCACTTAATAACTCTTGGATACAGTGACTTGCAATTGCATTTTCAACTTTCACAGAATTTACTACTTGGTCAATGACCAAAGGTAAAGTTATTTTACTCTGTAAACTAAATGTCAACACAAAAGAAAAATTTATAGGGGATAAATCTGGAAATAAGGAAGATGAAAATTAGCTCAGCCAGCATGGTGTTACTTAGACAATTTGTCAATTGACACAGATCCTATGGGGCCACTCAGTTCTGACAGTGAAGAAGGCATATCAAGTGGCAGTAGGCAGTAAGAGACAACCAAAAATTTTATCCTGCATACAGCTGTGATCACACCTGTGAGTGTTTGTCAGGGAATGGAATGTGTGAAATAAAAATAGTGCTTATTATTTGAATAACTATTTACAAAAAGGCATAAATTAATTGCTTGTAAGAGTGTGGTTTTGCTTTCAAGTCCCCTGAAAAAGCAAGGTACAGTCTTGTGACTATTGTATCACAAGGTGAAATCAACCTACATGACTGCTGCCATGCATATGTCTCTGGTCTGTGGACTGACACCAAATCAACTTACAATTAGGAAACCAGTGTATGTGTCTCTGATAATTTATATCGTAGACATAAAGACAGACACATCTGTTTTATTAAACTGCACGGGAGCAGCAATTTTTTCTTTTTTAAGTACTCTGGAGATAAAGCAGAACATTTCTCATTTCTGTAGTTAAGTGATTTTCTCAGCAGCTTTCAGATCTCTAGTTAACTGATACTTTTTATAGGAAAGCCTGACAGGAGTTGCAAAGTCACATTTTTAAAATGAGGGACATTTGAGGGACCTCTTCATTCTTAAAATTACCTTTTTATACTAGGACATGCTTTTCTGGGGTTTGCACAAAACTTTTAATTGTCCATGCTCAAAATGCAGTATTTTAATTAAATAGGTAGTTACAAAACTCACAAGAAACACAAGTTCTGTATGAGCATTCTCAGAATTCTGAATTTTTATCCAATGCATTGGGAATTCTGCTGCTGCTTAGATTCCATTATCACATCTAGCTCTTTATTCCTTGTTCTCAGATTGTGCTTTAAAGTGGAAAACATATTCTGTCCTTCTATTACTATGTCCAATTAATTAATATGAAATTCCAAAGTATATCTTAGTTGCTAATCCTTTTGATTTGTCTGGACTGGTTTTGTTACTTTTCCTTTTGAAAGTATTGAAGTTTGTATTTCATGTACATTCTTCCCACTTTAGCAGCTCAATCATTCATTCACTGACAATCTTATGGATAACCAGCACAAAACTGGTGGGCATTTTTCCACACAAGCACAGCATGTAAGAATCAAAATAAATTTTAAAAAAATCAGACTTCCTTCTACTCCATCTGAAAGATAAAGTTTTCTTTGAAAATTCAAAATGAAATGTGCAGTCCCAAGCACCCATACAGCCTGGGCAGTGACAGGTTAGTAACACCTCTGCAGACACTGGGGGACACAGGGGCAAGGAGGCAGCAGAGTCCTGCAGAGAGCAATGGAGACTCCCATCTCCAGAGCTATGCAAGCAGAGTGAAACCAGAAGGGCCAGAGACAGATCCTGCTCCCATTCTTGAGATCCACGTGATACTCTGCCTGACCCACTGGGACTCTCCTATATGGCACAGACACTGATATCCTGGCGTGAGTTGCATATAGACCACCAAGGTGACCGGGAGCTGGAGCAACAAATGTTCAAGAGCCTGTAGGAGCTTGGTCTGTTCAGCCTGGGAAAGGAAGGCTTTGGTGGGGGGCTTATCATCTACAGATACTTGTTAGAAAAGAAACATGGAGGCAGTCTCTTCTCAGATGTTCACAGTTAGAGGATGTCAGGTAAAAATTACCATTTTAAATAAATTAATTTTGATTAAAGTTATGAATACTTCTTCATGGCCAATGATGTAAGGCTCCCCACAGAGGTTATGAGAACTCTGTACCTGGAGATGCTAAAACCTTACCAGACAATGTCATGAGCAATCCAGTCTAACAGAGATGCTTTGGCCTAGATGAATTTCAGAGGTCATTACCAACCTAAATTATTCTGTTATTCTACTATATGTATTTTTTGCATATATTTTAAGCTTTAAGAAAAAAGTTCTTATGTTCCTTACTGTACAAGCTCCAGCAAGAAAACACATTGAAGACTGCCAAATTAAAAACCAGGTGAACTCTGATCCCAGGAATATCATTATATGGATCTTTGGTACTACCACAGTACTAGTAAAACATCCTGTGAAATATTTTCTTCCTGTTAAAATAAAAGAGTTATTTATAACAGACATACCCATGATGGAAGACTATCAATTTTTATGGCTTTGATTGTGAAAATGGTGAAGTTTTCAAAGCAATATTACTATATTCAGATTATACTTCTTAAGTCAAAAAAAATATCAGTGTAACCATAGAAACAGGGGTTTACTGTTAAACAGGTTTAAAAACAGGTGCTATGAAGGACACATTAACCTAGCCAGGAGACTAGGATTGTCTCTACATCATCTGGGGTTGTCTAATATTAGTAATGAAAAATCAAAACCTTAGAATTTATGAAGGAAGAGCCTACATTTTAGACTAGCATTTACACTCTCCATAGCATTAACTGAACCTTCCAGCTGCAAAAAAACAACTGCAAGTCCCATCACTATCCAGAAGAAAACACTTAGCAACTGAGGTCAAGTTAAAGAAGACCAGAAGTGATATAACAATCTAATTTTACATTTCCCTTTACTCTTTTACACCAGCTGAATTGGCTAAGTATGATTCTCCAGCAAATCAAAATGGTAACATTTTACATCTGCTTCGCATGAGATTGCAGAGAACAGAGGAGATACAGAAGAGGCTTTTGGGACAATCTGAAGAGCTGTAGGATGTATGCAAAGATTGCCTAGTTAACTAAAATAAGAAATAATGGTTGTAAAGAGAAAAATACTTATTAAAAAGTCACTGACTGAAATTTCATACATCCATAGTGTAGTAGTTTATTCAGACAAAAATTGAATCTATACTGTTAAATGCTTCAATTTGTGTTCTTCAATTATATCACATAATCAACAAGCATAAGATCTTTTGTAGTAAATAACCCCTCCTAGTGAGAAATGCCAGCTCTACAGGCCATAAGCAGTTAGTGAAATCTAATGTAGTTTGTGAAAAGCTCACCTTAATGTAAACAAAGAGAAAAAAATTGTTTGTGTTATTTAATTAATTACAAATAGCATTTTAAGTATTACATACAGATATAAAATTGTATTCATAGGATCATATAATCATTTGGGTAGGAAGCAACCTTTAATGGTCATCAAGTCCAACCCACTGCCATTAGGTTGGACATTTTCAATAGCATTCCTGGCTGAACGAGTCATTACAACCAATTGCATCAACTCTCAGAGATCATGGAGTAATTGCAATGATTTACCTCTGCATATGAACAACTGGATTCACTTTGTTAACACCTGCCTTTTTTACCAGGGTTCTCCAGAAAACAAGCATGTTTCCTGCTTGCTGTGATATATTAGGTATCAATGACAAATCAGCTGTCCCAAGCAGCACTTAGCCTCTTAGCTCAGCAACTCTGTGACTGCTCCCATCTCAACCTTTCTGTTTTCTCAGTCATGCACTGCAGTCATAATGAAGTAATCCATCCTTCTGACAACAAAGACCTTAACCCTTTGATACAAATGTCAACTGCAGAATCTTTAAAGCCAGGAAAAGTAGAGTTACTAAGAAAAACAGTTAATGCTACAAAAGACTTTTTTGTTCAGGTACATAGATTGGTATGCATGCACAAGCATATCCACATACAAACAAACACTTGTCTATTTAATATTATTTATTTATAAAGAGCATCTGATGACACTACCTAATAAAGCCTTTTTCCTTTTTTTTTTTCCTTTTTCTTTTTAGAATGCACAGATCAGGGATGGCTCCACTGTTAAAAAAAGAGTGAAAAGAGAAAAACTGTGACTTCATGAGGTCATCATAGAAGGGCTCCAGTAATACCTTTCAGTCATGCCTCTAGCTATACACAGTGTAATACCTAAGAAATAGGATGGCAAAATGTCAGCATTTAAAATGGACAAAACCTCTCCATTTTGTCTTATTTTACTGATATCATAAATGCCTACCATGAGTTTGACTCTTTCCCCACCACTGCCAACACTAACAATGAAAACAGACAATCTAACATCACAGATTCAGTGGGAGGCACAGTGTTTGCATATCTGAATTTACATACCTTACATCACAATATATGGAAACATTTGTGAAATATACAGCTGAAGCAAGGTCTGCTGATTTCCCATCAAGTGCTTCAGCTACATGAGCATTGTTTTGCTTGTCTAGTTAATTGCCAGCAAGTTCCTAACTTCACAGCAAAACAAACAGTTTTGGTTAAAATTATGCCATTTTAATTTAATCTAAATAGTACACGGCCACACTGAGTATAATGAACCATACTTTTTTTCATGTACTAGTGTGCTCTTGGATGACTTTTTCACTTAACATTACCTTGGGCTCCCTAGGGAGAAAGAAGTAGTGTTGTTCATTTCAGTCTCTGGAGACAAGCAATTCCTTTACTCCTAAATTCCTTATATCGGTAAGAGAAAAGTCCCTTGTAAACAATTTATTTAAGAGTGAAAATATTTAAGTATCATTTCTTTGTAGTAGATAGTAAGTACTATTTATTATCTGCAAATGCCTATTACCTTTCTAGGCATCCTTTCTGTATCAACTAAATCAAAAAGGAAAATCCACTGAATAGTAACCACGAAAAAGTGTATTCACTGCTTTTATCTACTCTTAAAAAAAGCCCACATCAGAATTCAGTGATTGGAAAAGAGAAACACACTCCAGTCGACAATGTTTTCATAGCAGATTAAAATTCTTGGGTATGCTCCCTAAAGATTTTTATTAAGCAAGCCCTTAATGTGTTCAGCAAAAGTTCAGGTTTTGTAACAGCTCTTCATTAAGGCTGAGTTCAAAGCAGCCAGTCTTTTGCCTTATTACTAGAAAATGCTGGTCAGGGAGCTTTGAGTTTAGCACCATGTTATCAAAACCAGTCAGGATTAAACCATGGGATATTCCCATAATTACCTTATCTACAATAAACCTAGGCTTAATTGGAGAAATAATCTGTCAGGCTTCCAATTTTATAATGTAGCTACTCAAATAACAGGAAAAGATGAACCCATTCTCCATTTTCTCCCTATTTCCCTTTAACAATGACAATAGTATGTGGCTAAAGATTTCCCACTGAAGCTAAAGGCACATTTTGAACTGACCAATAAAAACACATATTAGCAGATGTTTTTTACATTCCCATGTGATTTTCTGTTTCCTCATTGCTGTGAGAACCTGATATTACTTAAAAGCAATGTTGCTTTTTCTTTTTTTTTTTTTTTTTAATGCTGAAGCACTCAGTGACTTGAAATGGCATAAGTCAAATAAGGAATAATTATTTAAGGGAACTCCTTGAAGATACTGGCACAATACAGCGTGACAGTAAGGCATACATCCCTGATGAAATAATCAGAGCTTATGTCTAAGCTTTTTAAATTTGGGGTACCCCTATTAAAATATTTGAAATTGTAGATTAAATGCCTCCCTTACTTGGTCTTCCACTTATTTACATGATTTTTCAAAGGAAAGGTCAACTTCAAGACAAGAAAAAATAAAGTAAATGTGTATTTTCTTAATAATTGAAGAAAATTTTGAGCATTAAGAAGAGACAAGAAAATACTGTGCCTCCAACAGTGAATTTCATGGGAATGAATGCCACATAAACTTCAACATTTTATTGTTCTAAAATGACAATACTTAATGTTAAGCAGAAATAGCAAAAATCTTCTATCTGTCTTAAGCAGCAAACCCTTATTTTCTTGGTCTAATAAAATGACATGAATTATAACAATAGTTCAGACTGAAGAAATGAAGCAGCATGAATATAATCAAAACCCCTCCCGGGGCTACTGTCATTATCCATTAAAAGGTAACTGACAACTTCTTTTTAATTTGCTATTAATCTTCCACATTTCCCCCACAATTTAATATGGCAAGATTTTATTTAATTAGTATGCTCATTATAATTGTTTGTCATAGTGGTTTGTTTAGTTGACACAAGTTGTCTAACACTGACTGTACAGATGGCAGAGTACCAGTGTCTAGTCTCAGAGGAACTATTTGACCACTGCAGTAAAAGAGCAATAAACAAAATAACAACATTGCAGCCCACTCCAGTTTATGTAGGCAGTCAGCCTTTTATCGCTGTAAAACCTTGAAATGGATGTATGAGCACTGCTGCTATAAACAAAGAGTTGTTTACAGCTTTGGGATGGCAGATACCACTACTGGCCTAGAAGCTTCAGCAGTCTGAATGTCAGAAACTGACTAATGTGGAGAAACATACAGTGGCTGGTTTTATAGAGAATATGTTTTATAAACCTCAAGGGACAATTTATCACAAATTCATCCACTCTGCTGCAGATTGCTGCTTTAATGTTGAATACTGGATCTCAGTCCACATATCAGCTCAAGAAAAGAAGGGAGGGGAATCAAAAGCTGTACTAGCTTCATTTCACCATGTTAACTCTGGAATTTCTTCAGAAAAAATCTATTTTAAATGCCTATTTTTCCATTTGTAAGAAGCAATTGTTGTGTGATTTATGCATAGTTTTTTAGAAAAAGACAAACCTAGTTGTTCTCTTATGCTATATCAATATTATTTAATTGTAAGCAGTTAAATCTACTTGTGAAGACTGCATGTATGCCAGTCTATAATAATAAACCCTACATTTTATGCTACTAATAGGCAAAAATGTAGCTGTAATCCCATATTTAAAAAAGAGTATCTCAAGAGCAGAGCAACAGTGCACACACTGATATTTTTATTGCCTTGTTGCCTGTGTAAATAGCCAATAAGTAGTCACCCATTTCCTTGATCCCCTGATGGTAATGAGATGGGTACATATACTTTTATTTCCTTTGCCTTTTCTCTTTGTAAAACATGCAATACATAATTCTGATTGCAAACATAAAGTCATATGTTGAGTTGAATAGATATTCTGAATTTAAATTTGGAACTAAAACTTAGTTACTTTCCACCAATACAAATTTCATGCTAATGAACTCCACAGAATTACACAAAATCCATACTGACAGGAAATGTGAGATGACAACAGAGATCTAACATTACTGTCAGTTAAGTCTTGCTTCCAAACTAACACTTTTGAAGGTACTTAAGGCAAGATCAAATAACACAAATCCTTTTCTGAAAGGCTTCTGAAAATATTTTATACAAGTTGCAAAATTTCAAGAGCATAACTCCCTTCCCCTTACATCCTTGGCTGAAAACATTACATAGCTGTTTGGACTCTTCCAAGTTTTTAGCTGAGGGATGAATATTTGAGCCCCACTTCCAAAGACATTTGAATTTTCAGCAGCAGTATAGGCCAGTACTTCCTGTGTAGGATCACTGCATCTATACTTGCCTAGCAATTTTCAAGCCTTTGCCTGGTTTTGAATCTTTGCCTCTCTGAATCTGAAACCTTGATTTTCCCAAAGACAGTAAAATTATATTCTCATAATCACTAAGATTTTAAAAGTTCTAAATAAAATTGGATTGATCAAATCATACAAGTAAGTTTTTCATCGTGGAATATAAGATCAGCTTTTACAAAATGACCACACAGGTTTGTTTATCATATAAGGCATAAAGAAAAATTTGTGAAGGGTTACACTTGCAAATAAATTGTGCACAAGTTTGATATCTTTCTCCTGTAAAGAATATATAACACAAATTCTCATTGTGGTGTAAGAGAAGCTTTTGAGATACAATAATTCTGGAGTGAAAACTTTAGTGAGATATTGAGTTTTTTTGCTCTGGATGCCCAGGAAAATAGAAAACAGAGAGAATAGCCAGTCTACCTAAATTTAATGCTTTCAATATGGATGATGGAACAAAATACAGTAAAAAATATATCATAGCATAAAATTATTTAAACATTTAAAAGGCACTCAAGAGAAAAAACAAAACAACTTTCATGGAATTTTAGCACATATTGAAATTAAAAGTTCTATAAGATAGAATATATTAAACTAGTTTTATGACTTTCATTTTAAGGCTTATCTCACAGTCAAAAAATAAAGCTCTAAATTGTAAAGAGTAAATAACAGAAAAATAAGCACCCAAGAGAGGAAACTTTCATTCAAAATATCAGCAAAGAATAGAGCAGAAATGCTATTTTAATGAAAAACAGATATTATAGTAAGGATTCTGGAGTAAGTGAGATCTAGCTAAGGACAACATTAATTTGATATTTACACTATGAGTGAATCTGTATGTTACTCAATTATACATGTTTGCTAACAAAAAACCAGAAATACACTATGTCCCAAATTCCACATTCCAATACATTTAGGGAACCACACCACAAATTACTTTAGGGCTCTTTTGCATTTATGAACAAGCAATAGCTTCCCTTGTTCATATTATATTCTCTATACTATATTTTTAATTAATAATCACCTCATAAATTAACTGCATTTTTTAGCTCTTTCATTAATTTTTTTTCATTCTAATAAAATCTAGCATTAATTGGAAAATCTGAATGATAGCCTAGAAAAGGTTTCCTTAGCAATAACACGGCATTCGGCACCACTACAAACTCTTTCATTTTGTGCTGAAGTAGTGCTTACATCAACATCAGCAAACTATTTTCAAAGTTGACACATCAGTAACATTCAAAAAGTTTGAACTTTTCAACTAAGGTAGAGCAAAAGGAACACAGATGGACTGGTAGGCTGCCAACAAGATGCCTCTGTGATTTAATGTCAATATCTACACAAGGCAACACCTTCAGGAATATAAATCCAAGGTACTGTATGGGAATAAGGGCATTTCTGCATTCCTTACATCCACCTTATCTTTATTTTGGCAATCTGTTACCATGCTCTGGGCCATCCTAGGAAGGAAACTCACAACTCATCTCTTTCTGCTTGCACTAACCAACCACGTAACACATCTAAAACTCTTGGAATTCTTTTCTGACTTCAAGGGCAAAGGCACGGATATCTTCTGAAATAGCTTTTTCAGCTTCAGGCTCAGAAGTGAAACATTCTCTCAGTTCCTTTCTCATTGTTAAAAGCAAAATGTTTACAAGAATGAGAAATAGTGAATGATGATGCATCCTGGCCAGATGTTGACCCACCACCTCACACAAAGTATAATGTGAAGGAAGATTCTTTCTCACTGTTTGCACTTCAGTGGAATGAGAAGATGTTCTGCCTACAACTAAGCACAGTCTGGCCTGTCACCTGCTGTATACCTCTCTATGTTTTTAAACATACAGGATGTATGTACTGGACCTAATTTCTTGTCCTTCAAAATAGGTTTATATAAGCCAGGACATTATCCATTCTCCCTCGCTACATTCTTGTAACCTAAAACAGGACAAGGAGCTAGTTTTTACCATCTGAGCAACTGAAGACAGAGGAAAAATTAAAGTCTGGATGTTGCCAAAGGTGTGTTACCTAACTTAAAAGGGAACAAACCCCAAGGTTTTAGACAGGTTTTGAAGTTAGAGGTCAGAAGACTATATCAGAGTATTTAGCTAGTAGAGTTCTCATAACTCCATCTATAGTGTTGTCAGACTTCTATGTAAATTACATGTCAGAGAACAAGAAATTTTATTCAGAGGTGAATAAAAGCATGAAATGCAAAGTCCAGAATTTTCAAAAGGGACAGGCTCTTAGCTAGTTGTTTCAAGATAAGCAGAAAAGAATTCATAGCCTTTAATATATTTTAAGATGCATGCATATATATTGTTGTCTGTATTATGTTGGCTATCATCCCTCTAGCCAGATTCCACTGACATAACAACCTTAAAGCAGGCATTCTGTCCCTCTTTTTTTCTCCAGTTTTGTTTTCATGGTCATGACAGACAAACTCAATCCTGATATACTGAAAGTTTTCCACCTTTAATTTACTATTTATTCTCCTTTAAGGCAATTAGATTGCACTATTTTAACTCAGCTCAATGTTTCCTTTTCATCCATAAACAGACTAAGAGATTTGCCAATGTCATGTTCCACTTCAGGTTTCTCGTTTTCCCCTGTATGTCCATTCTTAGATATTTTAATTTCTCAGAAAGTCAGCACTGCTTTTTTCTTCCCAGTCTAGCTGTCAAGACTTAGCACTCATTCATTTTTGTCTTTTTTTGGTTAATGCCAGGAAAGATCTTTCACCTTTTCTTTTTTGTCCTCTCCTTTATTTTCTCTGAGCACAACACAGGAAAAAAAAATTAAGCCATTCATATTTGTATTAAAACCCAGTAAATTCACTAGCTGCAAGCAAAATATGACTGGAGTAGCTTTTTGTTCTTGAGAAAAACTAGATTTATGCCTGGTGACTTCATTTACTTTGTTTGTAACTGAAATGAAATAAGTCAGCTGGGTAGTCTCCCACCAGCATTTAATAGATCCTTTTTCACATCACAAAAGCACTACACAATTTGGCATTATTCTGAATGATTGGCAACTTCTACTCAGGAGAGACCAAAGAATGAAATGCCAAGGGTTTTGCAGGTCAGTGCTTTGCCAGAACTATATTGGAAAGCTTGTTTCTCTCTTTGGAAAAGCTATAAGTTGTTTATATTCATGTGAAATAAAGTGCAACCAAATAAAAAAAGCTAACAGAAAAAAAATCATCAAGATACTTATTGCTCAAAGTTGATGACAGAAGGAAATAGAAGTATTATAAATCTATTTCCCATCTTCTTCCAGAAATAACACCAAGTTTTGAAAGCTTTATAATGGGAAAAATATCCCCATTGCTGAAATGCTAATATGTTGGATGCATAATTTTCTAATCTGTTTATTATTAAATAATGTTACAGAGTAATGAATCAGCAAAAGTGTAACTAAAGCCTCAGAAAATGGTTGCATTATACTGTTACTTTAGCAGGGAGTGTGGAAATGCTCCAATCATAAAAATGAAAAATTCCTAAATTCACAGCATCACAAAATGGTTGAGGTTGAAAGGAATTTTTGGAGACAATCTAGTCCAGTTAGACCTGTTAAAGAAGGTTCACCTGAAGCAGGATGCACAGAATTAGGGTCATGCAGGTTTTGAATAAATCCAGAGGAGACTTCACAACATCTATGGGCAGCCTGTTCCAGCACTTGGCCACCTTTAAAAAAAGTTTTTTCCTCATATTCAGTATGTCTTCGTAGTCCTCAAACCATTTTTCAGTTTGTGCCCATTGTCCTGTCATTGGACATCACCAAAGACAGTCTGATCCCATCCTCTTGGCACCTGCCCTTAAAATAATTGTACACATTGATAAGATCCCTGTTCAGTCACCTCTTCTCAAGGCTAAACGGGCCCAGCTCCCTCAGCCTTTCCTCAAAGATGATATGCTCCAGTCCCCCAACAGTCTTTGCACCTCTCCAGAAGTTCCTTGCCTTTCTTGACTAGGGCAGCCCAGAACTAGACACAGTATTTCGGGCGAAGGCTCACTGGAACAGAGTACAGGGGCAGGATCTCCTCCCTCAATGTGCAGGCACTGCTTTTCCTAATGAACCACCGGCCTTCTTGGCCACAAGGCCACACTGCTGGCTCATGGACAGCTTGCTGTCCACCGGGAACACCAGGTCTTTTCCCACAGAGCTCCTTCCCGGCAGGTCAGCCTCCAGCCTTGTGCTGCTGGGTAGGTTTTTCTTCCCCAGGTGCAGGACCCTGCACTTGCCTTTGTCAAGGTTCACCAGGTTCCTCTCTGCACAGCTCTCCATCCAGTCCAGGTCTCTCGGAATGGCAGCGCAGCTCTCTGGGGGATCAGCAATTTCTCCCAGTTTCGTGTCATCTGCAAACTTGCAGAGGGCAATTCTATCCCTTCATCCGGGTCATTGACAAATGAGCTGAACAAGACTGAACCCAGCACTGACCCCTGGGGAACACTGCTGCGGGCCTCCAGCCGGCCTCCACAGCCGGCCCCTGAGCTCCGCCATTCCGCCAGATCCGCCTCACTGCCCGCTCATCTCACCCACGCTTGCTGAGCTTGCCTGGGAGTGTCTTATGGGAGACTGGGTCAAAAGCCTTGCTGAAGTCAAGGCTGACAGCACCCACTGCCCTCTCCTCATCTACCCTGACAGCCATGCCCACTACAGAAGGTAATCAGCTTGGTTAAACATGATCTGCCCTTGGTGAATCCATGTTGGCTACTCCTGACAACTTCTTTGTCTCCAGGTATTGAGATATGACAACCAGCATGAGTTGTTCCATCATCTTTCTAGGCATTAAGAAAAGATGATGGGAAAACATAAATAAGGCTTTCTGGCCTGTAGTTTCCTGCACTAGTGTGGCCTAACCTTGAATACTGTATCCAGTTTTCAGCATTACAACGTAAGATTTTTAATCTATTAGAGAATGTCCAAAGGAAGGCTATGCAGCTGGTGCAGATGGGCCTTGACAGGAAGCCCTACACGGAGCAGTTGAAGTCCTTCAGTCTGATCAGCCTGGAGGAGACTCAGGAGAGAACCCCTTGCAGAACAACTTCCTCGTTAGGAAAAGGGGCAGGCACTGATCTCTTCTCTGTGTGACCAGTGACGGGACCAGAGGAAATGGTCTGAAGCTGTATGATGGGAAGTTTAGGCTGGATATCAGGAAAAGGTTCTTCACCCAGAGAATGGCTGGGCACTGGAACAGCTCCCCAGGAAGGGGTCATGGCACCAGCCTGACAGAGTTCAAGCAGTGTTTGGACAATGCCCTCAGTCACATGGTGTGATTTTCAGGGCTGTCCTGTGTAGGATCAGGAAATGGATTTTGCTGATCTTTGTGAGTTGCTTCCAACTTGAAATATTCTGTGATTCTGATTCCTGGGTCCTCCTGCTTTCACACTTTGAAGGCTATAGTGACACTGCTTTTCATCCAATTCTAAAGCACTTCTCCTCTCAGTGACATTTCAGAGAGTGGCGTAACACTTCCAGTTAGTGATATTAGGTAGGAAAAAACAACAGTGATAAAGAAAATTAGTATTTTACAGCAATATACTTAAAATAGATCTGGAAATTGAGATATGCTGTGGCTATCTTGGGTTTTCAAAGTTGGCCTGTTATTTTTATTATAAAAAAGCTATTTTTAAAATCTTACCCTCAATTTAAGTACCAGTATCATAGGTTTACAGATGTGTACCTCTTTCATTCATATGTTTGTCAGGTAAATGCAGTCATACATCCTAATAAATGTGGTGTTGTCACTGTTGCCGTAAGAAGTCAACATTTTCTCTTAAACTAAAAAATAAGAGCCTCAGGATTTCTAAGGCTGAACTTGTTTTGGATCGTCTTGACCTCTGGTTTACCTTGTAAAACAGGAGCAGAGATTGTGTAACCACCAGATGACTATTAAGCACTTTGCTGTAGCTTCTACTAGAGATTTTTAGCTTTGTTCCTCTGTATTATGCAACTCTAATTATTATTTATGTATCTCTAAATAATAAGATAGAAATAATAAGCAGAATTCTGTGCAGGATGAACTACATGTCACTCTAAAATAAAAATACATTGTATAGGAGTACAGGCAAAGACAGTTGCCTAATACTAAGATTTAGAAGGTACAGGCACATGGCAATAGAGGAGGATTCAGGCTACAAGCAATTCACAAACAATCAGTTAGCAAGCATGAAACAATGCAAACCTGGGAATCAGATAAAACAACTTTAAAGACAACAAAGTGCACAAAAGCAAGTATTCAGCTTAAGAAAACATGCCATATGTATCTAGTCAATCATTCCAATAGTTAATCTTTCACATAATGCAAATGCAATACATGAAAGAGAACTGCAAACCAATAAAGAGGAAACAAGTTAGTAGATTGCAAGACCAACTTAAAAATTGCACAAAATGGATCCAAGAGTAAGAAGACATTACCCCAAAGTTAGTATCAAACTTATTTGAGTCAAGGACATGTCTTAGTGGCAGTTCCCTGTACTCTTTGCACCCCAAAACTGAAATAATTTCCTCTAGTTTGTAGAAGTGGTGGAGAAATGATCACGACTGCCAAGATACTTCAGAGGTATTTATGCTATTTGTGATTGGAAAGTGAATGTAAATAAGCTACAATAATTAGTCAATCTGAAAAATATGTGTCAATCTGCTATGACTGAAGTACCTTCATTAGACTGTCAAGATTTTAACTGTGTGCTAACAGTAAATTCATGGTGTTCCTTGGCCTATATACAACCCTATATGTCACTAGTAATCCACTGATTGAAGAATGCAGGCAACGAGACAGCTGATTTGGATGGAATAATTTGGTAGCAACTGCTGGAGTTATAGTTAGCAGCCTATACCATTACAATACACAGCAATGCACTGAAAATTGGGGTACGAATTAAAAACATGTAGAGTATAATTTCTAATTAATCCAGCTGAGTTTATAAAAACAACTCACTAAATGTATTTGAAGAGCTAAAAAGTAATATATATAGAGAGAGGGATGTCATGGAATATTTTAAAAGAATGTTGATTTGATGTGCCACAAGCTTAGAACATTATATAGACCATGCTACATATACTATCTTTTAGATGCAATCAAAATCTTAGACAGGTCTCCAAGTAAAAATAATAAAGGATACAAAACATAACACTGCCAGCATGAAGACATTGTATAGCAGATTCAATCAAACAACAAATGGCACAATTTCTAGGAGATTCACATGAAAGCAGGGGTGACAGGAGAAAGAAATAATGTACAGGAATAATATTATGGCAAAAAGAAAAGGTGAAAGAATGAATAGGAAAAGGGAAAAAAAATCTGCAACCATGAAGAATAATTACACTTTTTCCAAGCACTTTCCAGTTTCCTGTGCTAAAGAGATCTGAGATCCTATTGATTTTCAAATCTATCTTTCTTTATTTCTTATCATAAATATATATATATATATATATATAAATACATATATATTAGTAAATCTCTTTCTTGAAGATTCTAATTTTATTTCAAAACCAGTTATTAATTTTTAAGTTATTATATTCTACTATCACCTTAAATTTCAGCAGTCTGCTGTGTTGCATTTTTAATATTGAAAGGTTAGTATAAAATACATCTGATCTATATAAACCAGGGTAAACTATACTTGCTGATATAATGACAAAATTTGCTTTATAAACACAGATGCTCTGTACTAAGAATAACATCCTACTTCCACTCCCTTGTAAGCCTGCATCAGCTTATACTGTATTATAAAAGGGCATAAATTTTTTATTAGTTCACTGAAAGGATATGAAATATACTTTTCTACTTAGTCCCCAGTCATTGCTTTCCTTTAATTGCTACGTAATGATTTGAAGAAAAGTGAACCACATAAATATCGAGGTTTGGGGTTGGGAGTTTTTTTTAGCTGAAGGAAGTATACTGTATATTAAAATGCTGTTTGCTAGACAGTCACCCTCAGAAGAATAGATAAGAGTACAACATAAAAGCATTGACTTTTTTGAAGGGTAAAATCTCTGATCATGATCTCATAGAAGTCAATGCAAGATGTCCTGCTAACTGCAGTCACAGCAGTTCTGCCCCCTCTATCTCCCTACAGTGGAACCAGATAAAAAAATATATGGCGACATTTGTATGACCACCCTTTTTTAGTTTATGTAAGCCTGTAATAAGCAAAATCCAATCAATTACATATACCTTTCTGCACAAGAGATATTAAAGAAATTAAGGAGGGGGAAGTAGGGAGAGCACAAGTTTCTACAGATCTACAGTAGCATAATTTATGGAAGAGTTTATTCCACATTGTCCATAGTGCATATTTGCTCTCCATATGGTTTCTGTCCTATTTAGCAAATGCAAGCACACTCTCTAAATGTCTCTGCACAAACTGTACTGTATATATATTTTTGCTATATGTTTCTAATAGAATAAGAATTTAAAAAAAAACACTAAAAAAAATCAAGAATTATACTATATCTTTTCTGATATCGAGATGGGTGAAAAAAAGAGAAATAAAACTCCTTCCAAAACCAAAATAGGAAAATATGGAGTTACAAAAATGTACTGCAAAAAGAGCTTATAAATTTACCATTTAGTCCCATAATGAAAAGTTCTATAAGCTTCTCAGGAATACTTTATTTTTTAAAAAAGAAGAAAAATAAAAAAAAACCCAAATATTTTGGATGATGATGACTTAAAATCAAAGGGTACAGCATTCAACTTCTGCAAACTGTACTGCAACTAAAAATAAAAAGATCCAAAACTCACCATTCTGCTGCAGCATTCAATGGTGAAAAAGCAATGGGTGACCTCTTCCCACTGAGAAACACATCTCACAAGAACATGATGCTGAATTTCCAAATTTTGGATATGTTTGATATGATAAGTTTATGAAAGAATTTTTTAATTGGACAATGAAAATAGGGGAGGAAACCTGAGGGGGTAAATTTTTTTTTTCTATAGAAATTGTAACATTAAAAGACTGAGAAGCTTACTCTATCATGTCACATATAAAACATGTAGAAAAATAACATCAGCAAACATTCAGAAAATAATTATAAACACTCTCTACTCAAGTATTTCAAAGAGTGTTAATGATAGGTTGAGAGAATCTTGTTAGATTCTACTAGATTGAGTAAAATCAAAGAGATCATTGCAGCCTACTATTTACTACATTCACTACAGGTGTCAGAATTACTGGGAGGACATCTTCTAAGAACATGTAGAATTTTTTTCCACAAACTACAAAATTAAAAGAAAGCAGGTGACTTATTAGGTTAGGAAATAAACAAAACCAGAGAAATAAGGTCTCAGTGAGCATGTTGTACAAATACTTTTCTACTCCTTTCAAGCCAGTTCTGTCCCTACCTATCAGTCTCAGCCACAAGTGCCCTATTAATAGCCTGCTATCCCACTGTACTTTATGTCTGAATGTATAATTAAAAATATAGCCATAATAAGTGCCATATTTATTTGAAGCGTATACAAGCATGAAAATGTGTATGATTTTTAGGCACCACAGGACATCTACCAATGTTTGAAACAATACATTTCAATATGATTGCAGAATCTTTATAGGTGGTAGAAAAGGCTAAACAGCTTGATGAAATAATGCAAATGATCTTCAGGACACTGCCAAAATACACCAAATTATTAAATGGCCTCCAACTGTGAATTTGTAACTTTAACATCACTTTAAACTGCAGCAGACAATGCAGAAAAGAAAGTTGTGCCAGTTACTGGATATTTCAGAAAACTTACTTTTAGCAACTATTATGAATTTACCACAAAATTGGAAGGCAATACATTTTCTCTTTCTGTCAAGTTGGCTGGACTAATTTTTATATAATAAGTTTTCCCTCTTTCCTACCACCTGGATTGAGAGACTATCTTCTTGATTTAGTTAACAGATATTTCATCACAGAGGTGGAAACATATTTATCATGAGCTCCTGATAATCAAGATATTTTTCTCTTGGAAACAGTCAGAAAGATCACTCAGATTGTGAATCAAATCCTGGGCTGTAATAGGGAAGAAAACATACAAAAGCTCTTTGTTGTTCTTTTTTCTGTCAGCCTTTGAGGAGATAGGAGCTGACAGCCACATGTCGGCTGCAGAAAAAAATAACAAGTTGGAAAAAAAAATCTTATTTTTAGCAAAGGAATTAAAAGAAAAATAGAAAAGAAAGAAGTATTACTATCTAGATTTTTATTCAGTGATGTAACACTGCTTGCCAAAAAAGAACAGATGTTATAATTTCTATCTCACAGGCACCAAATTGTCCACAAACAATGCATGCAGATATCCTCAAAAGGCACCGACTTAGTTGGTACCCAAAGTTTACTGACCAAGTCTATGTAATAGCAGCAGCCATGATATAAATACACTCTAGATATTAAGACATTTTTAAACCTCTAAATCAAACCAGAATAAAAAAATTCTTAAATATTAGTTACATGCACTGTGCTCAGTGAAGCCTATTTATTTTGTCTTAGACGGTTTGCAAAACATTTTCCTAGATGAAGATATAGTTACCCTGTGAGAAGTCTATTTCGCCTATCAGGCTACCTGATTGCATTTCTGAACAAGCAGAGTTTAAGGATAATGTAAGAATACTTTACCTTTTATTTTTAACCCATGTAACCATCTATTTTTAACAATGTTTTCTCAGAGTATAATAAACCTTTCTTTATGGCACAAAGTAATATAGCTTCTCACAGAGTTTTAGACCACAGTAGTAGTTCTCTGCTTAACAGAGTTTTCACTCTTTGGCATCACATTCCATGAATGTAATGTAATATTTAGATTGATAAGTAAGAAGAATATGTTTTTAATATAAGGAAACTAAGACCAAGCAAAAGATTACAGATGATCACTTTGCACTCATGAGTATGAGACATCAAGAAAGGAAATTTGAATGCTATTCATTTTTCGAGTCTTTTACACAGGCCACCTCTAAAGAGGAATTGTACACAGAAGGCAACTAATGAAATTGCTAAAAAGTCAGCCAGATATTTCAGTTTCAAATTCAAAAGTAAGGTTGGTCACAAGAGCAAGTTAGTTTCCCATGTTAACAGGGTCACATAAATTGGCATTGAAGTGAGATTACATTATAAACATACCTTTACTGCTACCATAAACTATGACGGTTCAGGCTTCCAACCATAGTGTATTTCTTTTTCCCATGTCTCTCTTACAAAACTGTAGGAAAATAATGCATTGTAAAAACCCTTACTTTTCCAAGGCCCAAACAGTTCCAACCTTCACCCCCCTAGTTTTCTTGCTGAGCATGATGCTATTCACAGAATCATCAAGGTTGGAGGAAACCTTAAAGACCATCTAGTCCAACTATCAACCTAGCATCACAATAAGCACCACCCAAACCATATACCTCAAGTGCCACATGTCTTGAACACTTCAAGACACATTGCCTGGCAGCTTGAAATATAAATACTGAAAGAAGTTGAAACAACAACTACAATTCAGATTTTCTATAACACTGTTGTGAACAATCAGCCCTTATTTCCATGGGAGATAAATGTAATTAGCTGAGTGTTACAGACCCATCCATCAATCCAATCTACTTCTAAAATCAAAGATGTGTTATTTTTTCAGGACAGATGCTGCTACAATGTAGTATCATTAAAAGAAGTTGTCAACATTTTTCAGGATTTATAAAAAAGCAAAAATTTTGCATTAATTATTTCATGCTTCTGAGACTGTTTCAATGGAACAGATACAGCATCTTAAAATATTACTCTAATAGCAAAACAGGAAAATTTTCATAATAGCTTTTTTCAGACACAGTGCTTGGAAATTTATTGAACAACTTGAGCACTCTGAGGCACTCAAGAGTAAATGATAACTGAGTTTGGTGAAGTCTAATGTTCCTATGAGGGATGGAGTTATGAGGGGGACACATTTTATAGTCATGTCCTACAAAACACATCTTTGGCAAAAGATGTTTCTGTGATATATGTTCTTTCCCAAACTGCATGGCTGCCTTTGGTACTTGTGTGCAATTACTCTTGTCTGTTCATTCCTGTGTTGTTTTTTTTTTTCTTTTTTTAGGCTGCACACAATATAATTAAAGATTGATATTAAAAATACACAATTAACTATATAGTGATGATGATTGATGCCATCTCAACTATTACATTGAAACAACTATTGCATTATTAAACATATGAACAGAAATGAATCTATTGCAAAGGGGTCAATGGCACTTGGGGATAGAGGAGATCACTCTTCCTCACTTCAGCTCAATCCTGTTCTTCAGATACCCGTTGTGTGATTGCAGACCCCATCGCTGAAAGCTGCTGGAAAACTAGCACATGTCCTGCACACTCAGTCCTGTCCCCACAGGCTCCTGCTATCTCTAGCTGTGCACTCACTTTGCTCTGCAGCGACCCTTTCAGGGGAAAGAAGAAGGGAAGGATGAGGGAACTGAAAAGGGAAACAGCAAGGGAAGGAGGAGAGCAGAAGGGAAGGGAAAGCAGAAGGGGAACATGAACAGGCAGAGAAAGATTAGAGCTGTGCATGCATCTTAGTCCCCCAGGGACTTGGCTCCAATTGAGATTGGACCAGTTATAATGCAGGTGACCAGCTCTTCTTCAGATAGCCTCAATGAGGGCATGTCCTCTAATAGTTTAGGAGTTATTTGTAAGGACAGGCTTGTCACATTCCCGTTGCCTGACCTTGCATTCTCTGTATGCCTGGAGACACACCAAACTAGCACTTTGACCCTGACTAAGGGCTTGACTTCTTGGCTTGATGTTGCTATGGATAACTGGTTGACCCAAACCATCATCACAGTCCTGTTCTATTTCTGTGGCTCAGGTATTGGGGGATGGCAGCCTTGCCTTTGCCCTGCTGTGAGGCTCATCTTCTCACTCATCTCACAGATCACTGTCTGTTCTTGTTGCTCCCTCGCACCCAGTTATTCCCTCCCGAGTGCAGACTGCAAGGTCATGGGAAGGAAAAATTAAAACATTCAAGTGCATATAAGCCTGATCAGGATACAGTATAATACAAGACTGTCCTAGTAAAAAAAGTAATGACATTGATATGGTTTGCAAAACTTGTACTCAGAATTACAATCTTATCATGGTATCATAGTGATGCCTGTCACTGGGCTCAAAAAAAAAAAAACAAAAACAAACACTGCATCATGTTTCACTTAGCCTAATCTTTCCTCCTCTAGTTCAGACTACTGTGCTTAACAGGAAGAAAATATTAAGGGATTCGGAAATATACATGTGGTTAATTTAAAATGCCAAGCACCATATGTATTAATAAAATATATATAGCATTACATAAGGCAACCTGTTACAATGTTATAAGCACATAAAAATGAATTGTTGAACAGGTGCAGTGAAAGGAAACATCAATTAGAAAGTCAATTGGAAGGTCAAGATATCAATTAAATGGTTAATGAGCTATTTCTGGAAAAATCAAAGACAACTGCATTATACAGAATCACTCAGAATATGAGCTAGAAAATAGTTCACAAAGCCAAAGGAGTAAAAGGGCGAACGTGATGTATGAATTTTAAAAAACCCATAAGCTGTATTGTTATTTGTTTGTTTTTCATGTAAGCTTCCACCTAACTGATGATACTGCATCCTATTCATCACCAAATAAAGACAGCTAGCCATTTCTTGCATATAAAAGTCACTAAGATACAAAATTAGCCTTAAAGCAATTAGTCTCTCCGTGGTGGAAATCCTAATATGACACTAAGCCACATTATCTCCTATACCTTCTCTCTTATGGTCTAGAGGCTAGCAAATATAACTATGAGAAAAAGTAAAGCCAACTTTTCTACTACAATGCCAGATAAAGAAAACCTTGGAGCAGCTTTTGCTTTGCATCTGTAAAGTCTTCAGGTAATTGCTCAGTCTTTTTGCATCAAAAATTTGAAATAGTTCTGCTATCCATTCACACAGAGGTGATCTTTGGTCTGCAGCCCATTTGTGTTTAGTTAGCTCTCCAAACACATGTAGCATATCATGCCATATTATATTTATGTCATGAATGGATGATTCATGACTCAAAAGAAACTACTTCTGAATAGGGGAAATTTGCATTTCCATGACTAAGTTGGATGAAGAGCACAGCTAGCACAATATCCACACTCTAACAATTATGCCTTGAAAATAGTAAGAATAGCACTGTTCTGATGCTATCCCATAATTTTTTCTCAGACCACAAGTATTTTGGTTCATGTGATTTCCAGAGTGTGATGTGAACTATGCAGTAATCTCAGTTAATCTCTCCTCTGAGTTCTTGTCCCATCTTTACTCAAATACCTGTAAACATTTTGCCCTCACAGCATCAATGTGTAAATCCAATCTGCAATCAACGTGCATTCAACCTGCAAAGACCTCCAACAGTCTATCATGAAGAGCTACATTCTTTTGTTTTAAACCAGTTTCCTTTCCATACTTTGTGTTTAACAAACCCTGCTTGTTGCAATGCATGAGGCATTGAGCAGTCTACTCTCTTTCTCTCTTTTGATAATATCTCTCTTACTTTTTTTCTAAAATAATGAGTCCTGTTACCTGCAACTGTACCTAAAATAGTAGAGGCAGTCCATACTTCTGGTTATCCATGTTGCTTTTCTCAGAATGTTTTTTCTTCCACTTTTGTGCATTCTTTTTTGAATAAGCCAACCTGAACTCCTCACATAGTCTTTAAACAGTGGCAAATCATGGATTTATGCAGGTGCATAAATCATAACTGTTGTCTTCTTTGTTCCTTTTCTAAACTTTTCTAATTTGTCACTTGTTTCTTTGAGTGCTGTCAAGCATTGGTCTGCTGTTTCCATGCAGCATCTATCTCAATTTCAAGGCCTTTTTCCGCAGTAGTAACAATGCATTGAACCCATCACTTTATAATAAAAACTGTTATCGTCACTGTTATGCCTCAGTTAATGAATGTGAAATGCACTGAATTTCACCTACTGTATTACTGCTCAGTCATTCAAATTCGTAAGGTTCTTCTGTAATTCTTGCCAGTCACCTCTCTCCGTTTTTACATTCGGTAGTTTTCTACCATCAGCAAACTTTCTCACCTCACTGGATCAATCTTTTTCTCTGATATTTTTATGAATTATTATGTTAAAAGATACAAAAATACTCGCAGAACTACCACTGTGGTTTCTCACACTGTAGGGGCTTACCCTCTAAGCCAAGCCATGAGAAATTTATCCATATCAGATCTTCCATTTTTCTGCATGAATGTTGAAATCCTTAAAAAGCCCTTGGGAATCCACATGTCTACCACAACTAACACATTCAAAACACTCAAAAGGAATTTAAAGTGAAATCTCTCTTTAAACAAAGCTTGTTCTTTTTCAAGTTTATTTATCCCATATTCACCAACTAATTCCTTGATTATAATCAGGTTGAGTACCTGGCTCAGTAAAGATGTCAGGCATACAGATACAGACAGAACATCTTTCTGAACGCTAGAACACAATTCCCATCTCACAATTCTCAAGTACCAAGGTAGTTTTACATGCTCTTTTTATCAAATAAGTTATTTCAACCCTGTGCTAGAATTTTTAGGCACATAGCCTCCTATCCAAGGGTCCTACGGATGTTTATACTATTTCTTCAATAGTATCAGTATGACAATGTCTATTTGTACCATTACAACTTCACTGTTTCTGTCGTGCAAGTCTTCAGCTGGTCTTTAGAGTTCTCTATCTAAGTCTGTATGTTCTTGGCTGTGAGCCAACAGAGCAGTCTCCCCTACCCTCCTAAAGGATCTTTTTATAATTCTCAAGACCTTCTTTGATTTCACGCCTCCGTTTTTGGAAAGGGCAAGCCTGTAGGTAGTTTCTTGCCATTACTATATTAAGTCTCTTGAAATTTATCATACCAGATGTCTTATCTTTCTTTCAGCATTTTCTTCAGTTAATCCCTTCATTTTAAAAATAGCATAAAAATTGCTTATTAGAGCAATTCCACTCTGTAAGAGTTAAAGAACAAAATGAGTATAAATAGGATTAATGTAATTTGACTATAGATATTAGTTGTATTCACAGAGCTAGTGTCTCTAGGCTCCCTTTTGTTGGAAATAAATACATACTTCAAAACTGCGATTTACCTCACCAGCTTCAGAGATTTCCTCATAGGAACTATATACAAAAAATTACATAGATAGTATTTATCTCTGTTACAGAGGGACTGATGTAGACCAAGGGTAGTGGTGCAGAAACAGCGCATCCAGTGATGTCACAGCACAAGCACAGACTTTGCTCCATAGGGAGCTGGCGCTCTATTTTTACTCAAGACAAGTACAAAACAGTTTATTTTAATGTTGACCTCTCAGTTTCACTAGGTAACTGGCTTTTTTAATCTGTTTTTTTGATAACTTGAAGATATTTAATTATTTATTGAATCTTAATTCTGACCTTTATTTAGTGACCATAAAGTTCTGTCTAACCAGTTTAATCAATTAGAATAAATTAACTCACATATACACTCATTTCATTTAGAAGACATCCAAACAGGGTATACACAGTTAATAGTTAATTTCTATTCCATCAAATATTGTACAGTGACTCAGAGGTATAGAAACATCCAGTAAAAAACCCACAAGGCTTTTGACTCAACTTTCACATACTCAAATGTAGCATCCTAGCAAACATTCTAGCCCAGTTCTCAGTGACAAACACAAAAAGTCATCAAGCACCAAACGGGTTCACAAAAGTAAAAAATGTACAGCTGCTTTCTGATTGCTGAGTAAAAATACTACCTCTTAAAATAGTTCATTAAAAGTATCAAAGGCTATGATCTAGCCATTGGATAATCCATGATCCAACTATGGGTGGGTACGCATTTTAATTCCCTTAAGTTTGAGATCTTTGACTTTACTACCACTTTATCAATTACATTAAATAAGGCTTGTGCTGATACAGTCCTCAGAAACATATAATCTTTAAGTTTTATGTAGGAGTACAAACATCCACCATACAACTAGAAATTAATTAATATACTAAAACACATCTAAAATATTGTCAAGAGATTTCATTTTACTGAGAGTTGCCATGAGTTAATCCACATAGCCTTTCTTTCTTATAACCATCTTACTATGTCTATGCAGTCCTTTATTTGTTGTACAAATAGGAAGAAGCTTGAAATAAATTTTCTGGATCTGAGGTTGCTTTTTGTTTTCTTTTTTTTTTTTCCACACTGTTTATTTTACTAATTGTTTTTGCATAGGTGTTGTTCGGCAGATTTTTTGAAGAGCAGAGAACAGATGGAAAGTTAGGTTCAGAAAAGAAATATTTCAACTGTATAAAATATTACAACTGTTTTGAAACCTGCTTTAATCACCATTCATTTGAAGCACTGTAATGGAACTGATCTTTTGGGGGCAGAACTTTTCTGGTGCCATTTACCTTCAGAGCTAGCTAGCTACAAAGGTAAAAATAAAAGCAAGTGTCTGAAGAGAGACCCATCTTTTCTGAGACCTCAGATGAATTCTAGAATTGTATGTGGTAGTGCCACTGTCTACCATACACTGTCTACCTATGTAGACTACCTATGTAGTAAGTTCACTCAGAATTTATCTTTCACAGAACTTCACATCACTTCACAGTCCTAATTGTTCCTATTCTCATTGTCAAAACTCATTTTGTGGACCTAGAGGAAGAAATGTAGAAAGGAGCCCAGTTGCTATTCCTAGCTCTTTCACAGTATCACTGATATTTCACACAGATATTTTTATATCTTAGATAAGAGACGATTGTATGAAACAGACGTTGTTCCATGTATGTGCCATCTTTCTCATCTGTTTGATGAGGAACCTTTTGAGTTCACATTTGATAGCTGTTAAAAAAAAAATCGAGTTTCTGTGAGCTTTGAGATTTTCTAACAAAAGCCAGTAAACAAGAGCAAAATATTAGCACTCCTCCTAGTACTAGGGAATGGCTGTTTTTCTCACAGGAGCTGTAAAGCAGATATGCATTCAAAACCAGCCAGTTTCTGGCTTACTCTGCTTTTACTTTGTCCACATTGTTTATCTGATAAGGGGAGGGTGGGGAGAAGCTCGAACAGCAAGTTTGGGGTTTTTTGTTTAGCTGCCTTTTATTTAACATTAAAAACCAGAAACCTACATTACAATTCTAAGGAAATGTTTGAAGCAAGATCACTGCACTATCACAGTACCTTTATTTCTGATCCATACAGTAGAATCTGTCACTTTACTGAAAACATTTGGACATTACCATCAACAGTGATAGTGAAATGGTCTGCTTTCCTGACAAGCCAATGAATCAAAATTCTCTAAGCTGCCACTTTACTCTCAGAATTTAAGCTTGCAGTTATTTTTTTCCTTAAATATGAAGTCAACCAGAAAACTCTTAACATGTGCAAATTCATGAGATAAGAAAAAAGCAGAAAGAGATGAAAGTTATGTACTGCTACTGGTTAACACTATTATATCACACTAAACAAAGAACAGCGCAACTTCCTCCTAGGGATAATTTTTTGAGGAATTATGAGGAGTTGGTAGACAGGACCAAATGTTGGATTTTACGCCTGCAGACTTGTAGATCAAAGAAAAACTGAAATATTAGGAGGCATTTAAGCAGAACATAGACAAAAAATTACTTCAGGATATCAAGATGCATTCCAAGTCTACAGCTTGATATTCCTTTACTGCAAAAGTCAGATCCCCCTGGCTCACAACAGCCTTGGAGATAGGTGGTCTATAAAGAGTTTGCTACGCATTATACAGAATGTGCATACATTGCATACACTGAAGTCCTACTTCAGTGCCTACATTCTGAGCAGAGTTCTGATTAAATTTAATTTTTAGTTAAGGGCTGATTGCCTAACATTTCAAAAACTAGGCTTAAATTCTGACATGGATGACCACTGTGCCTGTGAAGTCAAAAAAACCTAAGGAGAAAACAGCCCCAAGAAGACCATAAAAATCCACAGGAACCCAGTTTGGATTTATACAGTCAGTGTCTTCTACAGCTTGTCAGTGTGTAAAATGTGGGATTCATGATTGCCATATACTTCTTTGTTAATCTTCTGTATGTCCCTATACATATCCTAAGAAAAAATAAAGAGTATCACTCTTTGTTAGCAATGTTTTTATACATTAATAAAGCATGAAGCTGTAATGAAATTATTCTACCTAATAAACTAGTAAAGAATTGACATATAAGTGGTATGTATTGCAGTTTCAGGAAAAAAAATTGTGATTCATATTTTTTTTTTTTTACTTCAACTATGAGATTCAGTTTTTAGCAGATATTTTATGAGAAATGATTACCTAAAATAGAATAAAAAAATTATATTATGCTAAAGGTAAGAGTCTAATAAAAGATTTTCAGTCAATCTTTGATGGACATTAATACACCAAGGTCTTAATTACTGAGTTAGAATTTCATTTTTGCACCAGTTATGAAAAGAAGTTCAACATGTAAAGCATATTGTAATAGTACACAAAAAGGTTTTTAATCCAAAAAAGAAATTTTATTTGCAGAAAGTAGTAACTAGTTCATATATGTTATTGAATTAGCTCAGTATTTTTTTGTAACTTTTTGAAATAATACATGGGGGTTTTTTGTACATAGCTATTTTGAGTAACATTATTATAAGAAATTATTTAGGATTCATTCATTTTGTCATTGCAAACAAAATTTCTTGATGGTTTTAAAAGGATTGAGTCCATAGTGTTTGTTAGGTCAATTGTCATATTTTCAAAAGGTGAAGTATGGGAGAAATAAGAACTTCATTTTTGTTTCCCAGCAATGTAAAACTTCAAGAGTGAAATTTTGCCATTATTTCCCAACAGTTTTGCCAGGTTCTTGGTCAAATTCAGGCTGAAATGTGCCACAGAGCCTGAAAGACTCAGTGTATGTATCATGAAGCCTACTGAACACTTGACATTCTGAGACATCACACATAGGTGCAGTATTTTTCTGAAAAGAAATGCAGGTCTTGTAAGTATGCATGATAAAAGTAAGTCCCACATAGGTACACCTTTAAAATACCAAAATACACAAGTCTCACATAGGTATACATTTAAAATACCAAAATATAGCATTATTCCATCAAATATAAATCAATATATATCAATACATCATATATAATTATATACAATCAATATATATCAATAATACATCAATATATATCAAATACTAATCAGAAATCCTAGCTAAATAAATATTGTGCATTAGTGCTTGATTGCTTGCTAATGTGGTCTGATGATGGTGTTCATTGCAGGCCTCTCACTAGATAGCTAAGACTGCATATCTAAGAAACTACATGATATCAGTATATATCTGGGTTTTGAATCCACCAATGCAGAACCTTCCAAGCAGAGTACTTGCCACCTGTGGTTTACTAGTCTGTCCCAGCATAGTCATCATTTTCTACTCTTAACTTTTATTCAGCATTTACCTTCAGACAAAATTCCTCTACATCAGCATAGCAGCTACTGAGCAGCATCATATCATATCGCCTTTTATAACTTTTAAGTAATACCTCATACAGAGAAAACATGGCACAAAACTCTGTATTCTAAGAAACATCATTAACCTCCGGATAACCCATGAGATTACATATCAATCTCAGGTGTTCATCACCTCTCACAATGCGATCCAGGACTGCTACCTCTTTTACTTCAGGTGGCGCCCAAAGGAAGTTCTCAAACTAGTATATACTATATTTATTAAATAAATTTACTAACTATTTAATATTGTATCAATAACTGGATGCTTGAATTAGTGTCTTTTTGCCATTTAAATTGAATGTGTTGTTTCAACCTCCATTATTTCTCTCTAGCTCATCTTTTGTTATATTCAATAGTCAGGCAACACTCCAGAAAAACAAAATTTTTGTAGATGGATTTGACACATCATAATTTGTAACTACTGTGTGAGCAGCATATCAGACATGTTATAGCTTATACAAATTCAAGGCACTTAAAATACCCCAAATAACATTATAATTGTAAATCAAGAGTAGAAAGTGAGGTAATAGAGCTTATTAGGATGAATAATTCCCAAGTTCTCAAAACATTATGAGTTTGAAGATCTTTTAATCTTGCAGATACAGAATGATTAGCCATTTCATTACTAGAAATTTTAAAGTATTTAGGTGACATGATCTTTTATAAGGTTGAGATTCTGGTTTGTAGATATATTTACTCATCCTTGAATACCCCAAAGCTGTGCACGGCTTTAAAACATCTTCAACTCACAGCTGAGTCAAGCAAATTCCTGTTCTCTAGCCAGAAGTTCAGTATTAGCCTGAATAACAGTCTTATGGATAATTCAGCAAATTCACCAAGAGTCTTAACATTTTAGATAATCAGGTCTCAACAGTCTGTGGAAGAGTTAACACACCTGAGGGACAGGATGCCATTCAGAGACACCTGGAAAAGCTTTAGAAGTGGGCCCATGGGAATCTTATGAGGTTCAACAAGACCAAGTGCAAGGTGCGACACCTGGGTCAGGGCAAGCACCAGTACCAACACAGGCTGAGGATGGACAGATCAGAGCAGCCCTGAGGAAAAGACTCGGAGGGGCTGGTGGGTGAGAGGCTGGACCTGGCCCAGCCATGGGCACTTACAGCCCAGAAAGCCAAACATGTCCTGGGCTGCACTAAAAGCAGCTCTGGTGAGACCCCACCTGCAGTGCTGCATTCAGTTCTGGAGTCCCCAGCACAGACAGGACATGGACTGTTGAAGAGGGTGCAGATAAGGGCCACAAAAACAATCAGAGGGCTGGAACACCTCTTATGAGGAATGGTTGAGAGGGTTGGGGAAGAAAAGGTATCAGCGGGACCTTATTGGGACCTTTCAATACTTAAAAAGAGTGTTTATAAGATGGGAAAAGGAGTAAGAATTTTGGACTAAAAGAGAGTAGACTCAAACTAGATGTAAAGAAAAAAATTTTTATTATGACAGTGAAATATTGGACCAGGTTGCTCAGAGAAGCGGCAGATGTGCCACCCCTGCAAACGCTCAGGGTCAGGTTGGTCAGGGCTCTGAGCAACCTGATCTAGTTGAATACATCCCTGGTCATTTCAGTGCTGTTGCATTAGATAACCCTTAAAGGTCTCTTACAACCCAAAACATTATAAGATTCTCTAATCCTTTACCACAATTATAACAATTAAATTACAAAATATATAATAATTTATGTAATAAATTATTACACTAATAGTGAAAGGAGTCAGGGGAGAGAATTACAGGTAGCTTATTGTTATGTAATATTCAGCTTATTTTACTGACAAAACTATGACTATAATTATTAGCAGGCATTGGCATTACTTAATGGAAGCTATTTCTACCCATCCAGAGATAATGCTACCAGTTAAAGATCTTATCTAATTAATGAAATTAGACTTAGTAACAAATATGTTTAAATGGATAATTTTGCCTCATCTCTTGCCAAAATCTGCTCCAGAGAAGATTTTTCAGGGAAATTCTGCATGGTTTTCTCATAGAGGATGACATCTCCACCAAGAGTGCAGAACAAGCACCAGGCGCTGCTATATCCTCAGCTACATAAATTTTCTCACCTTCTCTCATCAGAGAAGCTGTGGTGACTAGTAAATATGGAAATAGCAATCTTCACAACACGACATTCAAGGTTAAAAAAGCACATATTGGGTGTGCATGGCCTAGGTTTGGTAGCAGGGGAAATACAGGGGGGACTCCTGAGAAAATATGCCAGAAGCTTCCCCTAACATCCAGCAGAACCAAATCCCTGCTGGTTCCAAAGACAGACATACCACAGTCAAAGCTGGACCAATCAGAAGTGGTGGCAATGCCTCTGTGATAACAGATTTAAGAACAAAAAAAAAAAAAAAAAAAAAAAAAAAACCACTAGACATTGCAGTCTTAACGGAAGACAGAGAAGAGTAGAGTGAAAACATGCAATAGGAGTAACTCTGCAGATACCAAAGTCAGTGGAGAAGAAGGGAGAGGAGGTGCTCCAGTCAGCGAAGCCCACATTCCCCTGCAGCCCGCGGTGCAGCCCATGGTGAGGTAGCTGTGCCCCCGCAGCCCATGCAGGGCCACAGGGATGCAGAGATCCACCTGCAGCCCATGGAGGAGCCTCACCCCAGAGCAGGTGCATGCCTGACAGGAGGCTGTGACCCTGTGGGAGACCTGTGAAAAGACGGCTCCCTCTCCCAGGCTGGAGCAGCCTGTCCTTTGAGGACTGCACCCCAGGGAAGAGTGAGCCATGCTGCAGTGCTTGGTGGAGGACTGTTACCCATGGGATGGACTCACATTGGAGAAGTTCATGGAGATCTGTCTCCTGTGGGAGGGACCCCACGGTCTCACTGGGTAAGGACTCCTCTCCCTGGGCAGTGGCACTAACAACATGTGATGAACTGACCACAACCCTCAGTTCCTGTCTCCCTGTGCTGCTGGTGGGAGGAGGTAGAGCTGGGAAGAGGTTTGAGGGGAAGTAGTTTTACAGACTTGACCTTACTTCTCATTATCCTGATCTGATTTTGTAAGTAATAAATTCAATTCATATCTCTAATATCAAGCCTGTTTCTCCTGTGATGGTGCTTGATGAGTGATCCCTCCTGGTCCTTATTTCAACCCATGAACCCTTCGTTGTATTTTCTCTCCCCTGTCTGGATGTGGAAGGAAGAAATAGAGCTGCTTCGGTGGGTGTCTGGCTTTCGGCCAGGGTCAACCCACTACATATGGAACAACTCCCTCACAATTGTGGTGAAACACATAATTAATACACTGGGGAAAGTGATATACCTTTCTTTGTGAAAGCAGAAATTCTACACAGAAGGTTTCTAAAATTAATGTCCCTCCCTCTGAAGGAAGCTGATTTATATAGATTATTTCTGATAATAAAGATTATACCTTTGCCAGTAAATTTAAATCAGAAAAAAAATTCTATTTTGGGTGAATTGCTCCTAGCACATGTGCATGACATTCTTCTTGTCAGAACAAACACAAGCAAGACTTCCATCATATCCGGCAAAAATAATCATTCAGTATGTTTCCCTTATTTCCATTACCAGCTTTTCTTACTCTAGGGAGAAGTTCAGCTCCTCAGTTAGCCTGTCACACCTGGGCTTGCACAGAATCTGGACAACCAGTGCAGATATTCTGCGTAAATGAGATACTGGTTTCTAAATAGGCCTCTTCCCTGGTGCCTTAATACTCTAAATAGATATGGACTTTAATGTGCAGCATAAAAGAAAATTCAGACTTAGTTAGTCTTTAGAGGCTACTAACTAATGTCTTTCTTCTATGAACTATACAAAAGAGATTTAGGAGACTTCTTTTTTGGACGTGTTTTTAAATGACAAAATGTATGGAACCAAAAAACCAATGGCATGTGGGTCTCTACTTAGAGAAAAAAAATCTGTATGTTCAAAAAATTAAATTTAAAGAAGGTTGAAAAATGAAACCTTAAAAGTTAACCACAGGAGACCCCATCAAACACCAGAATTATCAAGAATATTCATTCTTTTAAGCCTACACAAGTTTAGTAATGAGCTTTCTATTTTTAGTCCTTCAAAGAAATGCAAAGTTTTAAGCACCAGTAATAACTTGCTGAGGTTTGTTGGGTTGGGTTTTTTTGTTTCTTTGGGTTGTTGTTTGGTTTTGTTTATTGTCTTTTTTTTTTTTAATTTGCAATATTTCTGTTAATAAAGCCCCCAAAATAAATGAATTTATGTAAAATCAGATTAGACTTTGCCAAGCAAAGCAATGTATTTGCATTTGATCAGAAATAAAAGTTCCAGAAAGAAAAGTGTTTCAGTTGCAATATTTGGTATCCATGCATTTAATATATAAATACATGTTTTACAAATATATTATGACACACACATATTATCTAAACATATCTACACACTTCTTTTATGCAACCATAATGGGTATGTACAGGAATATGTAAATCTTCTCCCAGACAATACAGCTACTACCTGAAAGGCTGGAGAAGTTGAGAAAATGTTAAGCAACTAGCCTGTGAATGATTCTTTTTCTAGGCTTTCAAGGATCTTTCTAAAACTGATTAATCTCATTCATGTGTACAACTTATGATTGATTAATCAATTTTTAATTTTAAAAAATGTAATTATGCCTTACTTAGAATTTTAATGCATATGTTCTAATGACAGAGAAGACCACTATTGTCATCTAACCTTGACTCTGATTGCTACACAGTCCTCTAACTATAGATTCTGTATAAACAAATTTTTGTGTGAAATAGAAAACAGAAATAAAATGTTTCTTTTACTTTGAAACAGCAAACCTGGAGAACAGAATTCCTGGATTTATTTTTCTAATAAGCTTTAAATCTGCAATTGTCATGTCAGTTTGTGTTGGCTGCATCTGTCTGCCAGCAAGAGACAGTGACCACTTACAGTGATTACAAAGTACACCAAATGTAGTATATATGTCACTTCTCCACAAGAGCTTGTTGGCAGCTTTGATCGACTTCTTTTTGATTACACCACAATCACCTCATTCCACTTTAGCTACTCTCACTCTTGCTCTCTCTCCAGGGGTTCAGATGTCATTGCTGTATACCTTAGCAGATGAATCAGTTTTCCTTTTGTTAAATCCTCTTCCTGGGAAGATGAATCTACTCATTGATTTTGACCAAAGACTGGGTTTTAAAAAGGGCAGAAGAGACTTCTGACCTTTCAAATGATCAGATTAAGGTGGTTATTTTCACATTATTAAGTAATCAGGGAAGAAATACATTAAGCAAGAGTTTAGTTCACAGGCTGTTTTGCTGGCTTCTAAAAACTGTTGTGCACTGACAGCTAACCTAGATTCCATTTCTTCCTTTTCCTCTGAACCACAAGGGAAGCTAAAATGCATTTTCACATTGCATTTTGCCTAAAGGCTCTCAGTAAAATTTAATTTTCTTACTGCATTGATTTTTCCATTATAAGTTGTAGGAGTCTAATGATATCTCATAAGAATTTTTACTGTTGAGAAAAAGGGATGTGAATGATTTAGCAGTAGTAACTTCAAGTGATAGAGGAGTTATTCCTGAAAGCCTTCAATCTGTCTATTTGATAGGCAGACTTTGAAAAACCTATGCCATTTCACTATCCATTGGATGGCCTGAAGTTAGTTTCTTAAACAGCTTCATGAGGACAATGTGTGATCCAGTTCCATCAACATTTCTGAAAACCAAAATTAAGCTATCTAATTTTGGAGTTGAAAATAGTGCTTAAAAAATAACAGGCAGCAAGGAAAGAATGCAATTTGGAGACCCAAAAAAGCAAAACCATTTCTGTCTTGCAGGCTACATTACATTCACTGAAGACTGACATCCTTATTATCCCAAATACTTCAAGTTTGTCATATTCTTTTCGTTATGCTGGACAAAGAATACCCTACATCAAAAAAATATGACAAGAGTCCTGGAAAAAGAAAACTTGCAGGCTGACTCTTTCATTCAAAACAATTGTATCATCACTAAAGTGGCAGAAAATATGTCTGAAAACAACTGGTGTGACAGACTATGACACAAACTGAGTGTCAGAGCAAGCAAAGCAGAGGTTTTTAAGTTCTTGTGTTCCATACATGAGATTTTCTTACTTATTTCACTTTGTTATGCATTTGATAGATAGAGATGAAAAAAAGTACAAATGTACAATATATTAAATTAAAATAAAAAATTAAATTTAATTTAATTAAACAGCATAAAGCCTGCTAACTGCTCTTTTTAGTAAACAATAGTCTAATAGATATCTTCCTCCATATTTTTGAAAGATTTGCAGAAAGCTGGAAGAGTGGCCAGTTTCTTTTTTTCTGTGGTTTTCTTTCACAGGTAGTGTTCATAAAAATAACAAAATGGGCCTTATTAGAGATGCTGGAAGCAAATTAAGGAACATCTCACATCTAGTCAAGTCACTGGGGCATATTTTCCTTTTTTGATACCTGGAAAATAAATTGAGCTGAAGAACAGACCTCACAGAAAACCAGGTCTGAAGTAGCCACACTACAATTCACACAAAACACCTACACAGATTTTCATACTCAGTCAGTTGCAGGACTTTTTTTTGGTTTTGCCATCATTGTGGCTGTATGCTTACTTTACTTTGAAAAGGTGTCTTGCTTGATGTTTGGGGGGGGGTTGTTTGCTTGTTGGGGAGCAGGGTGGTGTTTCTGTTTTTCCTTTTTTTTTTTTAATTATAGAACAAGTATTTCCATTACACAGTCACAATTTTCTGATAAAATATATATTTTTATGCTAAATGCTTGTTCAGCACATTAGACATCTAGACCAAAAATGCTGTGAAGTGCACTAAACCACTAACCTGTCTAAAAAATTAAACTTCTGTTTATAGAGGTTGGTGCTTGGGATTACCCACTCTTTTCTGTCATAAAAACAAATTAATGTAAATACCAGAAAAGCAGTTTCACATAGCATTTTAAACTGTATTATTATAGATTTGAAACACAAGTAGTTGCAATAAAGTCATGCAATGAATGAAATACTGTAATTAGACAAAACTATCCTATGTTAAGAATGGGCTTAATGGATTTTTGTAAAGTTCATTGGACCAACAAGTCCTGTTTGGACAAGATCTAAACATGACCATGACTCTGTTATAGAAATGATGCACCAAAATTAGATTCTTTATGGCTCAAATACTATGTAAATATATGTGATACAATAATTTAGATGACAGATTTTGCATGCCTCCATGGTCTGTGGATTTCTTTTTTAGCCAGCTATCTCTGCTGTGCAGTAAAATTGTACATCAATACACCTACTCTATCAGAGAAGCTGAGGCTGACATTCCAGACTCTTATTTTTAAAACTGCCAGAGCTTTAGCCTCTCTCTAAATAATGGGCATGTCAATACATTAAAGAGGGAAATTCACCCCTTCTTGGCTGGTATCACTTCAAAGTGTAAAATCAGCATTGTATATTTTAAAATGAAAGACAACACTTCAAATTTAGCCCATATAATAGTTTTCTTCTTCTGTCTTTCCTGGGATTTAGAGTCATTCTGTTATTGATACAGAACAGACACCATACTAACAATAGATGTCAATAAAGAGTGGGGAGAGTCTCACTTCTTCCTCCCATTTGAATCTAGCTTCTAGGACAAATACAAATCAGCATGTTAGCTTCTAACACAAGGAAGAATGCCTGTCAATACAGTCTCACCACAAGCAACAGCACTAAACACCAGCAGCTGCAACAAAACACTCCCAGCCTCTCAACTGTCCCATTAATACCCAGAAGATTATTCCTTCTCAAATGAGAGATTATCTCATGCAGTTCAGGACATCCACACTGTCTGAAACCAAAGGCCAGACTGGGGCAGTCAGAGTCATACCACTCATACTCAGTACATCTTTTCTCTCCAAAATTATCAAAAAGTATAGGCTGGAGGTCTGAAACTTTTTCCATAGTGCTGGCAATGAGGGAATGTCTTGAGATTTAAGGCTGTTTGATCATAGACATCTCACTGGATATTACATCGCAGGTTATGATCCTTAAACTTGGAAAGTGAATCGCTTCTTGTCAACATAGCACAATTAAGTACAGGCACCATGTATCTGATTAATAAAGAAAACTTCCCTAGCAAATATGTAATGTTCCTGGGGTGCGCAAAGTAGTGACTACTCTTATTTCCAAAATAAGCAGCAAGGGAGAAGGGGGATAAAGGGTAAAGAGACGTGTGGGCAAAGCAGCAACTACACAACTGAATTAAGATTTAATATGCTGAGAGATTATACTTATGTAAAATAAATATAATTTAAAAAATTATGAGCTACTCTTAGTAGTCAAACGTGGAACACAGATGTGCCTTACATAGCACAACATGCCAATAGCTATAAACAGACTTAAGATTATACAATGCATTTGGTTTCCATATAATGATCTGCTGCAGCTGAGGAATCAATAGAAATCTTTTATTGTGAATATCTAATATGATATCAGAGAATTTCAAATATTAATATAAGACCAGTCTAATTTAAAAGTTAAGACATGGAGGGATATGTAGTGCTGTTACATATTAATATTAGCATAGCATTACATATTATGGTATTATTAGGATAATAATACTTTAATATAGTTTTATATATAAATATGTGTTTCTGCGTAAATCTTTCTTAAACTACAATTAACAAAAAATTAATATTACATCTTTAACTAATCTCAGGTATGATAAAAATAACATCTCAAAATGAAGAAATCAAGATTTCATTGACTGCACAAATCATTCAAAAACCAGAATTCTGCTATCTTCATACAGATGAGTCAAGTCCAGTTACTTAAGATGCTCTGAAATGTGTTGCACACTACAGAAATTCCTTTATTAACATATGGAAGTGCTGAATACAGTACTCTTTAGTGGGGTTTTACTAGGGTCATCTCTGTGAAGACTTCTGCTGGCTTTTAATTTTTACAAATGACCTAAATTGGTAAGTTTGCTGATAATTTAAAATTTGGAGGAAAACTGCATCCTTAGCAAGCAGTAGGACAAGTTTAAATTAATCCTGATTTTTTTCTGTAACTCAGTTGAGAAGCAGAAACTGAAATTAAATGTTCACAAATATAAAGGAATAAAAACTGAACATGAAAATAGTAAATTTTGACGTTTTATGAAGAGATTTATACTAAAACATGAAATCTGATTTACAGTAAATCACAAAAAAAAAGATAGATGGTGTATATTTCATATATTCATTTAGATATACCAAAGCAAGATAAGGAAGCAATCTAAAATCATTTAGAATTGCAGGTTGCAGATTTGTCATGTTGCACATTCATCTGGCAAGCTCTTGGAATATTCTGTGAACTTTTCAACATGACATTAAAAATAATGTATTTTTCACACTTAATCATTAGAGATAAAAGTAAAATTAGTCTCATTTTATAGGTGAGAGTTTGAAATAAATCTGAGAAATGAACAAATTAAAATCCCTAAAGTTTTGTAAAAGGATAAGGAAGTGATTTAACACATCCATAATTATCAATCAAACAGACTAACTTCAGAAATAGTATTTGGTAGTAGAGAAAAGTATGAATAAAATTTTAACCACAGAAGCACTGAACGATTTGGGTTGGAAACAATTTTAAAATCCAACCCACCTGCCATGAGCAGGAACACCTTGCACTAGACCAGGTTGCTCAGAGCTGCATCCAACCTGGCCTTAAACATTTCCAGGCATAAGGCATCCACAGCTTCTCTTCCTTATCTGTTGCAATGCCTCACAACCCTCATGGTGAAGCATTTCTTCCCAAGATCTAATCTAAACCTACCTTCCTTCAGTTTGAAGCCATTGCCCCTTGTACTATGGTAGCGATCTTGTGAATAGTCCCTCTCCAGGTTTCCAGTAGGCACTCAGGGTACTGGAAGGCTGAAATAATGTCTTCCTGGAGATTTCTCTTCTCCAGTGTGAACAGCCTCAACTATCTCAGCCTGTTTTCATAGAAGAGGTGTCCCCGTTAAATAAGAAGCCTAACCTCTGAAGTCTGGAAGAAAAAAAGTCATATTCCTAATAATTTCTTATCCCACTTTTGACAAGAGGAGGCAGGACAATCTCATATATAGACTAACCTCTTGTTTTTCACATTTCTTATCAAAGAATAAACTTGTATGGAGACTACATGATCTATTACTCTGTTTTTTGTTATGTTCTGGCTCATTCCTTTTAGGTGAAAAAATTGAACAAATGAGATCGATATTAGATAATAATATTAGATAATAGAGATTAGATATTAATCATCATGATTATCATCAAGAACCATGCTTCTGTTGGCTATTAGAAACCTCCAGAATTTTAGGCATTGGGCTACACTCTGCATCTGGGTTTCCTTAATAAGTCAGGTATCACTGGTTTAGACAGCTGGCTTAAACAAGCTGTCTACTGTTTTGGAAACATCTGTTTTGGGATTTAAAGTAATACTGCACCACAACGAGAAGTCACATACAAGAGATTTGGAGTTCTTGATGCACAATGTTTTTATGTCTTGCCTCGTCTGCCCCAAGTCTGTTATCAAACAGCTTACAGAATCCTGTGGCTTCGTCAGGACCCCAGATTGTGTGTATCAAGTAAAAACCACACAAGTAATGCAGATGACAAAAATATTCACATACTAAAATATAAATTTATCTCTTTTCCATTTTACAACAACATAAAGAAACCAATATGACTACGTCACCACACGCAGGTGAGGTCAGTGGGATCCCACATACTCTTATGTGCACAACTCTTATACACACAGAGGCACACAACTTCAGGAAGGATGCTGCACTAAATTAATTCTCCTCTTCACATCTCATTCTTTCAAACCACTCTTCTTTAGAAGAAACTGCCAACAAGGACTTCACTTCAACATTCCTTTTCCCATTTAATTTGTGGCATTTTAGAAGCAAGATAAATTTGAAGAATTAAATATTACACTATGTGTCCTGCTAGCAGAAAACCACTGAACACTTGAGACCACTGGCTCTAATCTCCTAAGTCTTCCATTCAATTCTGGGTTCACTCACATTTGCATTCAAATAGCATCATAAGAGATATTTACCCCCAACACAACAAGTTGCTGAGTATCCTCAGTGAACATAATTTTGTATTCTATAGTAGCAAGACAATCAGAAAGCTGTTTCCTGACAGTGCAAATATGTTTGCTTGCTTTTTTCTTTTTTGATTTATTTTACCTGTTTTCATTCTGCTTGCAAATATGTCTACATACACATGAACAAAGTGAAAAATAATTCATACATGCTCTGAAAAAAAGTCATGACTATAATATGTAACAAGTTTACATTTATTTCTTCATTTAAGAAAACCAACACATTTTATCTGAAGGTAACAAAGCATTCAGTTTTTTTTATATTATGACAGGATTATCTTGAATGAAAGAAGTAACATATAATCAGAAACTCTAAAGTTCCAACTCTTATTCTCAGCATTTCCACCAAGAATAAATACTTCAGTGGTAGTTCAGGGTCATTAAGTCAAAAGTGATGTCAGATGTCATCTTCAACTGAAGATAAGTGCATTTAAGATACTTATATTTTGTCTCCTATTTTAGCAGTTAAAGCCCATTTCTGAATACTAAACACTTTTAAAACAAACAAAAACAAACCCTATTAAAAAACCCTAAAAACAAAACACATGCAACTTTTTATCAGCTGAATTTGTGTTACTTCTGTTTCACCACCAAAAAAGCGCTTGCATGCCAATTTGTACTGGTTTGTATCACTGCACATTGCATTACTTCATCTTTGCCTCTTCTATCTGTATAGAAAGCATAAGCATCTTTAAATATATGTAAACCATAGAGAAGATTTGCATACAAAAGCCTGCTGCTGTGCACATTCCTTAAGAGTCATGCTTGCTATTTAAAACTGCTTATTTGTAGGATAACATAACACAGGATTCTTTTTTTGAGACAGGAAAATTCTTTCCAGTTTGAGAATATTTTGAAATTAACAAGTTATTATAAACATTTGTTTATAAATTATTATAAACAGCAATTATTATAAACAGCTGTTATATTTAAGCCATTTGATAGCCATCAAGTTCAGTGACTAACAGCAAAAATTAACAAGTGCCTTGCATTTTTCTGGTCTTGATCTATTTAATTGATCAGATCACTGAATGGAAGATGTCATAGTTCCACAGTCTCAGAAATTCAAGGGTTTGATGTCTCCATACTGAAAGATAAAGTTTATTTTGAAGAAAAACATCCATACCACCCAATCAAAAGAAATAAGCCATTTACTTATTTTACCATTTGCACTTCAAGTAGGTAAATATATGAAGATTTTGCTTCCATGTTATGAAGGAAAAGAAAAAAACATTATATACACTCCTGTTTCAGCATCTAAGCACAGCTTGGGTAAATTACTTAAATAATACTAGATTTCATTATGTAAAATTCAAACCATTTATAATTCAAACCATGTCAACCTCAACAGGAAAAAAAATCCATTTTAATCATGCTTTCCATTCTTTCCAGTTCTTATCACACATGTTTTTTAAAAGTGACCTTTGAAAAACAGCATAGGAGCTTCTGCTTAAACTGAAGTCTTAATTAACACAAGAATTCCTGCATATTAATTAATTTAATCTGGGTTCCCAAATTATGGGGCAAACTGCAAATTATTGATGAGCCTAACTAAAAATTATTCACAAGCCTTCAGTACTTCAAATAGCTAAGTGATCTTTTAAAGTTCCATAAACTCTTTTCTCTAAACAAGGCATTCTAACAACACAAGTAAAAAATAGGCAACACCCATTAAAAAAAAAGATAATGGAGCAAAACAACAACAAAAAGGAAGGGAATCACCCATTTATTCAAAAAAAGTATAAGTAAAGATTTCATCTTTTAAAGAATTTTTGCCCTGGAATCAATTTAGAACAAAGGTCTCAAATAATTTATAGGTTTCATAGTAACAATCCAAGACATTAAAGCACAAAACCTTCTTCTTACTATAAAAGTGACATGTTTGTAGCATATTTGGCCTCACTTCCATTGTGTTTACAACATGATTTGATGTGCCATGGGAATGACTAGCAACCTATAAGGAGAATCAGCATCCTAAACTGAATTGAAAACCAGCTGAATTGCTCTCCAATGACACTGGTTCATGATCACGTAACAAGAATTCACTTATAAACAAAGAATAATATTTCCATTTAGATAAGAGGCATTAAACAACACTTGATCTGTTTTAACAGAAAAAAAAAAAAGTCTCAGTGTTATTTCTCACTCTCCCTAATCATCATTCCAGCACATTTCTAAGAATCTAATTATAATGCAGTATCACTGAAGGTTTTTCATCAGCAGGACCTGGAGCTTGCTACTCATTTCTGGTGAGTACAAAGCCCAAGGGCTCCTTAGATCATGTTGATTTTATAGTCTCTAGATTCGACAAGCAGCCAGTGTGTTTTATGACGTAGACCCAGGAACCGATAAAAAAGATCTGCTCCCACCTATCAAGCTACCAGAAAAAAAATATAATTTTTCTTGCAGTATGAGAGAGACTATTGTTAAGTCGGCTAATAATCACTGCAATTAAGTTTATTAGAAGGAACTGTTATACTATTTAAACATTGTTAGAGATTTCTGGTGGTGATATTCATAATTAAGATTATGCTTTTTCTATGGCCCAAAATTAAACATGTGGGACAGTATATCCAGAGGTGGAATCATCATCCCTGGAAATGTTCAAAAAAATCCATGTTGATATGGCCCTTGAGGACATGGCCTAATAGTGGTGATACTCGGCTGATGCTCAGACTTAATGATCTTTCAGGTCGTCTCTAGCCTAAAGATTCTAAGTGTAAGACACTGCCTGTCCCACAGTATTTCAGGTCAAAACAGAACTCAGTGTAATATTGTAAGTTTCTTTAAGAACATACATGTACAGTAAAATATTGCTTAACTTACCAAATAACAAAAAGGTGTTACTTCTTGAGATATGTAGTCAAAAAACTAAGTATGTTAGCAAGCCAGGCAACAGAGTTTGGAGTAATCTCAGATGGTGCCAGAAAACAAAACAATTTGCAATTTACAATATAACTACAATCATACTGTCATCTTCAAGATGTAAAAAAAAAAAAAAAGACTCATTTAAAAAAATGTTTTGAGCGGCTATTTCTTCAGCAGCTAGCAGATTCTGCTCCTTTTGTTTACAGACTTGACAACACATAAACCATTGTGAAAAGGAGGACACCACTCACCCAAATTCTGTCAACTTTGTCTGACTACATACATTTCTAGGTAGTGATGAACTTGCATAAAAGAAGAACATGAAAAAGTACTTTTGCTTTATTAGCAATGCCAGCTGGGCCCAGATGTCCTCTGATTAACATGGGAGGCCATTATTCTGTGACATACATATTTGCATGCAAACTGTACCTTTGGACCTGGCTCTTCTTATTTTATATATCATCTGTGCTTCCACTGGAACTATTTGACTTATGCAACATGCTGCTATATTTAATAATGATCTGTGCCTTTCTAGTGCATACATACTTTAATTTCCAATTTTTGAAATCTTTCCAATAGTTTCATAGTGGAGGGAGGAAGAGGAGCATACTACGTGTCAGTCTTTACTTAGAAGCATATAGAAAAATCATGTTATAGCCTTCTCCAAACTAAAAAACAAAAAACCTGCTGATCAGCATGAAAATATATTAAAAAAAAAGAATAATTTGTACTTAATATAATATCAACTTATTGGAATGGCTTACATTTCGAATAGTTGCATTTTGAAATATGCATAATTAGAATAATTAAGTTTTCCTTTGTATTTTCACTAGTTCTAAAACTCTAAAGATGTTTGCTTTCAAAAGCCATTGTGAAATTAAATAGAACATACAATTATATCTCACTTTACAAGAGTTATTCTAAAGTTGAGTTAACATTACAATTTGATATTTTGGGGAAAATGTTTCACCATGAATTTACACACAGTGTACATTACAGTAATTTCCTTTTTTATTGCAGTTTTGTGAATAAAATTTGCCTGTGGTTATGTGGATATACCAACCTTATTAATTTGTGTTTTTATAATCAATTTATAGTTTAATATGAATTGCAAAATTTCCAAGGGCTAAAACCAGCCTCCTGGTACTACCTTTGAAGAGAGGTGCGACAAAGACTTAATTCCTGGTCCCAGGGGGGAAGGAAGGAAATTATGCCATTCCTCCAGTTTCCGGTCCACTCCTTTCCATGTGAGACCTTTATTGACGGAAGGCACAAAGTAACTCTTGTTAGGAGCAGCGTAAGTGTAGCTGTGCCATGCTCTTCTTGGTTGGTTATCTTTGCTCCATAAAACTGCCCTATTTGGCACTCTCTGTAACTCCTCTCTTATTTACAGTTGAAATACACAGTAGCTCTGTGGGCAAGTAAATGCTATCGGCATATAGAGACAGATGTGCAGGGTAATAATATTCAATTAAAACTTCAGTTACTGTTCCAATGATGCCTGAACATGTTGGTCACACTTGGGGCTTTGTGGGTTTAGTTTTGGATTTTTTTCCCCTGCAAAAAAGGAATAGACACCTACATAAATTTTTAAACACCTAGTTTTCAGATTTTAGAAGTTATCATTCCTACAGGGCTATACTGAAAAAAATCAAATTATGCTTGTATGTCATTTTTTTCTTTTGTATGTCTTGTATGTCTTTTTTTCTTCAGTATCACACATGAATATCTTTTACAAGTAACATCTAAGTTCCCTCCTAACACTGCTAAAACCACAATTTAACGGCAAAGCAAACAAAAAAGTACTATATTGTTTACTCTGTCTCTATATTTTATCCTTTAATATTAAGCAAGAAAATCTACTTCCTCTGAAATTATAGTGTGGTCTTGCTGTAAAACATAAGGTATAACCACTATTATTATTAACATAATTATTATACATCTTCCTTATTATCCCCCAAGTTATAGCTGCCTTGCAAATTTCATTTGATTCAGACATAAATGAGAACAAAATATAATATCATACTTCTGGAAACACTGAGTGAGGTTAAGTCATGAAAATCTCAAATTGACATATTTTATTTCATTTTATTTTTGGTTTGTTTCCCAAAGTTATTAAAGAGCAGACAGCCAGCCAATCACCACAGACAGATGTTACAGTTTGCATAAACTGGAATTCCACACTACAAGGATGAGGGGTATATATTTTCATGAAATTAGATGAAGTAATACAAAGTTTTTCTTGGATCCTTTTTTCTGCTCATGAAGTTTTTCTATTCTTTGTGATTATAAGGATAATTTCTGAAAATCTCTTCACCTACTGATTATGGAAAATGTTTCTGGCTCACAAACAAGATCTATACTATTGCCTTTATAAAGCATTGATAGATGGAGATCTCTGCCTGTAAGAGTCATCTCTCACGCATGCCAGTTGCAATACTCTTTTATTAAGCTGAACACTTAAATTTCTTTTTCAACAATTATTTAATGAGCATAATATCCAAATGACTTCATTAAATGCAGATTTTCATATCCCAAACTTTCTATCCAAACCAAATGCCATCAAAAGTTAGATACAAATAGAATTATCACTGTAAGATTTATCCTATCAACCCTACTTCTACCCCAAAATCAATAACCCTGACCTCAAAAGAAAATATTACTGCCAGTAATCTTTACTGGTTGCATATTGGTCAAAATGTCAATAATGCAAAAACAGAAAATACACCTCACCTCAGTATAATTATATTACACTGATCCCTAGGTCCATCTTTCTTTCCAAAATAAGGAAAAGGTGACCTACCAAAGTAGCAAATAAAAAAAAAGGCAGTGTGACATTACACAGCTCATCACATTAGTCTCAGAGGCACTAGCATAGTGTCAGAGCAGGAAAGCACACAAGTTGATTCTGTAGATGGACTATAATTAGCAGCATAAGATTTTGGACTCCGTCAATTTTTGCACCATTGAAAAAAAGAGGAAAAAATTATAACAAAACAAGCAAACAAAACCCAACATATAAGCTTGTTTCCAAATATGAAGACAAGGATGTCACTTTCAACACGCACAGATTCATACATGCATGATAGGATTTCTAGGATGTCTCCAAAATATAATTAATCTAATTATGCTGATAGCTAAGCACAAGTGTTGATTAAGGGAGCTCTGTTAGCATCAGATATAATTAGCATAACATGAAAAAATCCTTGCCTTTGGGAAAGGCAAGGAGGAAAGGCAGAGTTCTAGATACAACATCAGAATATAGACATGCACAATTCATAATCCTGAATGCAAATGAACATGCAGTTGTATATGTTCTTTGTTTTCTGAAATACCTGTATGGGATTGGCTGCACTGGTTACAAGAGAACACTAGCCAAGCACTGAGCAACTACCTGAGGGCATCTAAAAGGCATAAGTCACCCATGGTTAGGCAACTAAAACTTGAACCCAGTGGTTAAAGACAGTGTCATCCGACTTGACACTGCACCAGAGAGTTGAATAATGTTACTGTTATTGAGGAATTTCTTCCATTTCTGTTATCCATTTTCTACCCTCACTTCCTTTTCTTCCTCATCATGCTTCTTTTACCATTTTTTTTTTAATATACAATGAAACAGAAATTGCAATTTTTTTTTTTTACAAAGCCTAATTTAAGTAACCAAGAAATGCTTGCATAAATAAATGTCACAATTCATGCCTTCTTTAATTTTTTCAGCATTGATGATTGATAAAATTAACAGAACATGCACATTCATGGATTTTCTTCTCTTTCCCCATTCAGTTCTCAAGCCAACAAAGACCTGTCAGAGCAGTGGAGGGGAAAAAAGAGACATAATCTTATAACTGCACTTCAGTGTTACTCAAAGAGACTAACACACCTAAACTCATCCCAAAATTCATAAATGCCCATTTTATTGATTCTGTAGAACTCTATCAGTTACCTCTTTATCTCTTCACCTACACTAGGAAACATCTGATATTTACATAAGCTGGAGTGTTTTCTTTCCCATTTTTATCAGTTCTGGAAAACACAAAGTAGGTTGAGGACATCGCCCTTAAAAACAAATTCTTATCCCAGAAGGGTTCACTATGCTTAGGATCAGTGAGGGAGAGCAGTAATCCAAAATATGATCTAATTTAAAAATAATTAGACCCTCTACCTGTGCTACAGCCTTCTGCAAAGGAAGGGTAGAAAAAAAATGGGAAAATGGGAAAGAGTGGAAAAGGCTGGCTTCCATACTGAGAAGAAAAAAGATTATTCTGAGCAGAAATACATTTGGATACTTTTCAATGTATCATTTCACATAGAATATGACAATGAAAATATCCAGGGACTGCATTTCCACACATATAGAAACCTGTGGAAACCTAAAGTTGATGATGAAAAACAGATGCTGCAGCACAATTATTACTGTTAAGCCAAATACAAAGATCACTTTTCTCTAATAATCCTTGAATAGAAAAAAAAAAAACAAAAAAACCAAACCTATTGGGGGTTTTAAATGAAAGAGATTTTAAAATAGGGCAAGTCATGCATTTTGATTAGGTCAAGAGAGCACAACCTGTATGAAAGTTGCTCAGGAAATTTTTTAATTCTAATTTCTTTTCCTTAGTACAGATTACCCAGAAAAAAAGAATAACAGCAAGAACACAACAAAATAATAATAATTTTTAAAAAATTAAAAAATTCAAACCACATTTCCTGACCATTTTATTCCATCAAATGGCCTCCAGCAGCTAACATTATTTTTTTACTACTTTGACTCTTTTCTCCATTAGAATGAAGAATTGAAAACAAACGGCACAGGAAGCCCATTGCACTTTGTTCTACAAATGCAGAATATATTAATTCAAAATACTTCCCTTTTGAATTATTTCCCTTTTTCTCCAAGTAACAATTATTGTGTGCTGCTTATCCAGTTATCACTGGATAAGCAGTGATAACTGGATAAGCAGCAGAGAAACTTAATTTTGCAGAAGACTTTCACAGATATGGGTAGCATGGTTAAGAATATTTGGTTACCCAGGTATAGTGACCTTCATATCTTTTGGCAGCTCTTGAAACTTTGCTGTCCATTGTACACTTTCTAGCTGATGCATTCGACAAAAAAATTTCCAACCTCACTGACTGATTGCTGCTTCAATGAATTGTCAGAGGACACTGGGTGCACATAGAAGAAGAGAAGTCAAACCAACCCACTCTAAAACCTACACACTGAAAAAACAGGCAAATGAATTTTTGAAGCTTTTCAAGTCTAGCTGCCCAGCAGTCTTAGGAAAAAAAAAAAAGAAATAAGAGAAAAAGGAAGATTAGGACAAATTGTGTAAAAAAGCCATTAGTATATCTTTTATTCATAGGGAGAAAAGAAAATTTCACAGAGTATTTGTGCATAAAACTGAAGAAATGGCTAAATTATTCAAAGGGGAACACAGGTTATCACTACATTAATGCGACAGTTCTACTTTTTTTCTTATTTTTTGTTAAGTACTCCATTTGGTATGCTAATGATGCCAGACCAAAACTACTGATGTCAAATTTGAAATTAATGAGCTTTGCTGGGCAGATTTCTGTTTGTGAAGGAATACCAATGATTAATACGACTTTTCATTAGGAATATTTCTATGAATGGTATGCACACAAATTATACTAAAGGTTATGACAATGAATTATTTGAAACTGATTTTTATGACTTTTCCATAACTACAACTTTCAGAAATTTATAAACATATAAAAAATTAGCCAAATTTTCTCTCAAGAAGAAATTCTTGGTATATTCTTAAATACTTCTACTTACAAATGTAGGATATGTCAGTAACAATGATTTAATGTTGATCAAACCTCTCCCAGCACATTCCTCCCATCACACAAATTTTTCAAGTTTCAAAGTCTCATCAAAATACATTTCAAGTCTGATTTCTTTTGTTATAAACTTTAATATCCTAGCTACTTGACAGTTTGGGAGTTGGTTTGTACTACTAATGCATAAGTATGGTAACATTATTATATCATGGTCAAAATGCACAAAAATTAACAGTCAAAAAACCACACCCTTCCTTCAGGAAAACCTAGATAGAGAAAAGTGTCAGCTGCAATTTTATTCTGTTATGTTTTCTGATAAAAACAAAACTCTTCATGGTTTTCTGTCTCTCTGAAGAAGCATGAGAATGCCATCTGGCAAACCTCAGTTCCAATAAGTAAGGGAAAGCAACTCATGCTACGACATAGAGAGTGCACATGTATTCTGCTTGAACACTTTCCATTGAGAACTGCTGGTGCCTTGAGCTTTGCCTCACATCATCACAGCATATTCCTTTTAATTTAACAGAAAATATTTCAAAACTAAGATCATGCACCACCCTGTAAGAGTTTTTCTGCTTGTTAAATTGATGGGATGCATATCCTTAGTCATTTTAACCAAATGGAGGGCAAGTCACACATAGTTTTAGTTTATCTTTTTGTTACTACCAGTAATTCTGTAGCTACCTAAGTAAAAGTTACATCGCTGCTCTCCCCCATGTGCAAGAATTCAAAGTATGTTGTGCTTCATCAGATGTTGAATAAAGAACTAGCCTTTAATGTTAAAATGAAGTCTTTCAACATAGATTTAAAATTTGTACAATAAGTATTCTTATTTAAATTCTGTTTAGAAAACAAAAAACTCATATACTAAAAATTAATATTCTATGTTAGATCTAAGTACAGTTAGTTACAGTATGGAGAACTTTTTAATTTTTTTTAACTAAAGACTGAAGAAAAACACGTTTGTCTGAAAGAACAAGCAGAGTGAGGAGAACAACAATCTACTTTAAATGCTGGTTTATGTAGTACAGGTTCTGGTGAGACTTTATGCCTTGCACCACAATGAAGGGTACATTTTAAGTGTGTAGGGGTGAGACAAAGAAAGAATGCGTCAAAGCTAGAGCAAACTTACTTTGCCTGACATACTCCCACATTGACTGTTAAACTGCTGCATGAGAGTCTAAAAATCACTTTCAGACTAGAGTAGATGCAATTGTTCTTATGCAGTTACTTCTGCTGCAGTACCCTTAAGAATTACTGTTCCCAGAAGAGAGACTGGCGTACACTTCCAACCTGCTGCCACCAGAGGACCTTTATTCAGGTTGGTCACCTTAAATCAATCATCATCTTAAAGCAATTGAGCCGTCACCTATGAGAAGCTCACCAGCTGGGAGGACTACTCTGGAAATGTGAGCTCACCTTACCCACACAGTTTCCATGAAAACTGGGAGAGTTAAATAATCCCACTTCCCATTAAGCCCATGAGTCCTCCTTTATATTTACAGATATTCACCCCAGCTGAAGCAGTTTCCCCTCAACCCACCTTTTCACTGCAAGCAAAAAGCGTATGTGTTTAATATTTCACTGCTGGGCAGTGTAACACATATTTTGCAAATGAGCTAGGTAATCTAAAACCAAATAAAAAGCAGCATCTTGGAGAAAGAGTGATTTCCTGAATGCCATTGTGTACAGCTCTTATTTTTTAAATTCAAAAGAAAAGCAGAATGCACCATATGCACCAAAACATCACCTTACCTTTTGAGAAGCCATCCTGAAATATATGAAAAATTCAGTTTAAGCAGCTTTTCACAATGGGATGAAACACAAACATGGGACTGCCTGATATAGAAAAACATTTTTCTAAACCAAATATTTAGACAAAGAAGAGTACTGGGCCCATAATATGTATCTATCTGTTAATTAGCAACTATATGAGCTCATGCTGCTTACAGCTGGAACAAATCCCCCACAGCATTCTCAGGAAAATCATCAGACTATTCAGAGTCTTCTTTATATTGCAAACATACATGTCTAGAATTCTCTTTATCTAAAAACACATCTCCAAAATCTTAATTTTACTTTCAACAGTAAAGTTGAAAGTGTATAATTTGCAAAGTATCATAGTATTTCAAAGAATTTTAAAGTCATTTAAAGCATGAGTCTCTTCAGCAAAACTTTAAAACGTACTGGTATTTTGATCAATTTCACAGTGTTGCTGCCAGAAATTTTATAAAATGGATTTTATACACCAGATTCTGCAGTATCTAATCAGTTAAAATTTTATTCAACTAGATCTTCAGTTTATGTATGACAAGAAAAACCCCACTTTTTAGAAGTGGTTACAAAGTTGCCAATACAGAAATACAGAATGTAAAGAATACAATTTCGTGCACAATAGTCTTCACTTAATAAAGCATACTTAACAGAATAGAAATGTAAGATAAATAGGATAATTTCTGCAACTATTGACAACAAATGAAAGTAGATGAGTAATTCAGCCTTCATATTGACCATACAAGTAGTAAATTTGCAGCAATTTTCTGTTTATTGCTAGCTTTTCTGTTATTGTTTTGTGCTGGATCTTACCAAAGAAGCTACTAGAACGGATAAACTGAAAATCAAACAGCATCTAAAAGCATTAAGAATGATTTAAAATTTTCCCAATATGCATTCCTTTTGCCTGTGTGTCTGTTTCCTTCTCACAGTCATTATTATCAAATATATTTAATTGTAATTTGAGAATTAATTCATGCCTACTGCCTATTTCCTACTAGAATCTGTGTTTGCTACTAAATATTTTTTATCACAATCAAATACGTCCAAAAACTTATAGCATAACTGCACTTCTTGTCAATACTTTGTGACCCCATTTCTATCATTATGTTATCACTGTGACACAAGGTCCCTTGCCAACTTTGTCAGAGTTTGCTAGGATTACAGCTGCAAAATTTCAGGGTGGAAAGTCTACAAGAAAAAAGGGGTAACATAAAAGCTCTTTAAGAAACTTGTAGTACTAATGACCTTATCATGTCTGTGTGGAAAACAAAACAAAATAAAACACCACATATACAAGTAAACTCCAGCTCAAGTATTTTTGAATCTGAGCTCTTTTTATGGCCTTTTCACTTTATTTTTTTTTCTATTTTAAAGAACACCCTGAACGCCTCCTCCTCCTTAGCCAGTTTCCACACAATACTTATGGCTACTAATGAAGGAAAAAAACCTACTTTCCTTGAGTACAGTTATCAAAATCCAAAACCCTAAATTATAGAACATCCATAGAAATGTCACTGTTAAATTTATATTTGTTGGTTACCAGGTCTTTAAAGTGATAGTAAATCAATAGAGCTTACTCTAATTATGTGAGATTCAGGTACCAATCTGTTTTTGTACTAAACAAGCTTTGGACTAATGAAAAGTATGAGTGACCTTTTCCTATATGCTGAACTCACTTGTTTTCCAATTAAGCCAACAATGATACCTTTGTTTCTCCAACTAGTTACAGTACTTCAATTCTGTAGAATTATTAACCCTATATACACAAAAGTTATCAATGCTTTGTAAGTTCTTAAAAGAGCACAGACAAACCAAGCTGATTAAAGCATAGCGTACTATTTGATATTTATCACATTCCCCATTTCAAAATAGTTTGTGCTATCAAGCAGTATGTTTGTTTGCGTGCTGTCAGTTTCTTCAGCAAAGCCACATTTAGCAAAGAACAAAGAAGGAAACATTGGTGTAATTTTTTCATCACACTTTATCACCACAAAGTTTAGTGGGAGTTCAGTATATTAAGTGATTCATACTGACAATGTTTGTTGGCTTTGGCTTCTGAAAACTAATGCAGGTACCTAGGATTTTATTAGTAAGAAATCTTACATATGCACATGTCAGAGGAATTAATCATTGATTCCCTGTAGACTGCTTATATATTTCATCAGACTATTATCTGATCTGAATAACAAGAACAATTGCATAATAAACCACATTACTGCTGACACATGCAACTTTGTTATATCACTTATGTATTTGCACAGCAATAGGTGTTTTTAAAGTCCTCTCCTGTTTCTTCTGAATCAGATTGACCCAATTTGACATTTGCCTATGCCAACAACTCAAAATTGTACCTGAATATATATTCAAGTACAATATGTATCACTTTTAATTGCCATGATTTGGCACCGGTCATTTCCCTCAGTAGTAATTACAGCAAAAGTGGAGTATGTTTTGAGCACTTTTTCATATAGATTCTGAAGTATTGCCGCAACATATCCTAGATTAAAGAAAATCCCAAAGACAAATTATGAAGACTGTGCTCCAAACTAATAAAGACATTCAGTAAGTAGAGATTTGAGCTAAACTAAACAACATAGTTCCTGCCACGATAGTTATTATATATATATATATATATATATAATTTTTTTTTTTTTTCAAATAGACACACCGTTAGACATTCAACATTGCTGCATGTTTAGGGCCACCTAGCAGAACTGAAAGCTTAGCCTAATAAACTTCACTGCATGCAGTCTCAAAACAGTTCATGCAAATTAGCTGGATATATTATTTTAATGTGCTGTCCACAGGGAGTACAATACGGCAAGGAGCCATGTCAAATGTTACTAAGTCATTTAGAAAAAAGTGAGTAAAAAGAGGTTTTTTTTTTTTTAACTGAAAGGTAAAGTCATAGTACTAAAACCCTATCAGTAGGATTCCTTACTAAGTCAGAAAATGTGTTATCCTTTAATTAAAAGTTCACGAGTTCATGGGGTATTTTTTCTGTCATAAATGGTAATTACCAAAAAACTACTTTAATGCAATATAAGGTCACCCTGATTCACTGTCTAAGAACTTGTACCCTATGCTTTGTAATTCCTTCCTAGCTCTAAGATTATGAATACCTGAAAGCAATTCTGAATGTCATCCATCTGCTACTGCAGATTTAGTCTTTCCTGCTTTTGTCACATTAATTTCCTAAGTAAATTTTGCTAGTTTTCTTTACTGTTGTGGTATAAACTACTTTCTTTACTTTAGGAAGAAATGCATTTGATTTGACCCTAATAAACTTTCATTCCTAGTGACATTAATTAGTTGTGACTGATTTTAAATTACACCTGAAAGTGCAACGTGAATTTCACATTTCGAAGTTTAATAAAATACATTTGTAAGTTCATGTGTAATGGCTTCTAACAGCACTACTTTATTCTGATTAGGTGAACAGTAAAGACATAATATATAAGATACTTGAGTTGTATTGTTTATTTACAGTAGCCACTTATTATTCTGAATTTGTACTGTAAAATAACCCATATTTGCCAAGAATTTGTAAAGACATAATTTTAATTTATTCTAATTCAAATCCACATTGTCCCTACAACAGATACAACCCATGAAGAATTTAAATCCAAGTCCATTTGGCCGGAATAGAGAAAAAATGCTGAAATGCTATTGATTCCTTCCAGTACATTCAAAAACACCTGACTCAACTGTATTTCTACTGACATAACACTGAGGTTTTATTTAGATATTAGCAAACATGAGCAAACATTTTCATTGCCATGCCTGTCATTGTTATTTCTTTTCTCTACCTAGGAAACAGTTAACCCTCAACTACTAATACTAGCTGTCTCCTTTAGCAGAAAAGCAGCAAATGTCGATAACGGGTCCACCGTCCCAAGAGAAATAATGCCTGCAAAAGTTCTCTTTCCCAGATGCAGATATATTTAGTGCTGAACAACACCTAACAGCAGACACTTCATGACATACATTTATATGATCTTCATACCTTCTGTTAACTTTACAGCTCAGCCAGCAAACCTCAATTCCATTGCTCATGACACCCTTTTAAATGAGTTCATTATTTTGTTTCCCCTAGATCTTTCTCACCTATCGAAAACAGTGCCATCAGTACTTTTGAATATGCCCTATAAAACCCCTTAGAAAGCAAAGCTGTTGTCTAGAACTGTCAACCTCATCAGAAGAAAATATATATATACATTTTATACATATAAAACTTGATGAAAAATTTAAGAACTTCAGAGACATGGACTAAAAATGCTTACAATTGAATGCGGACAAAAATACTCTTAGTATCTATAACTCAGGCACATTTTATATTAAACTGAATGTCCTGTCACCTGCCATTGCTTTGCAGGTCAGACCATTCTGCAGACCCCTCCTGAGGGAGTATCTCTTTGTTTAGATTTTGTCTGTATTCTACCACATACCTACACCTGCACTGAAGAATGACATTATACAATACTTGCCACACTCAGTTCCTTTAAACAAGTATTCACCTTCAATTTTCTTCACTCATAAAAAACCAGCAAACCACTTAATGCACCTTCCCACTAAAAACAGTTCCAAGTTACCACAGCCAAGTTTCTCTCTACCAGAACAGTAACCTGAGAACAGAAATCCATGCACATATATCACATATATATACACATGTATCTACACATATATAAAGATGCGTGTGTGTGTGTGTATGCGTCTGCATATGTATGTGTGTGAACGCTAAGAAAAGGTCTGGATAAGCCCGAGAACATAGGGACAGTAAGCAAGCACAGAGAATTTACTTACTAATGCTGTCCACTCGGACCTCTTTGGAAACCTGAAGGAGTCTCCGCTTTCCCCTCCTGCCAGTCAGGCGCGGCGTTGTGCCCCTAGTCCACACAGGCCCAGAAGGAACTGCAAAGAGAGAGAAGCACATGCCCCATCAGGCAGTTCTGTTTTGATGGGATCCAGCTCCGGTGCCGCTAGCTCCTGGGGGGTAACCCTGTTTTCAGAGCTGACTCCGACAAGAGTCATTCTTCCAAAGATTTTTTTTTTTACAGTGATTTTAAATACATGAATAAATAAATAAATAAACAAATAAAAAGGCTTCCCGGGGCTCCTGCGCCTTAAAATTTGCG